>CM065704.1:35325212-35342712 GCA_017654935.2 Phymorhynchus buccinoides
TGGTCGCACTAACCCTTGTAACAATTATGATAGAGTTGTGCTTTTGTGAAAAAAATGTTCTTTTCAATGTGTAGCTTTTTTTTTTTTAGACATCTATCATTGCATTCTTATAGCAGTGTATTACATTTAAAGTTATGTACTCGATTTAACATATACTTATGATACAGTTTTTAGTCTTTTTTTATCACTTAGTTTAATGGGGTTTTCTTCTTTTTTTAAAAGTCTTTTTTATTACGTAGTTTAGGCTTTTTTTGGTCCTTATAAAAAAAGTATATTTTAAGCATTTTAAAAGTACCGATAATTGTATCACTTCATTTAGTACAACTGTGTAAAGTATCTTTTAAACATGACTTGTAAAATAGAAAGAAAAACCCCAGCAACATTGTCATCTGATGATTTTTATTTTGTAACTTTACCATTATGAATCAGACTGTGCAAAGACAAAATTGGACATGTATCTATGCACTACACAATTTTTTTGCGATGGAAGCGCATGTAAGGAATCATCAGGAAGGACTGGGGCTATGGCGTGTGTGTGTGTGTGTGTGTGTGTGTGTGAGTGTGTGTGTGTGTGTGTGTGTGTGTGAGAGAGAGAGAGAGAGAGATTGAGAGAGTTTAATAAGAGGAGACAGGATGAATGGGTAGATGGATCTGCCGAAACCAACATGATTTTTTTAGAATCAAGGAATTTGGGAAAATTGAGAATTTTGGTGTGAGTGGGAGGTGGTGCAGACCTGTTTACTCTACTCTTTTCGAGTAGTATCTACTCTTTTCGAGTAGTATTCTACTCAATTTGGATGTCTACTACTCTTCAAAATTGAAAATAATGCTCTTTAATTCTTGATTACTACTCATTTTCAGTGAACATTGTTTGATGGTTTAATGAATAAAACTACACATTTTGCACCAAAGCTACTCATTTCAGCTGTCCAGACTACTCAAGACTTGTGTAGGGGGTAAACAGGTCGGGGGAGGGGGGGGGGGGAGTATTGGAAGAAGGGGAGATTGAAAGCCTGTGTGGATCATGTCAGAAAAAAACCCTCTTCTTGCCACATGAAATGTACATAAACCATTTTTTTCTGCCAATTTTTTTGCAATAAACCTTATTTCTTTCTGCCAATTTTTGCAATAAATTTATAGAATACGCTGAAAAATAATATACAGAATGCATTTAAAAAATATTTGTCAGTACATGTACCCTACATGATGGGAGAGTCACACTGCTTTGCTTGATGAAAACAGCTTGCTGAATTATGTCTGTGCAATTTAACCCTTTCACCGAGCCAATGAAAAGTTCTCATTTGTACCTGGGTCAACGCCTCTGCAGTATTGGGGATTTCAGCCCAAATTTACCACTTAAGCTTATCCGGGTAGAATAGAAGCCTTTTATGACATGCAAATATTGGTGCTTCCTCCCTGAGATTAATGAAAAGTTCTGATTTGTATTTAAGGTCAACATTTTGATAAGTGTCGGCGTACCGGTTCTGAACTTTTGGTTTTAGCGCAGTTGGATTGTTGCTTCTCTTAGGAGCCTGTCTTATATAAGGCTGTGATTTGTCATTCTGCAGTTCGTAATGTGTGTGTGTTTGTGTGCGTTTTGCATGTCTATGTGTGTTTTGTGTGTGATGCAAGTTTGTTTAACTTTCCGGCCTGGAACAGGCACATATGGGACATTAATAACTCTAAAGATAGTGGGATGATCCTGGAGGTACTGCATTACCGGGAAAGTACCGAAGTTTAAAGTTTTGTGTGTGTGTGATTTTTTTGGGCACGTCTATGTGTGTTTTGTGTGTGATGGAAGTTTGTTTAACGTCCTCCGGCCTGGAACAGGCACATGCGGGACATTAATAGCTCTAAAGATAGTGGGATGATCCTGGAGGTATTGTAATACCGGGAAAGTACCAAAGTTTAAAGTTTTGTGTGTGTGTGTGTGTGTGTTTGTGTGTGTGTGTGTGTGTGTCACTGTGTGTGTGTGTGTGTGTGTGAGAGAGAGAGAGAGAGAGAGAGAGAGAGAGAGAGAGAGTGAGTGAGTGAGTGAGTGAGTGAGTGAGTCACTCTCGTAGTCAGACGGTGAAACCTTATACATGTATACAGTTTTCAAATGAGATTCCTTAGTGTGCGTGTGTTTCTCATAATATCCAGTCTGTGTGTGTACCGCAGAAAGCAGCTGGCTTGTGGCTACACTGACTCTCACCAAATTAATTAAACCAAAAGAAACTCTGAACCACCTTGACAGATTAAATTTTATGTATAGTGTAGAGTTTGCCGCCTTTCATTAATTTTGTGTGTTTTGTTTTGACATTTACATGGGGGAAATTATTTTGGATTTCATGTTCTGCTCTGCGTATGACATTAAACACATACTGACCCACCACGATTAAGTCCCTTGGGTTTTTTTCTGGGTAGCTGTGACCCATATACAAATGGCCCCAGCTTGAGATTGAGGCTGCTCTTTAAAATGATGTCTCGTTTTTTTAATTTGGGGGCATTTGTATGGGAGTAAAACCTGGTCAAAACAAGATTTCCTACCAGCTATAAGAGGGAAAACACGTGAAACCCGTGATTTTGACACATGATCTGGTTGATCTTTAAACATGATGTATCTTTTCAATGATTTTGATTTACCTAATATAATGTAGGAGACGGTAAAGGGACGGCTACACTACATACAATTCGCTGTCAATGCGACGCGATTGTGACGATCCGAGTCATAATTCGCGTGAAATTCATGCATTGGGTCCACTTGAGTAATACAGAGCGAAAGAAGTAGAATTATTTTTAGACGGAAGTATTTCACGTGAATCATGACTCGCATCGTCGCAATCGCATCGCATTGACAGCGAATCGTGTGCAGCGTAGCAGGCCCTTAAGGCAACGGTAAGATTGCCGTTCTCTGATCCGTGAAGAATCTTCTATCTTTTGACTGTTTAGGGATGCATAGATCTGTAAACAACATATTAACGATAACTACTGCAATACCATCGCTACTACTTCTTCTAGTTCAGTGGAACCTCCCTTATAAGACCTCCCATTCTAAGACTCCCTCCCACATAAGACCTACTTCTCTGAGACATTGCCCTTCTTTGTAAGTAATAAAATTACCTCCCTTATAAGACCCCTCCCTTATAAGACCTCATTTTGGATGATTTTTGAAGGTCTTATAAGGGAGGTTCCACTGTGTAGCACTAAAACTCACTTGTGTTTTTGCTGTTGTATTTTATTAAAAAATATATATTGTATGTGTAATATTGATGTTGTAAGCAAACTATTACATGCATTGGGAGGACATTTAAAGGGGTTCACTCCTTCCCCGCCTCCACCCCCCCTCCCCCTTTCTCATCCCCAGAATAACTTTTCCGCTTTGTTATGTGCCATCATTCATGTTTTACTTTATGCATTGTGATGATCTGTGTGTGTATTGTGTGTGGGCAAGTAAGGTTTGCTTAGTACACTTAAAAAAAGACCCATTGTTCTTGATCACCCAGTGTGAAAGACAATGTACCGTTGTGGAAGGATTATCTGTGCATGTGGCTATGTGACCTTTGGAAACGATCTGAGGGAGTGTTATATATATATCATGCATCCACTGTCTGTGTGTGTGTGTGTGTACACATCTTTTTTTAAATTTTATAATCTTTTGTGTATTTTGATCTGAAGACAATTTTTTTTCCCACAAAGCCAAAGTAAATTGTTCCTTAAGTACGTTTTGTTTTCTCTCTTTTGTTTGTTTTGAGTGTGTATTGATCTGAAGACTCGTTAATAAGAATCTTAATAGTAAACCCTTAATTCACTAACAATTTTGAGGACAAAATTCTGTTGAATTTTTTTTATAATGTATCCTTTTGTGTGTGTGTGTGTGTGAATTTTGCATGTTTTTTCTTCTTCTCATTTTACTGTGTATTAACACTTGTAACCCCGTTAAAATGATGACTCTACTCCCTGTAAAACCAAATTAATGTTGGTAAAGTAGGCTAAATGGGGTACTTTGGGGGGGGGGGGGGGTGTGTTATTAAAAAATAACTACTTGATGGATTGACGGAAATGTTCAGGGTTTGTGTATAAGACTTGTTTAACTTGCAATGTTTTGGTTGTTAGTGATATTTTGGATTTTTTGATATTGCAATTTTAATTGTTTAATTAATAATGACGTGGGTGTACGCATGCGGTTTTAGACGGCTTGGTAGGAGAAAGTAATGTTCCATGGGCGGAATAGGCTACAAAAAGTTAAGTAATTTTGTTAAAGATGCCAGAAATGGGAAAGTTTATGGATAACGGGGGGTCAACAAAACAATTGTTTGATTTGACGGAAACGTTTGTGAACAAGACTTGTTGATACATGTAGTGGTGGAAGAACATTGTGGTCAAGGTTTGAACATTTTTATTGTTTAATTAATAATGACGGGGTTTGCATGTACTGGATCTAAAGTGTTCCATGTTTAGTACAAGTCCAGTGTTAAGGGTCCATTTTAACCCTTTCACCGCCAGCCATTTTTCAGCAAAAAAAATACCATTAAACTTAACTGTGTACAGAATTTTGTTGTTGTTGCAATATTGCTGATTCCTCTGTGACATATATAACATTAGGCGGAAAAGGTAAAGATGTGCCACCCCCCATGCATTTCTCGGTTAATTGTATTTTTCCGTTTTTGCCTTTCTTACCATACATAAAGCTGTATTTTAGGAACATTTTTAGCTAATTACCTTTTTGGAATACTAACCCTAACCCTAACCCTACCCCGAAACCTAACCCTACCCCCCACTATGTACTGCAGTACACCGCGATTTGTCACAGTTGTGGTTCATTGCGTTTTTCCGTCTTATACGGTGGGGGGTAGGGTTAGGGCTAGGGTTAGGGTTAGTATTCCAAAAAGGTTATTAGCTAAAAATGTTCCTAAAATACAGCTTTATGTATGGTAAGAAAGGCAATAACGGAAAAATACAATTAACCGAGATAGGTAGGGGGGGTGGCACATCTTGACCTTTACCCATTAGGCCTATCCTTACCTCCCAAAATTAAGAAAATAGGGTCTTTGGATAACAGGCCCTGGGACGGTATTCATGTCGAGATAGCATGAGACTTAGCATGATGCTAACTTAGAAGCTCTTCCAAAAGTCCTATTAAATCCTATAGGACATTGGAAGAGCTTCTAAGTTAGCATCATGCTAAGTCTCATGCTATCTCGACATGAATACCGTCCCTGATTTGATGCCTTTTAGTGACATGGGTGTTAAACCATTGTGGTGCTAAAAAGCGACGTTGGCGGTGAAAGGGTTAAGCTTAACTGGGAGGAGAAAAAACATTATCTACAATATTGGGAATTCCTTTGTGGCGTGTCTAACATTAGGCCTATCTTGACCTCCCAAAATTAAGAAAATAGGGTCTTCGAATAACAGGCCCTGATTTTATGCCTTTTAGTGACATGGGTGTTAGGCCATTGTGGTGCATAAAGACCCAGTGACGCACCACGATTAAGTCCCTTGTTGTTTTTGGGTTGTTGTGACCCACATACAAATTTCCCCAACTTCAAATTGAGGCTGCTCTTTAAACTGATGTGTCAGTTTGAATTTGGGACCATTTATATGGGAGTCAGACTTGGTCAAAGCAAGATTTATTTCCAGTTATAAGAGGGAAAACACGTTAAACCCGTGATTTTGACATGCGATCCGGTGGATCTTTAAATGCGACATTGGCGGCGAAAGGGTTAATGCAATCTCTCTTTCATATCTTTAGAACAAGTGCCAAAAAAGGATAAATCCAGAAGAAAAAACCCAAATATTTTTTATATAGGGTGTCGTGTAGACGTAATCCCGAAGCCATGACATTATGAACTTTTTTGGAGACTGGTCTCAGACAATATTCTACGCCCCCTCTATGTGCTCAATTATGCACCTTTACGCAAAAATGTTATATCTGCACACAGTAATGATTGTGCACTTCAGGCACGATGCATGTTGTAAACACACGCAGCGTATGCAGTACCGTTAAAAACTGGACTATTAGGCGCACCTGTATATAAGCCGCATCCCTTAAATTGACAGAATATCAAGTATTTATTCACACATAAGCCGCATCAGTTTATAAGCCGCAGAGAAAATGATATTCACAAAAAGGCGTTGAAGTAAAAATAAAAAAAGCAGTAGATTTTGCCTGCCTTATTACAGATAATGAACACATGTGCACATTCACACGAGTATGTGATACTTGTACTCTTAAACATGTTAAACATGGGATTTGAATCAATTAATTGTCAAAACCAATTTTGAGAGCTGAGAATGTGGCTGGGAACAAATGTAATTATACTGATAAATATATAAAAATCCACAGATAAACCGCATCAGTATATAAGTTATAACTTATAAGCCGCATGGGCCAAAATTGAGGAAAAAAGTGGCGGCTTATACGTTATAGTCCACATTTTACGGTACGTTCACATGGACGTGTGTGCACGCACCGATGTTCATGCATTCTTTGAAGCATTATTAAAGCTATATTATCTCCTATCCACCCACCGTCTTACCTTTTCTCCCTTATCCCTTCGCACTCCCTGAAAAACTCTACACCGATTGGTTCCCCCCACAACGAACCGCTGCAAAAGCAAAGTCAAGGGCAAAATTGTGCTCTAAGGGAGTGAAGCGAGTTTAGAAGTGACCAAGGTGCACACAGATTTACTTCCCTTGAAGCAAATGCATCAAATTGACAGCTATCTGTTCATATATGGCCGGAACGTCTTGAATGAGTTAATTTTCGTTGCTTATTATGCTAAATTGTTGTAACTCGACAATGAGATGATTGTTATGAAGATGCTTAGGTTTTTCTTGCTTGTTTGTGGTTTGTTATTTGTTGTTGTTGCTGTTTTAAGCATGTTTTATTTTCTTTAACAGTTTAACTTTCATTTGTTCTCTTCTATTTTAACATTTGCAAGTAAGCATGTTTTCTGGTTTGCTTTATTGATTATCTTGACAGCTTAATGATCAATAATTGATTCTGTAAATAAAACATAAATAAAAAAAAAAAAAAGCAAAAAAAAGCGTTGTCTTTTGATTTAAAAAAATTTGTAATGTTTAAATACTTGCAATGCCACAACTGAGTGCAGTTTCTCTATGCTTTTTGCTCACGTTCTAACATATCATAGCATCATATGCTGCCAGTTTGTTATCATGTCTTATAGCTGTGCAGCAAAATAATGTAGATTTCAGTGCAGTTTTTACATGAACCTGCTGTAAAAAAACCACCCTGTGATGTTACCAATGATTTCTTTGCATCAATTTGAATTATAACTGCTCTTCCCTTTCATGTTGCCTACTCAGTTTCCTATTCAGAACCCCCATAATTCCTTCTTTACGCTCACCCTCACACTTCTGCTTTGAATTTCTCTCGTGAAAAAATAAAAACATTAGCCATTTTTTATCAACACATTTGATTATTCTATTGAATAAATCTTACAAAGGCTTTTTTTGTTTGTTTTGGCACGGACATTTTTCTGTTCTCTTTCAGATTTTATTGTAAAACGAACGAAAGACTTTTCCCTTTTTGAGCTGAGAGATTGTTAATTTGCGATCACATTATTTTGTAGCCTTGATATATATATATATATGTGTGACAGGAAAAAATAAATAATAAAGGTGTTATTTTTAACCTGCATGTAATGGATTGTGGTGTGCTTATTGTGGTTGTACATGTGATAGTGAGTGGTTCTTGAGCGTTGTTGTTGTTTAGAACCCCCCTCCCCCCTCCCCTCATCAAAAAAGTTTGTGTTGAAAATCTTCATTGAGAAGCAACATTCTCTCATGGGTGTCAGTTTCACACTGATTTCAGTTGTTGGTTTGTTTTTTTATTACAGTGGAACCTCCCTTATAAGACCTCCCATTATAAGACTCCCTCCCACATAAGACCTACTTCTCTGAGACATTGCTCTTCTTTGTAAGTATTAAAATTACCTCCCTTATAAAACCCCTCCCTTATAAGACCTCATTTTGGATGATTTTTGAAGGTCTTATAAGGGGGGTTCCACTGTATAAATTTTACCTGAAACTGTACTTCAGGTGGTTTTTTTAAATTTATCACACAAAAACCCAACCCACCGCAAGCAATTTGGGGCATTTTGAACTTGGTTGTTCTTTCTATCCCGGAGGTCTCTCTCGGGTTATCTTGTTGAAAACAGCATGATGGTACCATATTGTTTCCAAAGATGATGTGTAGTCATTCTTGGATCCAAGCGAGCTGCTTAGTTCTTGTTGTTCTGCAGCCGCTCCGTCAACAGTTTCCAAGGACATCTCTTGGGCTTTATAGTTTTTAGGTCATCTTCTGAGTGAATTACTCCTTCGGTCAGGGGTTTCTTGGAATGTGTCTTGGTCGAGTTGTCTCCTGCCCGTCATTTTAACCGTCTGTCTGTCGTGTTATTTCTCGTGTTGCCCCCCCTGAATTGTCCAACTGGGGGCTCTGCCACTGTACCCTGCTGGGACCATTGGTGGCCCCTATACCCCTGCACCTCTGCTTTTCAGTTTTTTCCCCCCATTATTTTCGGGGGAGTTGCACCCATGATTTTGCCATTCTCAAGAAAAGGATAGGGTTAGGATCTCCCTATGTTGTTTTTGTTGTTGTCTTTCCCTGGCTTAAAGACTCCAGGGATCACCCCAACAGCCGAAGCACCTGAACACTAAGGTACAAATGCACCAGCTTGGGGGATAAGAACATTACGTGTGTGACCGACCGTTTTTGATTACCCCGCCACGTGGGCAGCCACACTCCCATTATTGTCATGAAACAAAAGAGATTTGAGGTCTAGAGTCATAAACATTAGGGGGGAAAGGGGGGGGGGGGGGGTGTCTAAGCTGCAACTTTGCCGGTTTTTGTTGTGTGTTGTGATGGTGACATGGATCGTTTTGAAAATGGAATGCAACTAATGTGGACTTGCGTATGCTTGTATGCGTATAAATGTGTGTGTAATAAGATGATTTAATGTGGATGTTAACCCGTTTTTTGTATTGTGGTCAAAGTGTGGATGATGTATTTTTTACTGTTAATTTTTTTCTTGTCGTTTTACTTTTTTTATATTTTTTTTTAGCACAACTACTTGACGTATTAAGTGTTGGTGTTTGTATTTCGCATCTTTCCTGCCTCGATTATGCATTTAAAAAAAAAAAATCATCTTTTATACGATAATGGCCTGAATGAGATGATTGATGGCTTTGCGATAATGGTTACAAAAACAACCCCCAAATGCAGCCATGTCAGAGGCATGAATGAAACGTAGTAGTAGTAGCCCTCGACTTTTGGCTATGATTTGACCGCCAGGGGGCAGTCCAACCATTAGGGGCTTATCACGCGCTATTCTTAGTTGGGCGTTACAAAGAGAGAGAGAGAAAGGGTGGGACTCCTCCCTCTCTCTCTCTCTCTCTCTCTCTCTCTCTCTCTCTCTCTCTCTCTCTCTCTCTCTCTCTCTCTCTCTCTCTCTCTCTCTCTCTCTCTCTCTCTCTCTCTCTCTCTCCCCTCTCTCTCTCTCTCTCTCTCTCTCTCTCTCTCTCTCTCTCTCTCTCTCTCTCTCTTTATCCCCAACTAGGAATATAGAGGGGATTAGCCCCACTCGAGCGTTATGCCACCTGGCGGTCAAAAGATCCAGCTAAGTCGCTCATTAGTCTTCAACTACCGTATTTTACGGACTGTTAGGCGCACCCTTTTATAAGGCGCGCACACAAACACACCCCCGCCCACCACAACCCCACCCCCACCCCCCCAAATTGGACACAAATTTTCTGATTTTGTTCCTACAATTTTACGGACTGTAAGGCTCACTCTACTGTAAGGCGGGAGGGAGTCTTATAATGGGAGGTCTTATACGGGAGGTTCCACTGTATTACCGTATTTTTTCGGACCACCTGATTATAAGGCACACCCCCCAAATTCTTCACATATTTAAGATTTTGTTATTATAGTTCGAATCATTACTTATACTCAACTTGTGGCGGTGCCATAGCCGATGAGGTTTAACCGAGGCGTGGTCACCGCTACAGCTATCTGTATTAGTAAATTAAAAAATCGGAACTTTACTGGTTTTGTACTGCCTCCGGGCATTGCCTCCGGTGTTGTTCCCACCATATTTGTATTTACAAATGTCCCATATGTGTCTGATTCAGACCAAGAGGACGTAAAACTCCATTTTCGTTCGTTGTTAGTATAGTTTCTTACTATATTATCAGTCACATTATAAGGCGCAGGGGTCTCAGTCTAGGAAAAAATTATCGCCGTATTGTCCGGAAAATACGGTAGCTTATGCATGGGAATGTTTTGTTTAATGAGTTTTTTAGTTTTTTTCAGATAATTTTGTATTTACTGGCTTTTATAAATCTGTATTTCTCTTAATCAGCATCCTGGTTTCCTGCATGTTTGTATGCTTTAAATCAAATGTATAATCTATGGCAAATTCCTTTTGCTTATGTTATCAAGCTCTCTACTTGGTTTCAAATCATTTAAAAAAGCTACACCTAATCTCTCTCTCTCTCTCTCTCTCTCTCTCTCTCTCTCTCTCTCTCTCTCTCTCTCTCTCTTCTCTCTCTCTCTCTCTCTCTCTCTCTCTCTCTCTCTCTCTCTCTCTCTCTCTCTCTCTCTCTCTCTCTCTCTCTCTCTCTCTCTCTCTCTCTCTCTCTCTCTCTCTCTCTCTCTCTCTCTTCTCTCTCTCCTCTCTCTCTCTCTCTCTCTCTCTCTCTCTCTCTCTCTCTCTCTCTCTCTCTCTCTCTCTCTCTCTCTCTCTCTCTCTCTCTCTCTCTCTCTCTCTCTCTCTCTCTCTCTCTCTCTCTCTCTCTCTCTCCTCTCTCTCTCCTCTCTCTCTCTCTCTCTCTCTCTCTCTCTCTCTCTCTCTCTCTCTCTCTCTCTCTCTCTCTCTCTCTCTCTCTCTCTCTCTCTCTCTCTCTCTCTCTCTTCTCTCTCTCTCTCTCTCTCTCTCTCTCTCTCTCTCTCTCTCTCTCTCTCTCTCTCTCTCTCTCTCTCTCTCTCTCTCTCTCTCTCTCTCTCTCTCTCTCTCTCTCTCTCTCTCTCTCTCTCTCTCTCTCTCTCTCCGTTCCCTCACTCCTCCCTCTCTCTTTTGTGCTTTTTTCACTCCAGATACACCCTTTAAATCTTTTTTTATGTAATGTTTAACTTGATAATTCATTTTTATGAGCAACAGGGGGCTGGGAGATTGGGTAAAAATAGATGAGAAATTACAATCATGGAAGCATATCTGCATACGATTTACAGCTTGCATCTGCTTGATTTCGTCTACCAACTCACTCTTTTTTTTATTATACTCCTTATGTCACATTTATATCTCATAGAGGTCTAGTTTAAATGTAACGCCCTCGTCTTGTCGCTATCTGCCTGCTTGTGTGCTTGTTAATGCCAGCTGTCAGCCAGTCCATCTTTATGTCTGTCTCTGTATGTGTGTGTGTGTGATTGTGTGTGTGTGTGTGTGTGTGTGTGTGTGTGTGTGTGTGTGTGTGTGTGTGTGTGTGTGTGTGTGTGTGGGTGTGTGTGTGTGTGTGTGTGTGTGTGTGTGTGTGTATGTGTGTGTGTGTGTGTGCGCGTGCGTGCGTACAGGTGTGTGTTTGTGTGTGTGTGTGTGTGTGTGTGTGTGCGTGTGCGTGATTGTGTGTGTGCGGGTGTGTGTGTGTGTATGGGTGTGTCTATGTGTGTGTGTGTGTGTGTGTGTGCGTGCGTGCGTACAGGTGTGTCTTTGTGTGTGTGTGTGTGTGTGATTGTGTGTGTGTGTGTTGGTAAAATGACCGGTAGAGCAACTCAGCCGTTTGTGATCTGACCATTTGGACATTGACTGATTGATTCATATCTTGATGGACTAGTTTGTTGGTGTTGTTATTTCCCTTTCCCATTTTGTTCGTAAGGTTGGATGGTTATTATTGTTATGCTCCCTCCACCTACCCACGCACTCTCACCCCCCCTTCTTAGTTCATATTATGTATGTATGTATATATATGTATGTATGCATGTATGTATGTATGTATGTATGTATGCATGTATGTATGTATGCCAGTCACTTGTTTCCGACCGTGACTGCCAGATAGCAGAGGGGGCAGATGCTATTCCGGCGGGCTGGGCTAGAATTTGTTTATTGTGGAGGAGAAGCCTTGCCCAGGGTACTTCCCACTCTCTCGGCCGAAAGGGATTCAATGTAGATAAACTCGTAACTCAAGTAACTGAGCAAAACTTATTTTTGCTAAAAGTGGAGTTTTCTTTTAGTTTTAGACAGGCGTAACAAGAATGAGAGAAAGGTAAAACTGTACAGAACCTCCCTTATAAGACTCCCTCCCACTTAAGACCTACTTCTCCGAGACATTGCCATTCTTGGTAAGTACTAAAATTACCTCCCTTATACAACTCCCTCCCACTTGAGACCTTATTTTGGATGATTTTTCAAGGTCTTAGCCCTTTTGCAGCCAGACATTTTTCAGCCCAAAAATGCCATTATTAAGCTTACCAGGGTAGAGGAAAAAAATCTGCATGCAATATTGCGAATTCCTCTGTGACATGTATAACATTAGGCCTATCCTTACCTTCCAATATTACGAAAATAGGATCTTTCGATAACAGGCCCTGATTTGATGCTTTTTAGTGACATGGGTGTTAAACCAGTGTGGTGCAAAAATGCGACGTTGGCGGTGAAAGGGTTAAGACCTACTTTTCTGAGGACATTGCCATTCTTTGTAAAAGTATTAAAATTACCTCCCTTATGCAACTCCCTCCCACTGAAGACCTTATTTTGGGATGATTTTTCAAGGTATCAAAATAGAGGTTCTACTGTAGTCGTAACTGCAATAAGCGTTTTCGAAGCGTTGTAGAGTGTGTGTACAAACCGTTACAGCATCTGGGTGATATAGCGGGAAATGTGCTAGCTGGATTAGTTAATGAAGAGGGCGTTGGCTAGCAATGTTGTTTTGCACTTGTTCACATGTTAACCCTTTCACAGCCAGCCATCTTTGAGCCAACAATTTCCATTAAACTTCCTTGGCTATAGAAAAGTTTTCGTCTGCAATATTGTGGGATTTCTCTGTGACACATTTAGAATAGGGTCAATTCTTGCTACCCAAATTTAGGAACACAATATCATTGAATAACAGACCCTGATTTTAAGACTTTTAATGACATGGGTGCTAAATCGTTGTGGTGCAAAAATGCGACATTGGCGGTGAAAGGGTTAATTGGAAGGCACAAACGCTCCATCACTGTCACAGCTAAATTGGCTGTGCCGTCATGCGTGGAAGGAGTGATGATCTTTCTTTCCTTCTTCATCTTTCTTCTTCCTTCTCTCTATCTCCTCCTTTCTCAGGGCTCCCAATCGCCCCGCAAAACAAGGGGTCCCAGGGACTCCTTCACTGACAGCTTAGAGGGTCCTAGAGGCGGGATAGAGGGTCCCAGAGGCATTGCGAATGCTAAAAAGACTTTTTCTAGTGCATCCCTGGGACCCCCTGCACATTCTTTTAGAGAGTCCTTTAGAATTTTAGTGCTTCATAGACCCCCAAATGGGGGTCTCTGGGAGCCCTGTTTCTTTCTATCCAGCCTCTCTTTATGACTTAGTCTGAAGTTTTTATGGATTAGGCCTCTCTGCCCGTATCAATACTTTTTATCAATAAAAAGTTTATGACTCGCAAGCTTAGAGGGGGCCTTTGCACTGGCTCTAGTGCTGCAGCCAAAGGGATGTGTTGGCCTTTTTGAGGGGACCTCTTCCAACTCCAGCTGCCCTCAAATCCTTTTACTAGCCGAGAGAGTTGGGATGTAACCACGGGCAAGGCTTCTCCACTATGCACAAATTTTAACCCAGCCCGCCAGAATAGCAGTTGCCGCCTCTGCTATGTGGTAGCGATACAGTGGGACTTCCCTTCAAAAATCATCCAGAATGAGGTCTTAACAGGGAGGGGTCTTATAAGGGAGGTAATTTTAATACTCACAAAGAAGGGCAATGTCTCGGAGAAGCAGGTCTTAAGTGGGAGGGAGTTGTAATAGGGAGGTAATTTTAATACTTACAAAGAAGGGCAATGTCTCGGAGAAGCAGGTCTTATGTGGGAGGGAGTCTTATAAGGGGAGGTCTTATAAGGGAGGTAATTTTAATACTCACAAAGAAGGGTAATGTCTCGGAGAAGCAGGTCTTATGTGGGAGGGAGTCTTATAAGGGGAGGTCTTATAAGGGAGGTTCCACTGTAGTCGGAACCGACAAAGACAGTCATGCATGGAAGAACTGATGAGCTTTCTTTCCTTCTTTTCGTCCTTCTCCTTTGTGTTCCATCTCCCTCTCCGGGGGGATACCGGGGGGTCTTTCATAAAAAATAGTTCCCCCACCTTCTGAAAGTTCTGTGCTTGTAACTTTCCTCTAATCTTCCACTCTCTTTGACTCTGCCTTTTCCCTTTGCTTTCTGTCATCTACTATCTTTCTGACTTATTGGTCCATTCTCCTGCCTTTTTTCAGAAATATCTTCCAAATAATTTTTCTCCTTTGAGCTCCTCCGAAATCGGAATGTGTCGGCTGTATGCAGCGGGGAGACCTGTGAAAACTGAAAACCGGACACATATGTACCTTACCCATTATGGCCATATGGCCTGGGAACACAGAAGAAGAAGAAGAAAAAGAAGTTCCATCTCCTTCCCTTCTTTTCCACCCAGCCTCTGTTGGGGTTTTTTTTCCCGTTGTTGCTGATGACTTCCTTCCTAAGGCCAGTGAAGCACGGTTTGGTGATGTGGTAAGGGTTTACAGGAAGAGCTGGCACGGATTGATAACACTTACAGCCCTGTTTCTTGTAGCAGAGCACTCTGGTCCGTCCAGTGCAGAAGATAGAGCAGTTTGGGCAACAGGTTTTTCAGTACATGTAATAAAATTATTGGGTAAAGATTCAGATTAACCCTTTCACCGCCAAAGTCACATTTTAGCACCACAGTGATTTAACACCTATGTCACTAAAAGGCATCAAATTGGGGTCTATTATCCAAAGACCCTATTGTCTTAGTTTTGGGAAGTAAGGATAAACCTTATTTTATATATGTCACAGAAGAATCCCCAATACTGCAGATGGATTTTGTTCTCTACCCAGGTAAATTTAATGGACATTTTTGGCTGAAATATGGCTGGCGGTGAAAGGGTTAACAACCCCCCTCATTTTCTTAGTTCTTTCCGTTTTTTCCAGTGTTGCCTTTGTATTGTTCTACAGTGGAACCTCCCTTATAAGACCTCCCATTATAAGACTCCCTCCCATAAAAGACCTTCTTCTCTGAGACAGTGCTTTTCTTTGTAAATCTGCATGTTAGCCAATTGATTCTGACAAATTCTGCACGTATGTATGTAATTGTTTTGTAAAGGTCTTCCTTGTCCCAATAAGACGGCTTTGAGTTTGGAAGCTTTGCAAATTAATTAATTATTAAATACTTGTAGCGGTGCCATAGCCGATGAGGTTTAACCGAGGCGTGGTTACCGCTACACCTATTTGTATTAATAAAAAAATCGGGATTTTACTGGTTTCGTACTGCCTCCGGGCATTGCCTCCAGTATTGTTCCCACCATATTTGTATTTACAAATGTCCCATATGTGTCTGATTCAGACCAAGAGGACGTAAAGCACCATTTTCGCCAAGCTTTGCAAATTCTGCGTGTATGTAATTGTTTCTTAATAATCTTGTTCTCCTTGACATCATTTTGGAAAGTGAAGAGGGAGAAAGGGAAGGGTAAAAAGAGAAAAAGATACTGTTCTTGTGTGCCACAGTTTTGCGATAAACTTCGTATCCAATTCTGACAAACTGGATTTGTATTTTTTACTGTCAATAAATCAAGTCAAATAGGGATAGTGGGAAAGAAAAGAATAGTGAGAAGGGGGTCGGGGGGGGGGGGGGGGGGGGGGGGGGGGGATTAATTAAAGAAAAAAAAAAGAACGGGGTCAGGGTTTTGGACCATTAGCGAACATACACAGTACAGGCAGATGCGTAATCCGTAAATAAGGAAACGCATATATTTTTTCCTTTCTTTTACTTATTGATAAAGTTTCATCACTGGACATCCACTTATGTGTGTACATGCGCTTATATAAAATTTTCAAAATCTGTATGTGTGTCTGTCTCTGTGTGTGTGTGTGTTCCTTATGCACAGCCACAGTTCTCAACCGATCGACACCAAATTTGGTATCAAGCATCCTTGGCACCCTCCGAAGGTCATGCCGTCCTTACTTTTCGGAAACCTCCACCAAGGAGTCGAAGTGTGAAGCGCGAGAAGTCTCATGTGCCAAGGGTTCCACAGCTAGTGGTTTATATAACTTTCACAGCAAACTTCACAGCAAATTTGACATACCATAATCTGTGACAAATTTGGCATGTAGGCTTGTATATATGGTGGGTGGTTTTTTTTAAGCGAGGAAGGGAGGTAGATGGAAGCACTGGAAATGGGTTTGAAAATAGTAGTAGTAGTGATTAGGGGTAGAAGTGTGGGCCTCATGGCCCTTTTACGCCCTTTCTCGTTTGTAACTTTGATTTGTTTCAGGGTGGCTTGCTTTCTACAGATAAACTACTGAATTAAACAAAAATATAGACTGGGCTTTTTAAAAAAAAATTCATCAAAGGTAGGCCTAGTAAACACATTTTTTTGACACTACTATGTCTTTGTCCACAGAGTTTTGAATATGTTAGATGCAGCCTTAATGTTAGTTGACAAATTATTCCAGTATTGAACAACTCAGTTACAAAAATAAAATGAATATGTTAGCTGCAGCCTTAATGTTAGTTGACAAATTATAGTGGAGAACTGATAACTCAAAAATGGGTTACTCAAAAACACTGGATATAACTCACAATAATTGTTGGGTCCCAGTATAATCATCTCTGTGTTTAAAAGTCTTTTTACCTCAAAATATTGGCTGCCTCAAAATAAAATTTCAGTCCCTTCAATTTTGAAGTAAGCGATTTTTACTGTATTCCAGTTTTGAACGACTCAGTTAGAAAAATAAAACCTATATATTTAACTTATTTAACCCTTTCGCCGCCAGCCATTTTTCCACAAAAAAATACCATTATAGTCAACTGGATAGAGAAAATAAAATATCTGCAATATTGGGAATTCCTCTGTGACGTGCATAACATTAGGCCTATCCTTACCTCCCAAAATTAAGAAAATAGGGTCTTTGGATAACAGGCCCTGATTTGATGCCTTTTAGTGACATGGGTGTTAAACCATTGTGGTGCTAAAATGCGACATTGGCAGTGAAAGGGTTAAGGTGGCATAATTCCACTGCACAACACAACCTTACTACAGCAGACATTGACAAATGTGGTATTTTAGGTTTATGTTCGCATATCCTAAGGAAATGTGAAAGAAGAGAATGATGAAAAGAATACACCTACGTTGTTCTCCCCTTACCAGATTGTTTTTCACAAGTCGTGTAGCCAGCAATGCACCCCATGCTGTGGAGGTTTCGTAGGGGGAATGGAGCCTATTTGTTTTGTTTGCATTCACCAGTGCTGGGGGCAAACTGAGAAGGAAAC
>CM065704.1:35347712-35355212 GCA_017654935.2 Phymorhynchus buccinoides
AAAAATGGCTGGTGGCAAAAGGGTTAATGTCCTTCCACTAAAAGTAATTCAGACAAAAATGTGTGTGTGTGTGTGTGTCTGTGTGTGTAGTGAACCTTTTAAAATGCTTTTTTGTTGCTTTGTGTTCACAAATTTGTTTCCATGTTCATTTTGACTCGTTAGGTCTCCAGATTGTTATTCGCATTCGTGGCATGTTGTAAAATCATGGAATTTATTATTTTGTGTGTTTGTCTTCTTTCCAGTCACCTTGATGGTACATAATTACAACAAACAAACAACTACACGACAAGTGTGTGGTAAATAATTTTGTTTTAAGTGTCTTCATAGCGATGGCTTAGAGTCAAAGCGGACTATCTTTTGATAGTCCATTGACTTATTATTGATGTTATTGCAAAGACTAAGAACTTGTATTAAAAACGACAGCAAATAATGTAAAATGGGGATTATGCTTTTTATATTTCTGCTGTCTTTTTTTGAAACAAGTAATTAGTTTTCACAATATGTTCAATAATACGTCAATGGACTATCTAAAGATAGTCCGTTTTGACTCCAAGCCATCGAATATTAGGATGTGAACTATTTCTAACTTTTTTTCTATTTTTTAAAGTGTTTTTCTTAGTATGGAAGAATTTTGTTTTTGTATTCGTTATAAAATCTGATGATGTGTACCATATTAATTATTGTCTGTTGTTTGTTGTTTGTTCCAGACGACAAAGTTAAAGCTTTAGCCGCAGAAAAGAAGAAGTTAGTAGAAGAGGTAAGTAAAGATTCTTTTCATTCGTTTGTTTTGTTGTATTTTTTATGATGGTTAAGGAAGTGGCGTGTGTGTGAGCGTGTGCGTGCGTGTGTGTGTGCGTGTGCGTGTGCGTGTGCGTGTGCGTGTGCGTGTGCGCATGTGTGTGTCTTTGTCTGACTTTGTATGTTTGTGCTTATGTGTGTTTTTGTGTGTGCATGCTTGCGTATGTGTGTATCTACGTGTGTGTGCTGGTATCTGTAGAGTCTTAGCCGCTAATCTCACCATATTGAAACGAAGCAAGTTTTGATGTAGCCTTGGTGTTCTAGCCTATGTCAGTTGGTCCGACACAGCTTTAAGCCAGGGTGAATTGGTGTAATTTCAGGTGAAAGGACTAGAGAACCTGCTAGACAATGAGCAGTCCAAACAGCGCAAAACATTTTGATGTAGCCTTGGTGTTCTAGCTATATGTCAGTTCTGACACAGCTTTAACCCTTTCACCGCCAGTGTCGCATTTTTGCACCACAATCATTTAACACCCATGTCACTAAAAGACATCAAACCAGGGCCTGTTATCCAAAGACCCTGTTCTCTTAATTTTGGGAGGGAAGAATAGGCCTTACTTTATACATGTCACAGAGGAAGATAGGTTTTTGTTCTCTACCCAGGTAAGATTAATGGTTATTTGTTGCTGAAAAATGGCTGGCGGCGAAAGGGTTAAGCCAGGGTGAATTGGTGTGATTTCAGGTGAAAAGACTAGAGAACGTGCTAGATGATGAGCAGTCCAAGCAGCGCAAAACAGAGATGGCACAGCTGCCCCAGATCAACGGCCCTGAAATGCAGCTCTACGAAGTGCAACGTGAGTGATTGGAAAGAGAAAAAAAATGACCATTACATTTGTAGATAAATGTGTGTTGCTTTTCTATTATCAGGGCTCCCAATCGTCCCGCAAAACAAGGGGTCCCAGGGACTCCTTTACTTACAGTATGGAGGGTCCTAGGGGCGGGATAGAGGGTCCCAGTGGCATTGCAAATGCTAAAATTGCAAAATGGAAAATTGCAAATGCTAAAAAGATTTTTTTCTGGTGCATCCCTGGGACGCCCTGCACATTGTTTTAGAGGGTCCTTTAGAATTTTAGTACTTCATAGACCATAGACCCCCAAATGGGGTCCCCGGGAGCCCTGTTATTATGTAATATATTTCTCAAATCCTATCTCATCCCGTGCTGCGCATCTTCGTCTTTGAACCCCTGTATATGTCAATAATTGCCGATAAACGGCTGGTGGACATGACAAGTTTGTCATTTATCTTTTGTTTAAAATCAGGGGGCCAAAATTAGTGGGCAAAATATATTTCTGGATTTTTGTTTGTTTGAATCACCTGGGTATTTTAGTATGTGTGTGTGCGTGTGCGTGCACATAATGATGTTGATGCCTATGTATCCACGACTACGACTACATGTTCGTTGTTCGAGCTTGTCCACGTGTGGTGCGTGTGTGCGCATAATGATGTATGGTGATGATGATGATGATAATGATGATGATGATGATGTATGTTTTTTGCAGGGGAAGCCAGCAAACAGATCCATGTCTACAAGTTCAAGCTTGTCCACGTGTGGTGCATGTGTGCGCATAATGATGATGTTGATGATGATGATGATGATGATGTATGTTTTTTGCAGGGGAGGCCAGCAAACATATCCATGTCTACAAGTTCAAGCTTGTCCACGTGTGGTGCGTGTGCGTGCATAATGATGTATGGTGTTGATGATGATGATGATGATGCACATGTATGTTTTTTGCAGGGGTGGCCAGCAAGCAGATCCACAACTACAAGTTCAAGCTTGTCCACGTGTGGTGCATGTGTGCGCATAATGATGATGTTGATGATGATGATGATGATGTATGTTTTTTGCAGGGGAGGCCAGCAAGCAGATCCACAACTACAAGTTCAAGCTTGTCCACGTGTGGTGCATGTGCGTGCATAATGATGTATGGTGATGATGATGATGGTGTTGTTGATGCACATGTATGTTTTTTGCAGGGGAGGCCAGCAAACAGATCCACAACTACAAGTTCAAGCTTGTCCACGTGTGGTGCATGTGCGTGCATAATGATGTATGGTGATGATGATGATGATGATGTACGTTTTTTGCAGGGGAGGCCAGCAAACAGATCCACAACTACAAGTTCAAGCTTGTCCACGTGTGGTGCATGTGTGTGTGTATAATAACGTAATGATGTTGTTGATGATGATAATGATGATGATGTGTACGTTTTTTGCAGGGGAGGCCAACAAAACAGATCCACAACTACAAGTTCAAGCTTGTCCACGTGTGGTGCATGTGTGCGCATAATGATGATGTGTGATGATGATGATGATGATGATGATGATGTATGTTTTTTGCAGGGGAGGCCAGCAAGCAGATCCACAACTACAAGTTCAAGCTTGTCCATGTGTGGTGCATGTGTGCGCATAATGATGATGATGATGATGTACGTTTTTTGCAGGGGAGGCCAGCAAGCAGATCCACGACTACAAGTTCAAGCTTGTCCACGTGTGGTGCATGTGTGCGCGCATAATGATGATGATGATGATGATGATGATGATGATGTATGTTTTTTGCAGGGGAGGCCAACAAACAGATCCACAACTACAAGTTCAAGCTTGTCCACGTGTGGTGCATGTGTGCGCATAATGATGATGTTGATGATGATGATAATGATGATGTATGTTTTTTGCAGGGGAGGCCAGCAAACAGATCCACAACTACAAGTTCAAGCTTGTCCACGTGTGGTGCATGTGTGCGCATAATGATGATGTGATGATGATGATGATAATGATGATGATGTATGTTTTTTGCAGGGGAGGCCAACAAACAGATCCACAACTACAAGTTCAAGCTTGTCCACGTGTGGTGCATGTGTGTGTGTATAATAACGTAATGATGTTGTTGATGATGATGATAATGATGATGATGATGTTTGTTTTTTGCAGGGGAGGCCAACAAACAGATCCACAACTACAAGTTCAAGCTTGTCCACGTGTGGTGCATGTGTGTGTGTATAATAACGTAATGATGTTGTTGATGATGATAATGATGATGATGTACGTTTTTTGCAGGGGAGGCCAGCAAACAGATCCACGACTACAAGTTCAAGCTGCAGAAGGCGGAGCAGGACATCGCCACTCTGGAAGGCATGGTGAGTGAGGGGTGCGCTCATCTAGCTAGAGCGTTTGCCACCATTTGCTCCCCCCCTCACAGCCTTCTGCCACCCGGCCATTAGCCCCCCCCCCCCCCCCCCTCCTCCTGTATGTGGTGCTGTATGTCTGCTCAAACACAGGAGTCGATAGGCTATGATTGAATTAGGCAAGATCACTCCCACACACCATGAAATTACTCCCCTTAATTATTTCCGAACGATTCCTATTATTGTTAGTTTTTTGTCCCATAAAACGTTATTTTTGATGCCTTCATCATTATGTATGCCAGTGTTTGTTTGCCTTTCTGTTTTACTCTAATGTCTTCTCTCTCTCTCTCTCTCTCTCTCTCTCTCTCTCTCTCTCTCTCTCTCTCTCTCTCTCTCTCTCTCTCCTCTCTCTCTCTCTCCCCCCCCCCTACTTGTTAGTTACTTGTCTATATTATTTTGCTCTAATATTGTTTACTTTGATGTTTACTCATGCATGTTCATGTTACAATTATCTGTTTGCCTTATCATTTTGTATTAGTCTTGTTTCCGTCTCAAGGACAGATTGTAAGAATAGGCCTGGCCTAAAATCTCAATCCTTGCGTAATAAAGTTTTCAAGTGTCAAGTGTCACCTTTTGCCACGTAGGTCATCTACCACCTGAGCCTTTTGCCCTGCCCACCTCCCCACCTCCCCACCTCCCCACCTTCTCATGTTGCTTCGAGTTTACAATTCATGCATCTCAGATAAATGCTCGCCCCCCCCGTGGGGATACCGGGGGAGTCTTTTGTAAAAATAGTTCCCCCACCTTCTGGAAGTTCTGTGCTTGTTACTTCCTCTATCTGCCACTTTATTTGACTCTGCCTTTTCCCTTTGCTTTCTATCATCTACTATCTTTCTGACTTATTGGCCCCATTCTCCTGCCTTTTTACAAAAACATTTTCCAAATAATTTTTTTTCCTTTGAGCTCCTCCGAAATCGGAATGTGTCGGCTGTACGCAGCGGGGAGACCAGTGAAAACTGAAAACCGAACACGTATGTGCCTTACCCATTGTGTCCGTATGACCTGGGAACGCAGAAGAAGAAGAAGATGAATGCTGAATACCGTATTTTACGGACCGATCATAAGGCACGCCCCGCTAATTTTACACAAAATTCAGATTTTGTTATTATAGTTTCTTACTATGTTATCAGTCACATTATAAAGCGCAGGGGTCTCAGTCTAGGAAAAAAGTATGGCCTTATAGTGAAATGAATAAGGGGAAGGAACTTCTCATAATTAACTCCCTTCTCTCTCTCTCTCTCTCTCTCTCTCTCTCTCTCTCTTTAAAATATTACGAAGAATAAGAAGAAGAAGAAGAAGAAGAAGTCCTCCGTCCTGTAATCACTGGGTGTTGTTGTGGGTGCAGGTCAGTCGTCAGGAGACGCAGCTGAAGCGATACAAGGCCGAGGCCGAACGGGCCGAGGGGGCCGAAGACGAACTGAAGCAGGAGAAGAGGAAACTTCAACGAGAGGTACGATAGTTTGAGCCAATAGTACGGTGAGAGAGAGAGCGGAGGGTAGATAGGATGAACTGAAACAGGAGAAGAGGAAACTTCGAGGAGAGGTACGATAGTTTGAGCCAATAGTACGGTGAGAGAGAGAGAGCTGAGGGTGGATGGTATGAACTGAAACATGAGAAAAGGAAACACGTTCAAGAGGTAGGCTGTAGCTGATAGTTTGAGCCAATAGTACAGTGAGAGAGAGAGCTGAGGGTGTAGAGGACTAACTGAAACAGGAGAAGAGGAAACTTCGACGAGAGGTATGATAGTTTGAGCCAATAGTACGGTGAGAGAGAGAGCAGAGGCTGGATAGGATGAACTGAAACAGGAGAAGAGGAAACTTCGACGAGAGGTACGATAGTTTGAGCCAATAGTACGGTGAGAGAGAGAGCAGAGGCTGGATAGAACAAACTGAAACAGGAGAAAAGGAAACTTCAACGAGAGGTAGGCAGTAGCCGATAGTTTGAGCCAATAGTACAGTGAGAGAGAGAGCAGAGGCTGGATAGAACAAACTGAAACAGGAGAAGAGGAAACTTCAACGAGAGGTAGGCAGTAGCCGATAGTTTGAGCCAATAGTAAAGTGAAGAGAGAGAGAGAGAGCTGTTTTACATAGCTTCAAAGAAAGGTAGGCCTTAGTCAAGAAGTTGAGCCAATAGTAGCTGACGTTTGAGCCAAACATAGTTTGGCATATGTCAGCAAATTTTGGTCCAATGCAGTAAAAACTAAAGTAATAATTAGATACGTCATTTTAACATGCTTCTCCTATGTAACGCGGGTCACGGAGGACCCATACTTTAAAGAGCAGAAATATGTCACTGCAGTGCATTGAGTATGGGTCGTGGGAGACCCGCGCCATCTGGAGAAGTATAAACACATGGTGACTCTTTGACGAGTATGGGTCCTGGAGAACCCGCATCATCTGGAGACGCAGACCTGTGTACTCTACTCTTTTCGAGTAGTATTCTACTCTATTTGAACCTCTACTACTCTTCAAAATTGAAAATAGTGCTCTAATTACTCATTTTCAGTGAACAGTGTTTGATGGTTTAATGAAGAGGACTACTCATTTCACACCCAAACTACTCATTTCAGCTATCCAGACTACTCAAGACTTGTGTAGGGGGTAAATGGGTCTGGGAGTGGGGTAAATACTGTTAAAATGTATGTAAAAATCTGTGGGTACGAGGAGACCCGCATCATCTGGAGAAGTATAATCACAAGCAACATCTGGTAAAGGTTATAGAATCTTGAATCTGGTCTGTGTTTCAGCTGCGGGAGTCCCAGACGCAGGTGGAAGAAGTGCAGAACCAGAACAAGCACCTCGCCCTTCGACTGGAGCGCATCAAGCAGTCACGCTCCGCCCTCGGCATTCAGTGACCTCCCCTGGATTCCACAACCACCACCACCACCACCCCACAGTGATCTCCCTTCCGCTCCATGTCCTCACAGAGCGCGCCGTCTCCTC
The DNA here is from genome assembly GCA_017654935.2 of Phymorhynchus buccinoides. Classification (NCBI taxonomy): domain Eukaryota; kingdom Metazoa; phylum Mollusca; class Gastropoda; order Neogastropoda; family Raphitomidae; genus Phymorhynchus; species Phymorhynchus buccinoides. The sequence continues at coordinate 35,354,639 of CM065704.1, forward strand.
TCCACAGGCGACCGCGAGAGCTTCGATCGCACCTCCCTCACCCCCCCCCCCCCCCCCCCCCCCCCCACGCTCTCCCTGAATTGCGGGGCGTGACTTACTCAACTTTCCAACTGCCAAAGAAAACCATCGTTGTTGTTGTCTGTGACACGCACACACACTCGGAGAAGTGGCAGGCTTCTGTTGCCATGTGTACAGACTGTGTACACATTTAAATGTGTAAAGCGTGTGCCGAGTTCTGTTTCACCTTTGGAGTCGGGGAAAACACACACTAAGCACAGCTACACACATTTAAATGTGTACAGTGTGTGTCAAATTCTGTTTCCTTTCTGTGTCGGGGAAAACACACACTGCGCACATCTACAGCCGCGGTTACACACTTAATGTTGTTTGATGGTTTGCAATGATTTTTCATTTTATGGAGGTGCTTGGGGTTTTTTCTTTTGCTCCCTGATTTTGTGTGAACTTGCCTTTTGCATGTTATGCATGTGTGCTCTTCCCTTCCAAATCGGTTCCAAAAATCCTCACTGTGTGTGTGTGTGAGAGTGCGTGTGTGCGCGCGTGCATGTGTGTGTGT
>CM065704.1:35360212-35380212 GCA_017654935.2 Phymorhynchus buccinoides
GTCTTTAAAAATATGTTGTTTCAGCGTTGGATTAATGAATGATGTGTAATGATTACATTGTCATTTGAAACTTTTGAGTTAGCTTAGGGATGGTCATTGCTCAGATAATGGAATTTGAGTGTTTTTTGGTGTGTTTTTTGCTTACCTATCTTCTGAGCCATACAGTGGCATTGCACCCATGCCCGCTCATTCCGAGTCCCAACTCGCAGCCACACCCTGGCTTGTCAGGTCGCAGAATCCAAAATCAGCATCCCCGAGGGGAGTGAATCTACGTTAGGTCGTCAGGAGGCAACCAACTGAGGAGGCACTGCACTGCTGCTGAGTCATTTCGGTGGAGTTCAGTGGAGCCTGTTCTGAGTTAGCGTACGCGGGACACCACCTACTAAGCCCCCTACTGATGACAATAATGTCTTAGTGGGGGAGCCATGCTAACCACTGTGCCACATCTTCTGGGCTGTTGCTCCCACGCCGCTCATTCCGAGTCCCAACTGGCAGCCACACCTCCGCTTGTTCAGGTCGCAGAATCCGAGACCAGCAGTCCAAAGGGAGCGAATCTATGTTAGGCCACCAGGAGGCAACCAGCCGAGGAGACATTGCACTGCTGCTGAGTCACTTTGGTGGAGTTCAGTGGAACCTGTTCAGAACAACACCTACTGACCCCTATACTGACGACACTATTCTCTAAGTCGCGGAGCCAGCGTGAGTGAGGTCCTCCTCCGAGGGCGCCACCACGACTGTCCACCGACAGCTCCCCAGAACACACTGATCCCCATGACTTTGACCCGAACGCACCAAGGAATAGACTGGATTGGAAACCGAAACTGAGGTCACCATGAGGGCAGGGCATGCAAAGCCACAGAATTTGAGACATTTTTTTTTTTAATGATTGATGGAAATGAGAGTGTGGGTTTTTTCTTGCAAGGGGGTGGGTGGGAAGGGAAGGGGGACATCTTTTCACAATATTATTATTTCATGACAAGCCTTGAGCATTATTTTCTTCAACCCAATGTTGCCAACGAAGATATGCACTGTGTGCATGATCTTAATTGTGATTTACTTTTCAGAAAGAAAAAAAAGAAATGGCTACCAAGTTGTTTTCATTTTGTCCTCATTATATTTCTACAATATTATGTGGGCAGTCGTAACTTGATTTTACACCTGGTTTAATTTTAAAAAAAAATTATTTAGATTTTTTTTCTTCCAGTGTTATGCCAAAGACCCTTTGCCAAAATTACCATTTGTTGATGGATCCATTACTTCACACAAAAAAGTGCTCAGTGTCGAGTACTAAACAGTCTAACAAAGCAAGTGCCTTTTTTCAGTCATATCACAATTTATCTCAATGATGACTGAAGTTAGAATTCTTTCATATTTCACATTTTGGTTCTGTTTGAAAGGGTAACTATTAGAAGAAAAAAAGTTGATGTATTTTAGTATTTTTAGATGAATTTGAGATAAAATTGCAACAATAGATATTTTCTACTGTTAATTTTATGTCGTATGTTAATACCGTCATTTACGGCCTATTAGGCGCAACTTTTTTTTTACTGAACTTTGACCCCTTCGCCCAATCCGGCGCATGCGCCCTTTCTATACTCTATACAGAAAAAAATAAGGGGGTCGAGAGTTGAAATGAACAACTCACCATGCTCTGGTAGCTTCCACAACAAATCCACAACAGTTCACTCACATTGCATTAAAATATAGTTGTATAGTTAGGCTTCCACTTCCATCACTGGCCCTGTAATGATGTTACTTTCGCTGATCGCTTCGTTCTTCCTTTTTTAAAATTTCTTTGGTTTCTTTGCGCCCTATCTGTGTTCAAATTACGAAACAAATTTAAAGCAGGGGGTGCGCCTTATGCGCTGTCGCCTTATGGGCCGTAACTTACGGTATGTTATGTTCATACATTTTTTTTTTCAACTCCAGGGTAATTTTTTAACTTAAAGTAACTTTGTTTTACACAAGACCAAAAAATAAAAAAAAGTAATCTGAATTACTATTTCTTGAAAAGATTTTACATGCAAATTAGGTCAAATTTTTACAGTCTTTGTTTACTGTGAACGTCTGGCTATGTACATCTTCAAACCTTTGATGAACGCAAGGGATTTAAGCATCATGATAACCTCATCTTGTACGTTACATGACTTGTTTCAGCAGACCTGTTTACTCTACTCTTTTCGAGAAGTATTCTACTCAATTTGGATCTCTACTACTCTTCAAAATTGAAAAAAATGCTCTTTAATTCTTGATTACTACTCATTTTCAGTGAACATTGATTGATGGTTTAATTAATAAAACTACACATTTTGCACCCAAACTACTCATTTCAGCTATCTAGACTACTCAAGACTTGTGTAGGGGGTAAACAGGTCTGTGTTTGACATGTTTACCCCGGGCAGTAAAATGTTTTTGTTTTTGTTTTTTGTTCTTTGCATCACTGAATATTATATTGATTTCCACTCCAATAGAAACTCTGATATAAATTATTGGTGGCGAAACCGTCCTACAACAAAAAACTGCATTGGTAGAATTTCACTGAAACACTAAAGCGACTTTAACGCAAGGGATTTTAAGCATCATAATGACCTCATCTTGTACGTGACATCATGACTTGTTTGACATGTTTAGCCCGGGCAGTGAAATGTTGGTGGCGAAACCGTCATACAAAAAAACTGCATTGGTAGAATTTCACTGAAACACTAAAGCGACTTAACGCAAGGGATTTAAGCATCATAATGACCTCATCTTGTACGTGACATCATGACTTGTTTGACATGTTTAGCCCGGGCAGTGAAATGTTGGTGGGGAAACCGTCCTACAAAAAGAATTGCATTAGTAGAATTTCACTGAAACACTAAAGCGACTTGAACGCAAGGGATTTAAGCATCATAATGACCTCATCTTGTACGTGACATCATGACTTGTTTGACATGTTTAGCCCGGGCAGTGAAATGTTGGTGGGGAAACCGTCCTACAAAAAGAATTGCATTAGTAGAATTTCACTGAAACACTAAAGCGACTTGGCCGAGTTGTGCCTTCTGCAGCCAGTCTTGCAGTCTTGATCTCACTTGTTTTCCATTGTTACAGTGGAACCTCCCTTATAAGACCTCCCATGATAAGACTCCCTCCCACATAAGACCTACTTCTCTGAGACATTGCCCTTCTTTGTAGGTATTAAAATTACCTCCCTTATAAGACCCCTCCCTTTAAGACCTCATTTTGGATGATTTTTGAAGGTCTTATAAGGGAGGTTCTACTGACAGGTATGCATTAGCGCAGACTTTTTTCCTCATTTGTCGGTCACAAACTTTCAGTGTGTCTGTGGGTGTGTTAATATGTAGGCTCACTATGTGTGTGTGTATGATGTGTGAGAGAGAGAGAGAGAGAGTGTGTGTGTTTGTTAGTATGTAGTCTCACTATATGTGTGTGTAACTGTATGCGTGAGAGAGGGAGAGAGAGAGAGTGTTTTTGTTGTTGTTGTTAATATGTAGTCTCACTATGTGCGTGTATGTGTGAGGGAGAGAGAGTGTGTGTGAGAGAGAGAGTGTGTGTGTGTGTTTGTTAATATGTAGTCTCACTATGTGTGTGTGCATGAGAGAGAGAGTGTGTGTGTTTTTTGTTTGTTAATATGTAGTCTCACTATTTGTGTGTGTGTGTGTGTGTGTGTATGATGCGTGAGAGAGGGAGAGAGAGAGTGTGTGTGTTTTTTGTTTGTTAATATGTAGTCTCACTTGTGTGTGTGTGTGTGTGTGTGTATGATGCGTGAGAGAGGGAGAGAGAGAGTATGTGTGTTTTTGTTAATATGTAGCCTCACTGTACGCGTGTGTGTATGATGTGTGAGGGAGAGAGAGAGAGTGTGTGGTTTTTTTTGGTGTCAATATGTATTCTCACTATGTGCGTGTATGATGTGTGAGAAGAGAGTGCATGTGTGTGTGTTGTGCACATATTAGTGTAACCTCAAGTCATGAAAAATGGCCTGGTACACCCATGGGGACATTTCACATGGACTCCTCCGCATCGTATCCAATGGCCACCAAACCGGGAGTAGCTACGTGCTCCTGTACACTTAATGGAATGTTCCGTGTGTGCCTGCTCCCCAGTAACACAACACGGACTTCCAGGGCTGCTCTCGTGTTGATAGGGCAGGCGTGGGTGGTGCATCTCCGGGTCCTATCAGCACCTTCGGGTGTTTCTTTCTCATTCGTTAACATGCAGTCTCAGTATTTACTATTTTGATAAGTAGCTGGTCTTCCTTCTGTGTTCCGTTTTTTGGGCTGTCTGTTCAGCTTCCTCTTCTACTGAAGTGTTACGCGAAATATGTTATGAATCATGGGGTGCTCACTCTAAACTTAATACACTTTATTAAAAAACAAACACACACATAAATTATTGCACTGGGATTTTGTTGTCAAATAAATGGTGTTAAAACTAAAGGTATGAAAAAGTGAGTCTCAAAATTGTTGGGAAAGTTTAAAACTTTTTTTCCCCACAGCTCTATGCTCAACCTTTTTTCTGTTCATTTTTTTGTGTACACTTTTTTTGTGTAAACTTTTTTCCTCTTCCTTTATTTTGGCTGCTTTTATCTTTTCATTTTTGTAATCTCCTTTTCAGGGGCCAAGCCAAAATCTGGATCTTAGTATTTGTGATTGTTTTATTAAAAAAAATGTTTTATCACTATATTGTGTATACATTGTATGGTTTTACAGTACACTACATTTTGTCTCTCACTTACCGTTTTGTTTTAAACGATAATTCACACTGAAGAAGGAATGGGGGGTGGGGGAGGTACAATTAATATATACACAAAGAAGAAAGTTAAGCACCCCACCACTTTTTTTCTGTAGATGAGATGAAATCAATAAAGAATGAAACAACATTGATTGGTAAATGAAAGTTTGACTATCCGACTATAAGAAAACGCATAATTTAACCCTTTCACCGCCAATGTCGCATTTATGCACCACAATGGTTTAACACCCATGTCACTAAAAGGCATCAAATCAGGGCTTGTTATCCAAAGACCCAATTTTCTTAATTTTGGGAGGTAAGGATAGACCTAATGTTATACATGTCTCGGAAGAATTAGCAATATTGCAAATGGGTGTTTTTTTCTGTACCCAGTTAAGCTTAATGGTATTTTTTGGCTGAAAAATGGCTGGTGGTGAAAGGGTTAATGTATGATTTTACAAATGCATTTGATATTCTGAAACAAAAAGGGTTGTCATGTTCAAATTAAAAAAATACCATGTTTAATTATCAATGTAACAATTTCATATGGCTATCTGAAAAGTTAATTATTGTGGGAAAACGTCATGAGGAGTGTCCAAAACTCATTTGGCAAATCAAAGTTCAGTAGCGTGTGTTTCCTCCCTGTGCTTGGATGACTGCCGATGTGTGAAAATCAGCGTTTTCCCTCTCTCGCTTATAAGAAATCTTCCGAGCAAGAGAGGGGGAAAACATACACATTGGCATAGTGGGTCTTTAAAAGAGAGTGTTCATCTTACATGTTTGATTTTCTGCTACCCTTTCTTTTCTTTTTTTTACTTGAAGGAATGAATGAATCTTTTATTTAACGTGTGTTCACTTCACAGTGATATTACACGAAATTACTTGAATGTGGCATGGTCCAGTGATATTTTCGACAAAGCATGCAACAACGGTTTTGATTTAACCACACCACTCAGTATATATAAATGAGATCCTGCGGCATGAATGACTTTTGCTGTTGTGTGTTTCACGCGTGATGCCCCCCCCCCCCCCTATTTATTCGCACCTACCCTTTGTTTCCTCATTCAGGAGCGGTCTTTTTATATTACAGTGATGTCCGGGGGAGACCAGGACATTGTGGTTTTAACCCTTTCACCGCCAAAGTCGCATTTTAGCTCCACAGTGAATTAACACCTATGTCACTAAAAGGCATCACATTGGGGTCTACTATCCTAAGACCCTATTGTCTTAGTTTGGGGAAGGAAGGTTAGACCTTATTTTATATATGTCACAGAAGAATCCCCAATACTGCAGATGGATTTTGTCTCTACCCAGGTAAATTTAATAGAAATGTTTGGCTGAAATATGGCTGGCAGTGAAAGGGTTAAAACGGAAAACGTCATATTGCGTTCCCTCTCGTCGGGACAATTGTCCGATACAGTGGAACCTCCCTTATAAGACCTTCAAAAAAATCATCCAAAATGAGGTCTTAAATGGGAGGGAGTTGTATAAGGGAGGTAATTTTAATACCGATAAAGGGCAATGTCTCAGAGAAGTAGGTCTTCAGTGGGGAGGGAGTCTTATAACGGGTGGTCTTATTAGGGAGGTTCGACTGTAACTAGCGGAAATTTAACAAACACTAACAGATTGGCGGTACCATAGCCGATGAGGTTTAACCGAGGCGTGGTTACCGCTACACCTATCTGTATTGTTAAAAACTTGGGACTTTACTGGTGTTGCACTGCCTCCGGGCATTGCAGCCAGTATTGTTCCCATCTTTGTATTTACAAATGTCCCATATGTGTCTATGACCGAGAGGACGTAAAACATCATTTTTCATCATCAACTAGTGGAAATTCTGCTTAACGTCCTCCGGTCTGGAGGATGCGACATAAGTAGATATTTATGGTGGGAACGATCCTGGAGGCAATGCCCAGAGGCAGTGCAACTCCAAGAAAGTCCTGAATTTTTAATAGTACTGATGTACTATTATGCGGTGAGTACCTAACTCTGGCGGACTTTGTCTTATTGCTTTCAGCAAAGAGTCAGGACAATTTGTCCCTTCGATTTTCATTGTTTCAGGACAGTTTGTGCTATCACCCTCCCATCCTCAGCGCATCACTGTATGTACAGTGCAACCTCCCATTATAAGACTCCCTCCCTTATAAGACCTATTTCTCTGAGACATTGCCCTTCTTTGTAAGTATTAAAATTACATCCCTTATGAAACCCCTCCCTTATAAGACCTCATTTTGGATGATTTTTGAAGGTTTTATAAGGGAACTGTACTTGGATGAGTAGAGACCGAGTGCTCATGCTGGAGACACTTGTGTGATGTTTTACCCCCAATGCCATGGGAATTCAATTCAGTGTGGCCACGTTTCTGCACCAGGGCTCCCAGGGACCCCCATTTTGGGGTCTATGAAGCACTAAAATTCTCAAGGACCTTCTAAAAAAGAATGTGCAGGGGGTCCCAGGGATGCACTAGAAAAATTCTTTTTAACATTCGCAATGCCACTGGGACCCTCTATCCCGCCTCTAGGACCCTCTATGCTGTAAAGTGAAGGAGTCCCTGGGATCCCTTGTTTTGCGGGACAATTGGGAGCCCTGCTGCATGCTTGCTTGAACGGAGTGATTTGATTATAATTTTGTGTGTGTTTTGTTGATGGGCAGAAGAACATAGCTGAAACTGAGAATTAATTTGGCTTTCGTGCTTAAGGTAGGTGTGGATGTTAGTCGGATCAGATGATGAATAATGTTCTTTGAAGGTGTTGGGTGAGTGGGGTTCTGTCGCGGCCTTGACTAAACCCAGATGATTTAGATATTATAAACGCTGGTCTTGCCCATGTCCACTTCATATGTTTTCAGGGAAACAAATGCCTATTTTTGATACTTTTTTTTGATCAGTGAGAGATCACCTTTTTCTGAAGCTTTGATAATAAGGAATGGATATGCAAAACATGAAAAAACAATGGGTGGCGCGCCTCTGGCTGCGACGTGCTCTCCAGATTGGAGCAACCGGAATTTCACAGAAACACCTCTGTGACTATAAAGTACCAAATACCCAAACAAGTCAGATGGATGATGTTTGAAATCCAAAATGGATGTGTTCATTTATACAGTATTCACTGTTTTGATAATTCTAATATATAAAAATTATATAGTATTCATGGTATTTGATAATTCTAATACCATAGGAATGGATGTGTTTTCATTCAGTATGCCAAACTTGAATCATGAAAGAACAAAAATCGATGCTTTTGAATCCTGGTGCAGAATGTTGCTGAAGAGATTTTTAAATTGAACAAATCAAACGGAAAGAAACTAGTTTTCTTTTTCATTCTGTATTCTGTTACTGCATTATTTTGGTCCTAAAGCTGGTGTAAAATTCTTGCTAAACGAAGCAATGCAGAGCATACTACACATCCAGTTCAAAATGTGACGTTGGAAAACTCGGGTCCCCCCCCCGTGGGGGTACCGGAGGATCTTTTGTACAAATAGTTCCCTCACTTTCTGGAAGTTCTGTGCTTGTAGCTTTCAATAATCTGTCACTCTCTTTGACTCTGCCTTTTCCCTTTGCTTACTTGTCATCTACTATCTTTCTGCCTTATTGGTCCATTCTGCCTTTTTTCAAGAAACACTTTCAAAAAGATTTCCTCGAGCCGAAGACGGACATGCTGGGCCTAACTATTTCTTAGTTTGTTGCATAACGGCAGCATGATGCATCTGCGCTCATATGACAGGAAACTGTCTGAGTGATCGTAGAAGAAGAAGAACAAGAAAACTCAGGGTGATTCCCCCTGATGTGGTGTAGAGTGGCACAGAGGTAACGCGTTCGCCTCATGCAAAATAAACCCGTGTTCGAACCTGGGTACAGGGGATTTTTCCTCTCACTCTGCACTAGGCCTTATGGTCTGAACATGGAGTCTTTCAGATGAGACGATAAACCGAGGTCCCATGTGCCCATACACTTATCACATGTTAAACCCAGTGGCAACGGAAAAGTTGTCATTTCGTCAAAATTTACCACCACCCCTTTCGTTCCTTATCAGTCACACAATCGCATGCCAAAAAAAAAGTAAAAAAAAAGTGGGAGCTACCCGAATTTCACAGATGCCTCTGTGACTGTAAAGTACGAAATCTCCACAAAGTTTGGGATGGCCACCAACCTTCGCTGCATCACTTGTTTTTGTTGTCACATGTATAAATTAGTCTTCCAGTGTGTGCGAAATACAAAGCACCCAATGATTTGCACGCAAATAGATAGATACGGTGGATTGACGCACCAGTTTGATGCCAGCACGCACTATGCACTTGGATCTTTTGCTACGTATTAGCCACTTGCCAGGACATTTGACAGAGCTTTGAATATCGTAAATGTAAACTGGCATTGAAATTTGAGAGAGAGATTAAGTTTGAAAGAGAGAGTAAAACGGAAGAAAATGGGATCTTGTAATGAAGGAACGATTTAAATTTGTAAGATTTGGTCAAACATTAGAAGAAAATAAAATGTATTAACCTTGATTAAGGTTAAAACGAACAGTAGAAAATATGCATCTTTTATATATTTACCAGATATAAATGTTATCAGGAGGCTTGACAGGATGGATACAAAACAGCCCAGATCGTCTGAATACACCCACCCATTCCCACTTTATCGCATCTTTTCCCTAAATTCTTACACATCATATTCTTAAATACATGAATTGTTTTTACATAAACAAATCTGTTTAGCCATTGAGGAAAAAAACCACATCCCCTTTTTTCACATTAGCATCTTCATCAGTGGCCAATTAAACAGTAAAAGTGAAGTAAAAAATGGTTGCTGCTTGGTGCCTAATTTTATTGAACTGTCCAATATTTTGGTAGACATGTTGCCAAGTAATCATGAACAGGGTTAGGGGGTAGGTGGGTGGTACCTACTTCCTTCCCTTCAATCTTTAAAAGGCAATCAATAGCTATTGGCCTCTGCAACTAGGGTTATTAACGCCCTTGACAGTGAGAGTGAAGCCCTTGCTGGTCGGTGCTGACAAGGGCATTCACTCTTGCGAATGGCAGCCATTTAGTGGCCTCAAATAGGGTTATTGGCGAGAGTTATTCCCTTGTTTGGTCAGTGCTCAACCATCTTCCCCCACCCACCAAGGGCATTCACTCTTGCAAAAGGTGTTCTTTGCAGTAGCCAATAGAGAAAGTGCAAAGAAAGGTGACAAAATTGATCAAAGCATGTAAGAACAAAACTTATAGTGAAAGATTAAAATTCCTAGGATTACCTTCTCTGAAAGGAAGAAGAGTCAGGGGAGAACTTATACAAGTATATAAAATAATAAATAATATTGATGACATAGACTTTAACAACCTTTTTGTTAATAGTATCACAAACATAACACGACATAGTAGAGATAAGTTATTTTTAAGACGATCATTTACTAACATTCGCAAGTTTTACTTTTCTAACCGAGTTGTTCAATACTGGAATAATTTGTCAACTAACATTAAGGCTGCACCTAACATAAATACATTAAAAAATCTTTGGACAATGACACAATGATGTCAAATTTTTAAACTAGTTTCGATGAATAAATAAAATAAAAAGTTCATTCCATATTTTTGTTAAATTTTATAGTTTAGCTGTAGAAAGCAAGCCACCCTGAAACAAATCAAAGTCACTAACGAGAAAGGGCATCAAATGGCCGTGAGGCCCACTTCTAGCCCTAATTACTACTACTACTACTACTGTATCAGCCTGTGTGTTGGCTTTCTAGAAGGGAATGGTTATAGTTAGAGCATTCTGCACTGATTTTTTGTTTGTTTTAAGTATAATTATGTGTGTGTGTGTGTGTGGTTTGATTATTAACACTTGAAAAATGGAGTTCCCTTTCTATGAATTCCAAGTCTAACATTTCCATAAATACTACTACACAAGGCCAGTCATATCTCTAAAAAAAATATTAAAAAAATAAAAGGAAAAAAATGAGCATGGTTGCTAATAAATTGCCACAGATTTGCTCTGCTGTTTTGGGTGGGTTTATTTTCTTTCTCTTTTAAAGGGGCACCCTGATGGATGAGTTTTTGCAAGAAACACGTCGAGATCACCAGGAAAACACCCTTTACAAAGGTCGCAACACTCACTTTGCTCTGGTTTCCTATAAATCAAACCATCAAATTGGTGATTCCTCCTTGGCGGAGGTGCTGGAAGTCAAATTATTTAAGTGAAAGGCACATGCCTTCTCTTATCTAATGGATGCCTGAGTTTAGACCAAATCACGAAATTTTCACAATACAAGCCTTTTTATTAAAAAAATTTTTTATACAGTTTACCTGAGTTTCGCTCACAACAAAGGAAATAGCTCTTCTTTTTTTTTTACTGTACCACAAAGAAGAAAAAGCTTCAACCACAATGAGTGGCCTCCACCCACCCCATCCAAAATGGCTTCTCTCTGGTATCTGTGCCAAGGAGGAATCACCGTTTTCATTTTTTTTTTAATTTCTAGGAAACCAGAGCAAAGTGAGTGTTCCGATCCTTGAAAAGGCTGTCTTTCTAGTGATCTCGATGTGTTTCTTGCAAAAAACCCATCCGTCAGGGTCCACCTTGAATGTTTGTGAATGCGTGAGAAGAGACTTGATGCATATTCACTGCAATATAATTCAAACACACAGTTATCCACTGCAATATCATTCAAACACACAGATATCCACCGCAATATCATTCAAACACACAGATATTCACCACAATATCATTCAAACAGATATCCACCACAATATCATTCAAACAGATATCCACCGCAATATCATTCAAACAGATATCCACCACAATATCATTCAAACACACAGATATCCACCGCAATATCATTCAAACACACAGATATTCACCACAATATCATTCAAACAGATATCCACCACAATATCATTCAAACAGATATCCACCACAATATCATTCAAACACACAGATATCCACCACAATATCATTCAAACACACAGATATCCACCGCAATATCATTCAAACACACAGATATCCACCACAATATCATTCAAACACACAGATATCCACCGCAATATCATTCAAACACACAGATATCCACCACAATATTATTCAAACACACAGATATCCACCACAATATCATTCAAACACACAGATATCCACCACAATATCATTCAAACACACAGATATCCACCACAATATCATTCAAACACACAGATATCCACCACAATATCATTCAAACACACAGATATCCACCACAATATCATTCAAACACACAGATATCCACCACAATATCATTCAAACACACAGATATCCACCGTAATATTATTCAAACACACAGATATCCACCACAATATTCAAACACACAGATACCCATCGCAATATTCAAACACAGATATCCACCACAATATCATTCAAACACACAGATATCCACTGCAATATCATTCAAACACATATATCCACCTCAATATCATTTATTTTTATTTTTTTAATTATTTTTTTTTTCCGAGATCAGAGTTTGACTGTTTTTCTACTTCCCGTGAGAAGGAGCAGAATTGGGGAATCTTTCCTAATATTTTGTTTTTGTTTTTGTTTTTTAAATCGTATACACAATAGTCATGGACATGGTTTATGCATGCATTATTCTAGTGGGCCTAGCAAAATTAAACTCACATTCTCACTCGCTCTCTCACACTCTCACTCTCATGCTCTTTCCACTTGCAGGCCCCTGTTTCCTTCTTGTCTTGTTTCTTCCCAGTGGGCCCCTGGGCAATATCATTCAAACACACAGATATTCACCACAATATCATTCAAACAGATATCCACCACAATATCATTTAAACACACAGATATTCACCACAATATCATTCAAACAGATATCCACCACAATATCATTCAAACACACAGATATCCACCACAATATCATTCAAACAGATATCCACCACAATATCATTTAAACACACAGATATTCACCACAATATCATTCAAACAGATATCCACCACAATATCATTCAAACACACAGATATCCACCACAATATCATTCAAACACACACACACAGCTCGGTTATATATTTAGATTTCTCTTTGAGCAAAGAATTTCACAAAGTAAAGTCATACAAAGAGTCAACATGAGCTGTACATTATGCACCTCTTTATTACAGTCGATAGATTTGTTGATTTGCAACAAATGTGTAATGGATACACATTGCTATATTTCCAAGTCTCAAATGCTCATTCACCCTTGTTGCAAGTCACAAGTTTCACCCCAACCCCTACGGCTACACATACACACACTCTCTCACACACACTTGCTCGCTCCTATATTATTTTTGTTTGTTTATGTCAAAGCTTGCTCTCTCAATATAAGTTTCTTTGTTCCCAAACATATACACACACAAAACACACACCCTCTCTCTCTCTCACACACACAGACACATTCACACTCTCACACAGACTCGCTCTCTCACACACTCACACACACCCTCTCTCTCTCTCTCACACACACAGACACATTCACACTCTCTCACAGACTCGCTCTCTCACACACTCTTTCACAAACACACCCTCTCTCTCTCTCTCTCTCTCTCTCTCTCTCTCACACACACACATTCAAACTCTCACACAGACTCGCTCTCTCACACACTTTCACACACACAAACGCACCCTCTCTCTCTCTCTCTCTCTCACACACACACACATTCACACTCTCACACACTCTTTCACAAACACCACACACTCACCACCCCAGACCACACATACAATGGAATCTCCCTTATAAGACTCCCTCCCACTTGAGACCTACTTCTCTGAGACATTGCCCTTCTTTGTAAGCATTAAAATCACCTCCCTTATAAGACTCCCTCCCACTTGAGACCTACTTCTCTGAGACATTGCCCTTCTTTGTAAGCATTAAAATTACTTCCCTTATACAGCTCCCTCCCACTTTCTAAAACTTGCGCAGACTCAAAATAATTGTAAATGTCATTGCCAAAGAGGGAACATTTTATAGGCCTTGAGGCCTAGGCTTTATCCCTCTTGCATTTATTCCGCCCAAAACCGCCCGTCCGGAAGTTGCCTCTGTGTATTCAAGCCGCCCAAAACCGCCCAGCCAGAAGTTGCCTCTGTGTATTCAAGCCGCCCAAAACCGCCCAGCCAGAAGTTGCCTCTGTGTATTCAAGCCGCCCAAAACCGCCCGTCCGGAAGTTGCCTCTGTGTATTCAAGCCGCCCAAAACCGCCCGTAGCTTGCCCCCACTCTGAGAAACCCTCTGATGGCATTTTTCATCACGCACTAAGTTCTGGCTGGTTATGCACACACTATGAAGGAGCTTCTCACTTGCAATGATGTGATAGTAACTGTATGGCGCTCTATGTGCTTCAGAAGATAGATTTTCCCGAAAATGTATGAAAGAATCTGAACACTAGAAGAAGCTTTGTCTGCAACAAATGCGAATGCAAGAGGGTTAAGAAGCCTGTCACTACTACTACTACTACTAAAGACCTATTTCTCCGAGACATTGCCCTTTGTAAGTACAGTATTAAAATTACCTCCCTTGTACAACTCCCTCCCACTTAAGACCTTATTTTGGATGATTTTTTTTTTTAGGTATTAAAATGGAGGTTCCACTGCATTATCTGTAGCTTTTGTGTATTACTTTAGTGGTGCTTATTTATGTATCTTATTTTAACCCTTTAGTGGTGCTTATTGGTGGATTTTTATTAAAATATCAATCGAAGTGGCGAGACTGAGTCAAAAACAAATTAGCCCACATTTGGACAAGACTTGTTCAGAATGACGGGCAAGCAAAGGACCGACGACGGGAAGAAACAGCTAGTACTAAAAGATTAAGATGAGAATCCGCAAAATAGTAGATTCAACCTCTAAACTAGCCAACTGAGAAGCCAAGGAACGAATGTGCAACTGCACTTCGTAACCAACTCTACAAGCTAAGACCGTAGGAAGGCAAAATAAAAAAACTGCCTCTGACGTAGGGACAGACCGAAACAGCAACATAGTTGCTATCGCATGACGTCAAATCAAACCAGATGACGCGGAAATGTCCCCACCGAAAAGGAAACATGTAACCAAAAGCGGAACAGTGTGCAAACGTGACGTAAACACACCTCGACTTAACCCATTTCAACAGCACTGACTCAAAATGGGGGTGGGGGGCCTGAAGGAAGGCCCAAAAACACCCAGTCGAACAACTTAACGTTTAGTGATCTGACAGCTGGGCATAGAAGATCATGTTAGCCGGACAGATGAGTCCGATCGGGACGGAACCAGACCGAAAAGGATGGCTGGAACGAGTGAACGAGTCCACTGGATGAACAACTCGTGGTTGTAATGAGAGGAAACGAGGGTCTGAAACAGAGCAAGTAAAAACCATGCCTGCCAGAACAGACATCATTCGAAAGAACGGCGAAGCCGGGGCCGTTCAGAAGGAAGGCAACAAGGGTACGGTTGAACCACGCTCGGTTGCAACCGTGAAAGAAGGAGCGCACGCTCCGACTTCTCTCTGCAAGGGCCTTAGTATACCTTGGCAGGAGGAAGGAGCTCCGAAACTGACTCCATCAGACTAAGAAGTCTGAGGAGACGGAAAAGTGTGACCGACTTCGTACTGAGAGGACGGACACCAACAGAGAAAACGAGGACAGTGTCCTCCGAGGCTGAGACTGTGAATCCGACCGTGTCGAACCCATCTCCAGACAGTCTTTAAAGCGCCCCCAAAAGAGACTCTGGCCAGAAGAATCACCAAGAGAAGCTAGAGCCACTCCAAAGGTTGGTTCAATCACGGACTCAAAGAGCCTGAAAATCGTTGGAGAGGTTTTGCTCAAAGTACAGCAATGAACCGAATCAACAACGTCACAAAAGCACAGCCCTTGAGGGCTTTGGACAAAGATGCTTCCAACTGTATTACGTTGGAAGGAAAAAACTTGACCGGGCAAGACTCTTGTCACAATGGAGTTTCTCCGCTACAGCCTTAGTAGGCTTGGAGAAAGAGGGAAATGGGAGGTAGTCCCATGGACACCTAGCACCGACTTGAACGGATGAATCAACAAAAAAGCCCACGGGAACTGAATCTTCCTTGGGCCAGGTAGACCTGCCCAAGGAGAAACGGTTAGTTACTGCGAGAAGCATAACAGAGTATCCAAGTGACGTCAGGATAACCGTGGAAAAATCCAATTGAACGGTACTGACTGAAAGAAACGGTAGAGGATTGAGGAACAAAAATAACCGTTTAAACGGCCATGACTTGTAACGAGTAACCCAAGTCAGAAAAACAAGGCCTGACAGGCTGGGCCGAAAAAGGCCGGAAAAGTTGATAGAACGGTTGGCAGGACCGGTTGAATGAGTAATCAGGTTGAACAACCCTTGTTGTAACCGGAAAAGCATGAAACTGAATAGAGCAAGAAAACCCATGCTCGTCAGAATCGAAGAAACGGACCACAGGAGCCGTTGCAACAGACATGAATGAAACAAAGAAAAACGATGGATCATTCCCAAAAGCCACCGTGACAAACGGAAGGTCAGAATCACCATGAGGTTCTTGAAGAATCGGAACGGAACCCGACGGTCCGTTGCCCAACCCGGTAAAATGGATCGGTGAAAGCGATCGATTAGAAGCACAAGAGCTCGAGATCAGCAGATCGAAGTAGATCTAACCAGATGATTAGATGGTACAAGAGAACTCTTCTTGTGAGAAAACCCTTGAAGAGCCCGACGATGAACCAAAAACCGATAGAAAACGGCTGGTTCATTCACGGACTCAAAGAGCCTGAAAACCACAGGAGAATTCGTAGGAGAAAAAATTTCCCCAAATTCTCTGTGATGGGCCGAACCAACGAAGCCGCAAAGCCACAGCCCTTGAGGGCTTTGACAAAGATTCCTCCAACTGCTTGAAGTTGGAAGACTTAATCTTGGTCGGGGCAAGATTCCTGTCGCAAAGGAGCTTCTCTGCTTCGGCCTTAGAAGGCTAAAGAGAAACGGTTAGCTTCTGCCATCTTCCCGGCACAAAGGAAAGCCTCTGCTCAGAGGCTTTCCGATTGGAGTGGTCCAGAAGCTTAGGAGCTTGGAAAAAGACCAGAACTCCTTTCCCTGGTGAGTGGCCGGACCGGGCCAGAAC
Source organism: Phymorhynchus buccinoides (assembly GCA_017654935.2). Lineage (NCBI taxonomy): Eukaryota > Metazoa > Mollusca > Gastropoda > Neogastropoda > Raphitomidae > Phymorhynchus > Phymorhynchus buccinoides. The sequence continues at coordinate 35,377,027 of CM065704.1, forward strand.
ACGCTGCTACGCCCTTGCCTGGATGGAGACGGACTTAGCTAAGTCCACGTCCGAATCCACTGGAGAGCGCTGACGTTACGAGCCTCTGGGGTGGACTGTCTGGTCAGAACCAGGAGAAACCACCCGAGCTTTTTGAGGACGAGTACCCTGAAGCAGAACCCGGTGAGGGACCACAGGGGGACGGTGAACGCCCAAGCCGGACCGTGTGGTAGGACGGACGGACGGTGCACCGGTCCACGGACCGTAGCGGGCGGTGACGAAACCGCCGGTCCACGGACCGTGCGGTCCGTAGCGGACAGTGACGGAGACCGTAGCCGTCTGACCACACGGTCCGCCGAGGCCTCCCACCGAGGGAGGCCCGGGTCCGAAGGAGGCCTGAGGAAGCCGGAGAGGGCCCAGGCCCGGGGAGGCCGCCGCGCACGGCGCCCGAGGCCTCCCACCCAGGGAGGCCCGGGTCCGCCGGGGGCCCGGTGAGGGAGGCCCGACGGAGCACGGGGAGGCCTCCTAGGCCGCGGCCTCCGAGCACGGCGCCCGAGGCCTCCCACCGAGAGAGGCCCGGGTCCGGAGAGGCCTAGGACCGGGGAGGCCGCGGCCTCCGGGCACGGCCACCGAGGCCTCCCACCGAGGGAGGCCCGGGTCCGCCGGGGGACCGGTGAGGGAGGCCCGACGGAGGCGGAGGCCTAGGCCGGGAGGCCTCGTCGGTGGGGAGGCCTCCGAGCACGGCGCCCGAGGCCTCCCACCGAGGGAGGTCCGGGTCCGGAGAGGCCTAGGACCGGGGAGGCCGCAGCCTCGTAGGCCGCGGCCTCCGGACACGGCCACCGAGGCCTCCCACCGAGGGAGGCCCGGGTCCGCCGGGGGACCGGTGAGGGAGGCCTGACGGAGCCGGAGAGGCCTAGGCCGGGAGGCCTCGTCGGTGGGGAGGCCTCATCCGTCCGTAGACGTGTCGACCGGCCTCCTGGCCGGGAAAACACTCAACCGATGTTACCCCCACTGGGGCGAACACCGGGAGACTCTCTCCTGAGAGGCACCAACAACACCATCGGGGATTTCCCGACGGGGAAGTGGTTTTAGCCTGTAGGCCTCGGCGTCCCCGGGCGGGGAGGTGTCGAGAGGCCTACGGCCTTCCGGGCTCGAGCTCCCATCGAGGTCCCGGGATGTCTGCCCGAGGTCCCAGTCAAAAGACCTCGACCGGTGGTCGGAAGGGGACCTCCTTCGCCCTCTCTCCAACACTTGGTCGGAGAGGGAGGGGAGACCAGGCGGGGCCCCGAGTGCAAGCGTGCCACTCGGAGCGACAGACATGCGCGGATGCGACTTATCCAACGAAGCATTGTCCAAACGTCCGTGTAGAAGTGGAGGCCCGTGAAGAGAGGCCTCCTGGAACAGAGGGCATGGCAGAAAAACACACGGACGAAATGGGCCTAGAGGCCTTCTGCACAACCGAAGCAGAAGGAGGGCCGAAATAAACAACTCGTGAAGACCAGTTTCTGGCTGAACGAGACGAGAACCGAAGAGGCCGCAGGAGTACTACGACCGTAGAGGCCTATAGAGGCCCAGACGGATAAAGAACGTTTAGACTTTTTAGAAAAAGTTTGAACGGATGAATTTTTCTCACGAGGACCGAATCGGAACAATAAGAATAAAATCGTGGAAGAGAACGAACCGTAGGGTCCGAAAGAACTTGACTGATAAATGGAACTCGAGTTGAAGAGACCAAATGACACAGTACTACTAGTAGCAGTGCACGGTGAGTGACGAACAGAAAAACTAAAACTGTGAAAGTTCTAGCGAACTTAGGCTATAGAAACTGAGACAATCGAGACTCAGTATTACACTGAAACTGATGATAGAGAGGAACAGGAACGAACCCACCAGTTAAGAGTGTTGTAAACCAAAAAAGGTAGAAGCCAGGCAGCCCAGGTCAACAAAGAAACGCTGGAAAATTGTAATGGCGGAAGTAGGCGCTCATTGGCCTAGCCACTGCTAGACCAGTAAGGGGGGATCACTCCCGCCCCACATCCGGCTAGGGGTCAAGGCCAGAGGCCTACTTTCGTTTTTCTATATGCTATGGTATAGCTCCAGGTCGCTTAACGCTAATGCAGTTGTTTCAGGTGTTGGTACAGTATGGTTAAAGTAGATTTATGTATCTTATTTTAACCCTTTAGTGGTGCTTATTTATGTATCTTATTTTAACCCTTTAGTGGTGCTTATTTATGTATCTTATTTTAACCCTTTAGTGGTGCTTATTTATGTATCTTATTTTAACCCTTTCGCCGCCAGCCTTTTTCCAGCCAAAAAATACCATTAAAGTTAACTGGGTAGAGAAAAAAAGTGTCTGCAATATTGGCAGTTCTGTGACATGCATAACATTAGGCTTATCCTTTTTAATAAGATCTGTATCGTTAAAAATTCGGGACTTTCCTGGAGTTGCGCTGCCTCCAGGCATTGCCTCCGGGATCGTTCCCACCATCTTTATATCTAATAGTGTCACATGTGTGTCTGTATCAGACCGGAGGACGTTAAACGGATTTTCATTCATTCCTCACTTATCCTTACCTCCCAAAATTAAATAAAACAGGGTCTTCAGATAACAGGCCCTGATGTGATACCTTTTTGTTATATGGGTGCTAAAACATTGTGGTGCATAAATGTGACATTGGCGGTGAAAGGGTTAATCATTTGTAAAGCGCAAAGAGCTCTAGTTTAACTGAGAGGTGTTGCGCTATATAAAAAAATCATTATTATTATTATCTGAGTGACCCCCCCCTCAGGTGACCACGGAAGGGTCCCAGCAGTAGTGGACGTCACAGCTCAGGCCGGACAGGGCCGTCATGTCTTCGCCACTCAGTTCAAAGCCAAACACGTCAGCATTCTCCTCGATGTGACCCTGGTTCGTGGACTTGGGCAAAACACCTGTAACACAGCGGTAAAACACCTGTAACATAGGGCTAAAACACCTGTAACATAGGGGTAAATCACATGTAACAGGACTAAAACACCTGTAATGTAGGGGTAAAACACCTGTAACATAGGGGTAAATCACATGTATCAGGACTAAAACACCTGTAATGTAGGGGTAAAACACCTGTAACATAGGGGTAAATCACATGTATCAGGACTAAAACACCTGTAATGTAGGGGTAAAACACCTGTAACATAGGGGTAAATCACATGTATCAGGACTAAAAC
>CM065704.1:35385212-35440212 GCA_017654935.2 Phymorhynchus buccinoides
GGATGCGCGTGCGTGTGTATATGAGTGTGTGTATAATGTGTTTATGTTAGTGTGTGTATGTGCGCGCGTGTGCGTGTGTCAGTAGATGTAAGGACCAGGAGTTGCAGGAGGATGCGGTGTGAATGATAAAGGAAACTATGTGGTGTGTTGTATTAAAGTAATGTTTGATGTATCAGGAAGGAAACTATATGTGGTGTGTTGTATTAAAGTAATGTTTGATGTATCAGGAAGGAAACTATATGTGGTGTGCTGTATTAAAGTAATGTTTGATGTATCAGGAAGGAAACTATGTGGTGTGTTGTATTAAAGTAATGTTTGATGTATCAGGAAGGAAACTATATGTGGTGTGTTGTATTAAAGTAATGTTTGATGTATGATGAAGGAAACTATATGTGGTGTGTTGTATTAAAGTAATGTTTGATGTATGATGAAGGAAACTATATGTGGTGTGTTGTATTAAAGTAATGTTTGATGTATGATGAAGGAAACTATATGTGGTGTGTTGTATTAAAGTAATGTTTGATGTATGATGAAGGAAACTATATGTGGTGTGTTGTATTAAAGTAATGTTTGATGTAATGAAGGAAACTATATGTGGTGTGTTGTATTAAAGTAATGTTTGATGTATGATGAAGGAAACTATATGTGGTGTGTTGTATTAAAGTAATGTTTGATGTATGATGAAGGAAACTATATGTGGTGTGCTGTATTAAAGTAATGTTTGATGTATGATGAAGGAAACTATATGTGGTGTGCCGTATTAAAGTAATGTTTGATGTATGATGAAGGAAACTATATGTGGTGTGCTGTATTAAAGTAATGTTTGATGTATGATGAAGGAAACTATATGTGGTGTGCTGTATTAAAGTAATGTTTGATGTATGATGAAGGAAACTATATGTGGTGTGCTGTATTAAAGTAATGTTTGATGTATGAGGAAGGAAACTATATGTGGCGTGTTGTATTAACCCTTTCACCGCCAAAGTCACATTTTAGCACCACAGTGATTTAACACCTATGTCACTAAGAAGCATCAAATCGGGGTCTATTATCCAAAGACCCTATTGTCTTAGTTTTGGGAAGTAAGGATAGAAATTTTATATATGTCACAGAAGAATCCCCAACACTGTAGATGTATTTTGTTCTCTACCCAGGTCATTTTAATGGACATTTTTGGCTGAAATATGGCTGGCGGTGAAAGGGTTAAAGTAATGTTTGAACTTGAACTTGAAATCAGCAAATTTGCTGAAAACTGGGAGCCCTGCACACTGTCACATTAGACATCCACACCGAGACAATTAACACCACGTGATGTACGTAATTCCTACACCTAATCAACGCGTCACAGTACCTGTAATACAGCTGGTTTGACTGTACACTCCGTCATCAGCTCCTCCAGGTGGTGCTGTAGAAAATTGGACACACCTATCGCCCTCAGCTTGCCTGAAACGAAACGTTCAAGACTCAAGAATACTTTTTTGTTGTTGTTTTTGTTGCTGTCCCATCTTCTGGGCCGTACAGTGGCGTTGCTCCCACGCCGCTCGTTCCGAATCCCAACTCGCAGCCACACCCCAGTTTGTTCAAGTCGCAGAATCCGAGACCAGCAGTCCAAGGGGAGCAAATCAATGTTAGGCCGTCAGGAGGCAACCAACTGAGGAGACACTGCACTGCTGCTGACTCACTTCGGTGGAGTTCAGTGGAGCCTGTTCAGGACACCACCTACTAAGCCCCCTACTGACAACACTATTCTCTTAGCTGCGGAGCCAGCATGAGTGAGGTCCTCCTCCAAGGCCACGACCGTCCACTGACAGCTCCCCAGAACACACTGATCCCCATGACTTTGACCCGAACGCACCAAGGCATAGACTGGATTGGAAACCGAAACTGAGGTCATCATGAGAGCAGGGCATGCAAAGCCACAGAATTTGAGACATTTTTTATATTTTTAAATTTTATGATTGATGGAAACTCGAGGCCGATGATAACGATGATGATGATGATGCTATGGAGTTACGTATTGGTCTTAGACTGCATGGCAGGGCTGTATTCTACGCTTCCTTTCATAATGATATCCCGGCGTCAACCAGGCCCGAGAACTACAGACACCTTCAGTGTTGGTCTGACTCAAGAATACTTTGTTGTCTCATAAACATGAGAATGCTTTGTTTGTCTCACTTTGGTTCTGACCCACGCATTGCTAGATGATTGGTATCGTAATCAACTTTGGTGGAGGGGAGTTAATCAGAAAGAGAGTATTCACCTTTTGTTCAATTTCGTTATCTCCTCTCTTGGCCTCACTATTTCATTCCATGAGAAATTAGTTTGTGGCACGGTATAAGCACATATGTTAAGAACATAATAATCAAACATACCAACACATAAAACTGTATAGAACATGTGACAAGAAAACACAATTATTCACTATAACAATGCACCTATACATTAAAAAAACCACGTTAAAAAACAGTTGAATAAGACTTGCCTGAGAATGACACAAAAATCACAAATAATGATTGGTATCATTTTGTTTCATATGTTTGATTAATGTTCTTTCAGTTATGTACGTTGTATCTCTGTCATGCTGTTGCACCTAACCTGAATTTCTCTTTTGGAGATATTAAAGAATACTTGAACTTGAAGCCCTTCTTCTGTTTCTACTCTTCTTCTGACTGGGGTTGTTTATTCCGCCCCACGCCCACCCGTCTTCATTAAATCTATTTTTAGACACACGCATCCACCAGCAAGAGGAGAAACGAAGGGTTTGCTCGCAGCGTGTGGCCAAAACTGACGTTTTTGCTCACCTCCGGCTCCCTCCTTTTATATCCCTGTCGTACCTTTAAGACTGCTATTGGCACACAGGATGCATGCTACGTGAGTTCGTGTCATCCATCCCACCGGCACAAAACACAGCCTGTTCCTACCGAATAGTGGGATGGACTTTAACATGACTTGTGCACACAATCCTGTGCTTGCGTTCGCACATGGGACTTTTTAAAAGTCTCATCCGGAGGATTTTTTTCCCCGCAACTAAAGTTAGGTATCCACTAACACCTGGGTGGAGCAAGGAAATAGGAGTAAAGTGTCTTTCCCAAGAACACAACACTATGGACCAAAAAGGATTAAAATCTGAAAGTTCTGTGCTTGTAACTTCCTCTAATCTGCCACTCTTTGACTCTGCCTTTTTCCATTTGCTTTCTATCATCTACTATCTTTATGACTTATTGGCCCATTCTCCTGTCTTTAAAAAAATAATCTTCCAAATAATGTTTCTCCTTTGAGCTCCTCCGAAATCGGGGAATGTGTAGGCCGTACGCTAACGGGGAGACCAGTGAAGACTGAAAACCGGACACATACATACCTTACCCATTATTATCATTATGGCCATATGGCTTGGGAACACAGAAGAAGTAGAAATTTGTAATTTGATTGCTACTTTCACCATGTGATGCAGAAGAAGAAGAAGAAGAAGGAGGAGAAGTCACCGTGCCTCACCTTCTTTATAGAGTCGCTCCATGTCGGCCCAGCTGCCCAGCCTGTTGGGTCTGTGGCGGGGGTCCTCGGGCTTGAGGCGCTGCGTGCCGGGCCAGTGGACCAGGAACAGATCCAGGTAGCCGCACTGCAGGCGACCCAGCGACTGCAGGCACGCCTCGCGGCACGGACCTTCGCCCTGGTCCTTAGGGGCTGGTATTACGAAAACGAAAGAGAGTGTTATCAGGGCTCCCAATCGCCCCACAAAACAAGGGGTCCCAGAGACTCCTTCACATGGGTGGGAGCAGAACATTTCAACTATACTGAAGCATTTTCTCAGCTATACTGAAAAAGAAAGCAATGCTATCTTTATATGTTCCAGTTGGACAGAATTGCTATACTGAATTCAGTATTTATACTGAAGGTCTCCCACCCCTGCCTTCACTTACAGCATAGAGGGTCCTAGAGGCGGGATAGAGGGTCCCAGTGGCATTGCGAATGCTGAAATAATTTTTCAAGAGCATCTCTGGGACCCCCTGCACATTATTGTAGAGGGTCCTGTAGAATGTTAGTACTTCATAGACACCCAAATGGGGGGTCCCTGGGAGCCCTGATTATTCACATCCCCCCCCCCCCCCCCACTGAGTACCATGTTGTTGTTGTTATTGTTGGCTTACCCTTGCTAAAAGACTCCAGGGATCATCGCAACAGTGCGGGGCAGTGGGTGGATGCCTCGTGCCTCCATACGGGGAGCTGGACGCTCCCGCCCCCTCCACCAGTCTCTCCCCATGGGGATAACGGGGGGCGGGGGGGGGGAGGGGGGGTCTTTCGTACAAATAGTTCCCCCACATTCTGGAAGTTCTGTGCTTGTAACTTCCTCTAATCTGCCACTCTCATTTAGGTTACTCTGCCTTTTCCCTTTGCTTTCTATCATCTACTATCTTTCTGACTTATTGGCCTTAAAAAAAATTATTCCCAATGTTGTCCTTTGATCTCCTCCTAAATCGGAATGCGTTGGCCGTATGCAGCGGGGAGACCAGTGAAAACTTAAAACCGGACACATACGTATCTTACCCATTATGGCCATATGGCCTGGAAACGCAGAAGAAGAAGAAGAAGAATCCCAACAGCGGAAGCACTTGAACACTGTGGTACAAGTGCATCTGAGCTAGGGATGAGAACATTACGCGTGTGACCGTTTTTGATTACCCCGCCACACAGCCACACTCCGTCTTCGGGGGATTTAGGAGACTGAAGATGTTATGCTAGGAGCTTGCCATGACTAAAGACAATCCTCGCATAACTATGCATAGCATAACAACAAATTCAGATTTTGTTACTATACAACGGGGTTCTCAGTCAGGGAAAAGAAACATTGCCTTACAGTCTGAAAACTATGGTACCTCCAAACAATAGACGATTTTCGGAAAAGCTAGGGGAGAGTACTTCATGAAAATCAGAGTTGATTACCTCGACTTTACTCGGTCAAAACCATAGCAGCCATGGCGGTATGGCGGCGAAGCTTGAAAGCTTCCAGAAGGCAGGAGAACTATCTATATGAAAGATTCCCTCTAGTAGTAGTATCCCTGTGGGGGGTATGCTGTGATGATGATGAGGGCTGTGTTAGAAACTTAGATCGACACAACAGATAATAATAATAATAATCAACGGACACTTATATAGCGCTTTGCATCGAGCACAAATCGCTTTACAATCAGCATTGAAACACTCACAGACATACACACACGCACACAGACACACACACAACAGACCCACACACACGTATGATCATGCATGCGAGCGAACGCGTTCTTGCACACAGACATACACACACACAGACCCACACACATTTTATATTCTTTAAGTGAAGATAAACTGTATTTAATGGGGTGGGTGGGGTGGGGGTCATGATTACATCACTAACTTATTATTGATTATATTCTTACATATTCTCACTTACAGACACATCTACTCACAACTCAACCACACCAAAAACACACCACAATATAATTTTGTCTGAATCACTTTTAGTGGAAGGACGTTAAACTGAAGAACACACACATTTTATCAAACACACAGAAAACACATTCTCACTGAAACGCACACACACCTACACAAACATACACTTGTACAAACATGTGTGCACGCACACACACACACACACAAACACGCGTGCGCACTCACATACACAAACACACATGGTGCACTCACAGAAACATACTTGCACACACTCACCCCCCACCCCCATCTCTCTAGCCGAGAGATCACCTACCCAGTTTACTCGTGATGAAGATATCCTGCCGACTCAGTCCATACTTGGGCAACAGGGTCTGAAGACTTTGACCAATGTCTTCCTCATTGCGGTACACAGAGGCCGTGTCTAAAAATCGACATTATAAAGAGATAATAAATGATAAAACATAATATCATATGCACAGCAATAATAATGTAGAAATGTTCTGTATTGGGTGACAGATATGAAGAAACGAAAACCTCGAGCTTCCTTTTCTGATGAAGTTTCTGGGTTTGTTCTTGACTTCTGTGCATTTTATCTGCACTTAAAACAAAAGCGATTTGTGCTCTAGACGATCCTGATAGAAATTATGCATCTTTTAAATGGAAATGGGGTACTTTGTTTAAAAAAATATGAAAAAATAACTACTTGATGGATTGACTTCAATTTGTTCAAATGTTCAGGGTTTGTGTATAAATGAAGAATGTTTAACTTGCAATGTTTTTTTTGTTGTGTGATATTTTTGAGTTTTTCATATTGCAATTTCCAAAATACATAACGAAGTGGGTGTACGGGGGCGGTTTTAAACGGCTTGGTAGGAGAAAGTAATGGATGTCATGGGCGGAATCAGGCTATAAGGGGCTTAGGAAGTTAAGACCTCATTTTGGATGGATGGAAGTTCAGTTTAACGTTGCGTATCGGCTTTGGCCATGTACGACGGGCTGAACAAACCAACCATGGTATAAACAAAAATTTATGTTCCTGAATCACTGTCTTAGCCAAAAGGCCGAGAAGCGATCAGAATTCTCAAAACTCTCATTTTGGATGATTTTTGAAAGACTTATAAGGGAGGTTCCACTGTATTTTATTGGTCATATAAGGTTCAGGGGTCTCAGTCTGGGGAAAAAGTATCAACTTATACTAGTCCGAAAAATATGGTAGGGGAAGACGGGGTAAAAAGCGCATGGGCGGGTAAGAAGCCCACCCCAATTATCTCATGAAATAAAGAAAATTTCAGTCAAATTTGCCCATGAGACGAATGCTAGACATTAACGCTCGTCTCATGGGCAAAATGAGACTGAAATTTGCTTCATTTCATGAAATAATTGGGGTGGGCTTCTTACCTGCCCATGCGCTTTTTACCCCGTCTTCCCCTACTCTCCAAGCCCCTTTGATACCGATTGTACCTTTACAATGATTGAACAGTAAGTTTGCTTATAAAGTCAGAATTTTAATTAGCATGGACTATTACAACTGATTATTCAGTTCATATGAATCAATAGGAATTGTTCGGAAATAATTAAGGGGAGTAATTTCATGGTGTGGGAGTGATCTTGCCTAATTCAATCGGTCAAACAGGGGACGTCACTCTACCATCAGCTCTCGTAGCCTATCGACTAGTGTGTTTGAGCAGACATACAGCACTTAATAGAACACCGTGCGTTATTATAAAAATTTATGTCATTTATATTTTTACGTCACTGGTCACCCCTACTTTTTCTAAAAAAATGTTTGCAAGTCGCTGACTTGCATCCTGCTGTTTCAAGCTTCGACGCCATTGTTGCATTGCCGCTATGGTGTTTGACAGAGTAATGGAGGTAAGCAATTCTAATTTTCACGAGGTGCTCTTCCCTATTTTTTTTCTCCGAAAATCGTCTATTGCGCATGAATTCATCAAGTCCAGCCTAAAGATTGTCATGAATAGAGAAAATGTTTATTTTTGCATTACCAGTACTTCAGTTCCTGTTCAAAAGGGTAACCCCCCCTGTGGGGATACCGGGGGGGGGTGGGGGGGGGGGGTGTATAAATAGTTCCCCCACCTTTTGGAAGTTCTGTGCTTGTAACTTCCTATAATCTGTCACTCTCTTTGACTCTGCCTTTTCCCTTTGATTACTGTCATCTACTATCTTTCTGCCTTACCCAGTCCATTCTCCTGCCTTTTCTTTACATGAAACACTTTCGAAAACATTTCCTCCAACCGAAGTCGGACTTGCTGGGCCTATTTCTTGGTTAGGTGCATAACAGCAGCATGACGCATCTGCGCTCATAATTGACAGGAAACTGTCTGAGTGATCGAAGAAGAAGAAGAAAAGGGTAATGAAACATTTTATAAACTAAAAGTAATCACATTTGTAGGGGGTGGGGGGGGGGGATCAAAATCAGTAAATTAAACAAAAAAATGTTCTGACCAAATGATCTGTAGCCGGCAGCAAGAGCTGAATCCAAAACACGATGGACTAACTCCTGTCCCCGGATTTTGAACGTCCCCACTGAAAGAAAGTCAGTAAAACACTGTTTAACTAACAATAGCACTCACACACACAGACACACACACAGAACACACACATCCTTCGGATGAGACGATAAACCGAGCTCCCGTGTGCCCATGCACTTTGCACACGTTAAACCCAGTGGCAACGAAAAAGTTGTCATTTGGTCCAAATTTACACACACACACCCTTTCCTTCCTCATCAGTCACACAATAAAAGAAAAGAAAAGAAAAAAAGAAAGTTGGGTGATGCGCCTATGGCTGCGACGTGCTCTCCATGTGGGAGCAACCCGAATTTCACAGACGCCTCTGTGACTATAAAGAACCTAATACCTAATACACACACAGATAGACACACACACACACACACTCTCACACACAGAACACAGACCCACACACAGAGTTAGAACACAGACACACATACACACACTACATCACACACTCTTTCTCCATAGATCTCTCTGTCCCTTTCTTTCTTCCTCTGTTTTCCTTCTCTACTTCAAGCTCTAGCCGTAAGACACACACTGAGTTTGCCATCAGCCCAAACTAAGCCATTAAAACAACTTTAACCCTTTCACCGGCAAAGTCGCATTTTAGCACTACAGTGATTATAATACCTATGTCACTAAAAGCCATCAAATTGGGGTCTATTATCCAAAGACGCTATTGTTTTAGTTTTGGGAAGTAAGGATAGACCTTATTTTATATATCTCACAGTAGAATCCCCAATACTGCAGATGGATTTTGTTCTCTACCCAGGTAAATTTAATGGACATTTTTGGCTGAAATATGGCTGGCGGTGAAAGGGTTAAAGTTGACTACAATTTACAAGTGGGAGAGGCTGCATCATTGTACTTGTAGCTAGGAAGACGTGTAGAATGTACGTAATAATAGGCCTATTTATGTATTGCATTACATAACATGGGATCTTCTTCTTGCATATAGCATCCTCCATCAACAATTTGATGATTATGACGCTTACGACGTGGGGGGGTTTCCAACTAATCAGGATCTTGTATGAAGGACTTGCTGCCCGGATGATCAGCTCAATGCGGGATTGAATGGGAGGGGGCGAGGGCATGATTGGGGGGGGGGGGAGGGAGGCCTGGACAGGGGGTATGGAGTTGACTCCGTTGAGACAACGGAAGGGTGAGGACAGGAGGGGGGGGGAAGGGGGAGGATGGAGGAATGAATGAGGGGGGGAGGGGGCTCAGATCCAGGATTTGAATTCCTCCACCGAGGCTGATGATATTGCCTCAGGTGGAAGAGAGTTCCACTCACTCACAGCCCTGGGAAAGAATGAGTACTTCCTGTAATTTGTTTTACAGGCAGAAAGTAGGTAGGCTGCGGAGTGAGTCTGTCGCATCGATCTGTCATGATGGAGGATCATGTAGGGGACTGGCTGGTGTGGGGTGTTGATGGCCACCTCTCCATGGTGGAATTTGAAGAAGGTGGCCAGCCTAGCGGAGCGTCGCCTGTCCTTGAGTGGAGGCCACTGCAGCTGGGTCAGCATTTTGTCCACGGGATCACGTAAAAGTTACATGTATGTCAAGTAAAAGTATTACAACACAGACACACGGCGCACATACAAACTCATAAAGGCATGCACACACACAGTGACACACACGCTCTGAGTCTATCTCTTTGTTTTAGAGTCAAACCTTTGTAATTTTGGCCTTAAGATTTGGTGGCTGAGAAAGTTTCCACTTTCAGTCAAATTCATGAAAACAAACACAGAATATTGCAGTTGATTAACCAACATGCCAATACTATGCTTTTGTGATTGTGTGTGTGTGTAAACATACAAAATTATGTGTGTCTGTTTTTACACTCACAGGAGAGAGAGAGAGAGAGAGAGAGAGAGAGAGAGAGAGAGAGAGAGAGAGAGAGAGAGAGAGAGAGAGAGAGAGAGAGAGAGAGAGAGAGAGAGAGAGAGGGGAGAGAGAGAGAGAGAGAGAGAGAGAGAGAGAGAGAGAGAGAGAGAGAGAGAGAGAGAGAGAGAGAGAGAGAGAGAGAGAGAGAGAGAGAGAGAGAGAGAGAGAGAGAGAGAGACAGAGAGACAAAAAATGTAATACTATTATGTACTCCACAAATTTGGAGAAATAAAAAAAAAAAAAAAAAAACCCAACCCAACCCAAAACAAATACACAATAGCCGTAGTAATTCACGGGCAAACAAAAAGAAAAAAGAAAATAAATATTTATATTTGAGAAAAATATCTAGAGGGCAAAAGGCTTCATAAGCCTACAGCCTAAACTGATATGATGATATGAGAGAGAGAGAGAGAGAGAGAGAGAGAGAGAGAGAGAGAGAGAGAGAGAGAGAGAGAGAGAGAGAGAGAGAGAGAGAGAGAGAGAGAGAGAGATTCAGTCAATGAATAACCAACTACAGTCACTTACATCCCAGAAGGGGCATTGTAACCCCATTGTTTAACTGTGCACACTTTACTGCACTCATCATGTCTATTGATATGGGAAGTTCGTTTTAAAACATAAGCCTAAGAAGTATACATCATAACACATGAAACAGAACAACAAAGGAAGGTAACTCCCAATTCATACGGTGTTTTCCCAGAGTGATCTCTCTTAGCATACGTCTGCAAGGATACGGGAAGCGACTTCCAGCTGTAGAGAAACTGGGCGTGGGAATTGGTCAATATTTTAGCCCAGGTATGATGGAATTACTTGAGTGATAATCCCACACTGTAGTCCAGATCCAGATCCACATAGTGATTGCAGCCGGCGCAGCACCACCACTGCGAGGCAGTACGCATCTGATCTGCAACAAATTTATCTTTGAATTATATTTATTTCTTCGTTTGATGATTTTGATCTTCCACCTTCATCGCAAACTTGGAAACTGAAGATTAACAGTGAAACCTGCAACAAGCACCCCTACCCCAGTCCCTCACCCTCATTTTTTTTATTTACTCCAGTAGTTAGGGATCTATTTGTTTGTCTTTTTGGTTGGGGCCTGGGCATTGCCGTATGGAGTGTCTAGGGTCGGCTAGTTCCCAGCTTGCTGGGGGTGAACATGAAAATTAAAAGCTGCTGGCAGCTCCCTGTAGTTTTCCCCTCCCCAGCCTGGAACTAGGTTTTTATTTTGTTCACTACTCCTGATCTTACCCTAGTCCTTATATATCAGGGCTCCCAATCGTCCCGCAAAACAAGGGGTCCCAGGGACTCCTTCACTTACAGAGGGTCCTAGAGCAGTAGAGGCGGGATAGAGGGTCCCAGTGGCATAGCGAATGCTAAAAAGAATGTTTCTAGTGCATCCCTGGGACCCCCTGCACATTCTTTTAGAGAGTCCTGTAGAATGTTAGTGCTTCATAGACCTGGGAGCCCTGTATATTGAAGCTGAACCCAAGTAAATATAATAGGGTGACATGTGTAGCGCTATCTTGGAAAACTAATAATGTAATGTGTGTGCCCTTTTCCATCTTTCCCTCTTCCGCTTCTTTTTAAAGTGTGTACAATTACTTCTGTGTAAAGAAGTTGGTCACCACCACAGAAGAAGCAGAAGAACTTGGAAAAATAGTTTTCTGTGCTTATTGAGGTTAGGCTTCTGGTTTAGTCTTGGCTTGATATGAGGGGTAGGGAGGGAGTCATGGATGAGGGTGGAGGGGGGAAGGTAAGAACAAGGGGATGAGGAGGAAGAAGGGATTGGGAGAGGAGAAGGAGGGGGGGGGGGGTGTTAGAGCTCTGGCTTTTGAAGGCTCCCACTGTGGCTGATGACACTGCCACAGATGGGAGCAGGTTCCACTCGGCTATGGTCCAATCGAAGAAGGACTGCTGGCGGTACAGAATCCTGCATGCTGGTAGTTGGTACGCCTCAGCATGCAGGAAACGAGTAGATCTTGTTGGCGGAGGGCTGGCTTCTTGGAGGAGTTGATCACCAATTCTCCACAGTGGAACTGTGCCTTTCATCTTCGTTCTGATAGCGGGGACCAGTTATGCTGCTCATATATAGATTCTACGCTGGACGTCTGGCAGTGTCAGTTGACGACCCAGCGCACATCCCTCCGCTGCACAGCTTCTATTTTCTTGTGGAATAAAGCAAGCAAACACTTGGGTGGTTGTAATTTGACTTGGAAATAATTTAATGACACAATACTTCGGGTCACAGACCCTTCAAAGGTGCAAAGAGAAAATGAGAACAAAATCAAGGTAGGAAAATGAACAAACACCAAAAGGTCCTCAAAACAAATGAACAGAGTTCACAGTAAAATATGAAAGAACAATGCTCACTAAAGAGAGGAAGAGAAGATGTTTTTGCTGGTGCAGGGGTCCCACACACTACTTGCGTACTGGTTGTACTAGAGCTAGGAAGGCCCTTCTTCTCCAGACCTTCAGAGTTCTTCTAATAAAGCCCAGAGTTTTGTTGGCTCTATTGACAATGTTGGAGATCTGGGAGTCCCATCGCAGATTGTTGCAGATGGTGACTCCTAGGTACTTTATCTCCTCGGTGTTAGAGAGGGTGTGGCCATGAAGATGGTACAGTGGAACCTCCCTTATAAGACCTCCAAAAATCATCCAAAATGAGGTCTTATAAGGGAGGGGTCTTATAAGGGAGATAATTTTAATACTTACAAAGAAGGAAAATATCTCCGAGAAGTAGGTCTTATGTGGGACTGGGAGGGAGTCTTATAATGGGAGGTCTGATAAGGGAGGTACCACTGTACTGGTTCACTGTGGGATTGTGCTTTCTTGTGAACTGGATGGACTGGCATTTGTCAGGATGGAATTCCATGTGCCATATTGTCTCCCAGTCTGCCAGTCTGTGGAGGTCGTGCTGGAGAGCCTGTTGATCAGTGGGGGTGGCAATGTTCTTGTGGCACAGAGTATAGTCAGCAAACAGGCAGGTTGTTGCTGTGAGACCTTGGGGCAGATCATTGATGTATAGCAGGAATAAGGTGGGACCGAGGACGGAGCCTTCAATTTGAGCCTTTGAATTAAACTTCAAAATAAAATATATTACAGTGGAGCCTCCCTTATAAGACCTTCAAAATTCATCCAAAATGAGGTCTTATAAGGGAGGGGTCAGGGAGGTGATTTTAATACTTACAAAGAAGGGCAAAGTCTCAGAGAAGTAGGTCTTATGTGGGAGGGAGTCTTATAATGGGAGGTCTTATAAGGGAGGTTCCACTGTATTTTGCAAACCGCTGTACATTCCAGTTCTGGGCAAAGGTGCAGATTAACACCCCCTCCTCCATTTCTCGGTTCTTTCCATTTTTTTTTAGTCTTGCCTTTCTTTTTTTCTCTTTTTTGATGTAGTTCAATATTTATTTTGTTTTCGTATTGTGTTGTGTAGAATTTTTTTTTAATTTTTAATTTTTTTATCCACGAAATAATCTTTATATCCATAATTTTTGTTTTTTAAATCATTTTTTAGAGATTTCTTTTTTCAATGCACATTGTGAACAAACAGACAGAAAACAGCTGCAATAAGTAAAATTAAACTCAACATCGAACAATGTTTCTAAGAGCAGCATCAAGCCTTGCCTTCTTACTGCAGATTGAGCACTTAACCCTTTCACTGCCAAAGTCGCATTTTAGCACCACAGTGATTTAACGCCTATGTCACTAAAAGGCATCAAATTGGGGTCTATTATCCAAAGACCCTATTGTCTTAGTTTTGGGAAGTAAGGATAGACCTTATTTTATATCTGTCACAGAAGAATCCCCAATACTGCAGATGGATTTTGTTCTCTATCGATATAAATTTAATGGAAATATTTAGCTGAAATATGGCTGGCAGTGAAAGGGTTAAATCTCATCGTTTTCTATATTTAATGTTAATTTTCATCCATTTACGCAATCAAAAATATGCATTCAAACAATGATAGTGGAAGATAAAGGCAAGACGGAGAGAATGCAATGAACCAAGACTGTGACAGGGTGTGTGAATTTGCATGATGTTTACCCAGTTTTGTTTTATCTCGAGCCTTAACAGCCTCCCACAATCTTCTAATCCAGATCTAAATAATGATTAAGATCAAAGTTCCTAAAGAGTATAAATTAAGAAAAAGAAGAATGTCAGCAGCAGCTAGTGACTGGTGGTATTATATGCACATGGATGCTCCAGGATGTCCTGAAATGCAGGATTTTTTAATTACCTGGAGCCAGGATTTGAAGGATTATGAGACTTTGAGAAGCAACAAATTTCCTATTTATAAACGTTTTGTCGGTTGCCTGCATGTGTAGAATATAAAAGAAATGAATACAAATAAATATTTACATGCCTTCACCAGGATCTTTATATTATTAGGATTGTTTAAGTCAAGTTGTTAACTGGGCGGCCCCTGGACATCTGTTCCATATGTGCCCTGCCGGGTCGAGAGGACGTAAAACACCATTTTTCATTCGCGGCCCCTGGACATCTTATCACTTGTAGCGGTGCCATAGCCGATGAGGTTTAACCGAGGCGTGGTTACCGCTACACCTATCTGTATTAATAAAAAAAATCGGGACTTTACTGGTTTCATACTGCCTCCGGGCATTGCCTCCAGTATTGTTCCCACCATATTTGTATTTACAAATGTCCCATATGTGTCTGATTCAGACCAAGAGGACGTAAAACACAATTTTCGCCTTCACGGCCCCTGGACCCCTGCCTTGCAGGATTTTTTTAATTTCCCAGGAGCACCCATGTATGCATAAAACATTGATTGTTTCAGGATGTTTTTCGACAATGTGAGCAAGTCGGCCGGGGACCTGCGGTGGTTCACATGGCTGGTGGTGGTGTCGCAGCTGGTGGGGGTGGTGGTGGTGGTGGTGATGGCGGTGTGGATGGGCCACTTCCAGGGAGGCTTCGCCTGGCACAGCGACCCAGAACACCAGTTCAACCTCCATCCGTTACTCATGACCCTGGGCATGATCTTTCTCTATGCTGATGGTTGGTGCCAAACTCTCTCTCTCTCTCCCTGTCTGTCTCTTTGTGGCTGTCTCTCTCAGTTTCTGTCTCTATTTCTCTCTCTATCTCTCTGTCTCTCTAACTCTGTGTCTCTCTAACATGGCATCCCATCTCTTTTACTCTCTTCGAGGGATTGTAATTTTAGAACATTATTATTTTTGCTGTTTTACATCAGATTTTTACCATTTCTTTTGAATTAAGTGCTGGTTTGCTTTTAGTGTGGACTTTCAATCTGGTGCAAAGAGGACAACCATTCTTTTGTAGAAAGTATTCTAGCCCAGCTTGAACATTCACTGTGGACATTCTTTGCAGGCCGACATGCAGATTGAAGATTCTTTCACAAGACGATACAGCTGTCTTTGCATCTAGGCATTGTATATCTCCCCCATTGGGAGAAAAAGTAAATCAGCACATTATTTTCTTTTCTTCTTTTCAGAACACAGAACAAATCGTAAAGTTAAAGTTAAAGTTAAAGTAATTGAGTTTGTTTCTTAGGTTCACAAACACATACATTGAACAGCAACAAAAGTTTTATTAAAGCAAACTATATATATATATATTGTTCATTTTAATACAAACAAGTTAGCTGTCTTTCTGCAGGCATCTTAGCCTACAGGGTGTTTCGCAACGACCACAAGGTCTACATCAAGGTGCTCCACGCAGGCATCCATTGCCCGGCCCTGGTGTGTGTGACCATAAGAGCACATTATTACAGTTTCTTTAATGATAATAAAGCTGTCTTTCTGCAGGTATCTTAGCCTACAGGGTGTTTCGCAATGACCACAAGGTCTACATCAAGGTGCTCCACGCAGGCATCCATTGCCCGGCCCTGGTGTGTGTGACCATAAGAGCACATTATTACAGTTTCTTTAATGATAATAAAGCTGTCTTTCTGCAGGTATCTTAGCCTACAGGGTGTTTCGCAATGACCACAAGGTCTACATCAAGGTGCTCCACGCAGGCATCCATTGCCCGGCCCTGGTGTGTGTGACCATAAGAGCACATTATTACAGTTTCTTTAATGATAATAAAGCTGTCTTTCTGCAGGTATCTTAGCCTACAGGGTGTTTCGCAATGACCACAAGGTCTACATCAAGGTGCTCCACGCAGGCATCCATTGCCCGGCCCTGGTGTGTGCGACCATAAGAGCACATTATTACAGTTTCTTTAATGATAATAAAGCTGTCTTTCTGCAGGTATCTTAGCCTACAGGGTGTTTCGCAACGACCACAAGGTCTACATCAAAGTGCTCCACGCGGGCATCCAGTGCGCGGCCCTGGTGTGTGCGGGGGTGGGTCTGGTGGCGGTGTTTGACGCCCACAGCTCTGAGGGGGAGTCGCACCTCTATTCCCTGCACAGCTGGATGGGACTGTTTGTCATTGTCGCCTTCGCTCTGCAGGTTAGATCACAGAATTACGGTGGAACCTCTCTTATAAGACCTTCAAAAATCATCCAAAATGAGGTCTTATAAGGGAGGGGTCTTATAAGGGATGTAATTTTAATACTTACAAAGAAGGGCAATGTGTCCGAGAAGTAGGTCTTATGTGGGAGGGAGTCTTATAATGGGAGGTCTTATAAGGGAGGTTCCACTGTACTACACTAGAATATACGTATTTTACGGACTATAAGGCGATACTTTTTTCCCAGGTTGAGGGCAATGTGCCTTATGTTATAATTTGATTAATAATATAGTAAACAAAATATATAATAACAACATCAGATTTTTTGGTCAAATTTGGGGGTGCGCCTTATAATGAGGTGCGCAGTCCGTTAAGTTTGGTAGGTGCGCAGTCCGTTAAGTTTGGTATTTTGGGGGCCATAAGTCACATGGTTTCTGTGTGTTAGCGTGTGTATGTATGTATGTGTGGGTGTTGGTGTGAGTGTGCCCCTGTATGTGTTGTGTGTGTGTGAACATGTGTGTGTGTGTGTTGTGGTGTGTGTGTTTTGTGTGTGTGTGTGTGTGTGTATACATGTGTGTGTGTGTGTGTGAGTGTGCCCCTGTATGTGTTGTGTGTGTGTGAACATGTGTGTGTGTGTGTGTGTGTGTGTGTGTGTGTGGTTCCTGAACATGTGTGTGTGTGTGTGTGTGTGTGTGTTGTGTGTGTGTGTGTGTGTGTGTGTGTGTGTGTGTGTGTGTGTGTGTGTGTGTGTGTTGTGTGTGTGTGTGTCCAACATGTGTGTGTGTGTGTGTTGTGGTGTGTGTGTGTGTGTGTGTGTGTGTGTGTGTGTGTGTGTGTGTGTGTGTGTGTGAGGGATGTCTCACCTCTAGTGTTTCTGTGTGTGACACACACACATTCGGTGTGTGTGAGGGATGTCTCACCTCTAGTACTTTCTACACAGACACACACACATTCGCACTCGCACTCACTTTGCACTTTCTCCTTACTAAAAGTCAGCATAATGCTTTTGCCCCCCACGATTGCAGTGGTTCCTGGGGTTCGGTGCCTACCTGACACACACACACACACACACACACACACACACACACACACACACACTCTCACACACCTACACACACACACACCTACACACACACACACACACACACACACTCTCTCTCTCTCTCTCTCTCTCTCTCTCTCTCTCTCTCTCTCTCTCTCACACACACACACACACACACAAACACTCGCACTCACATTGCACTTTCTCCTTGCTTAAAAGTCAGCGTAATGTTTTTGCCCCCACGATTGCATTTGCAGTGGTTCCTGGGGTTCGGTGCCTACCTGACGCCCGCAGTCAGCAACCTGATGAAGCAGTACTACATGCCCTACCACCGCTTCTGGGGGGTCACCCTGCTGGTGCTCTCCGCAGCCACCGCTCTTCTCGGCATCACAGAAAACGCCATTTATAAAGTGTCAGTAGTAATGTTAAATCAATTCATTAACCCCCTTGATTGCCAGAGAAAATTAAATGAAAATAATCTGTAATCACAGAGCCGATATATATTATATAATGTAAGCACACACGCACGCACACACGCACACACACACAAACACACTCACACACACACACACAGGGCCCACATGCTTCTTCCTACCCCCTGCCACATACTCAAAGACATTCACAAGAGGTTATACTTTTCAGTGAGAAAAGGGCGAAATGGAACTCTTGAAAGGGCGAAATTGCACTCCTCACCAAAGCAAAATCACTTGAGTTAGTTAGTTAGTCTGTTATAGTTCCGTCAACAGCTATGGTTATCTCAGGACTGTCACCGCATAAAATTCGACCACGTATAGCAAAACACACATCAATGATTCTTAACAACGTCCAAAAACCTGAAAACAACATCAACAAAAAACCAGTACAATTCACGACATGGCATTTTCATCATTATACCCTATAGCTCATAATTTCACACAGTGCTGGAAACGTTAGCCACTCGTTCTCTCTACTCTACTTATCGGATCCAGGTTAAAAAACACAAAAAGTAAAAAAGGATAACAAATACATCCTAGTAAAAAAATATATATAAGAAAGGCCATATAGGCAGATATGCACTGCAGAATGGGCAACATGTGCCCACTCAAGCGCGTAACGTCTCAATCATGTGAGGAGTCATGCGGCATGGATCAAAGAAAGGGCGAGATGGGAAAAGGCCAATCGGGACCCATCCTGTACAGCATAAATAAAAGCTATTGCATTAAGTTTTATGAAACAAAATGAACCTAATATGGGCATATTTAACCCTTTCACCGCCAGCCACATTTCAGCCAAAACTTTCCATTAAATTTACCTGGGTAGAGAGCAAAATCCATCTGCAGTATTGGGGATTCTTCTGTGACATATATAAAATAAGGTTCATCCTTGCTCCCCAAAACTAAGACAATAGGGTCTTTGGATAATGGACCCCAATTTGATGCCTTTTAGTGACACAGCACTGTGGTGCTGAAATGCGACTTTGGTGGTGAAAGGGTTAAGGAATTAATCTGAGAAAATGGTCCAGAGATATGTCTTTCCTGACTTGTCTAAACCAAAAAAAAACCAGCATTCCAGGGCTGTGACATGGAAAGTTCTGACATCATCAATGACATCATCATCAATGACATCACACGCACAGGGCAGACAGTGAAGGGGTTAAGAGCCAAAACATAATTACAGACAAACCCCTATTTTACGACCCTCTGTTAAGCGACCACCTCTCATTTGAGACCGGATTTGTTGGCACGGATGCATTTTACTATGTAAACGACCTCTCTTAAACGACTTCCTCTAAAACGCGACTTATGACCGCCATTTTGTTGGTTTTTACGACCGTTGTTGTCGTCTGCATAGACTTCGAGCAAAGGGAAACAACCACGGTCAAGGGCCTGAAAGCGGAGTCGCTTCCCTTGTTGTAGAAAAGATGGCGGAGAGCGTAGGAAAATCACGAAAACCACTGACTTTGAAAAAGAAAACCACTGACTTTGGACGAGAGTGGAGGTGATTAACAGAAGTCGGCGAAGTGAAACTGTAATACATCGATTGCACAATCCTATGGAGTTGGAAAGACCCAAATCCAGTTTTAATATGTTATTGTATGTGTGCATGAAGAAGAGAGTATGAACTGTGCTGAACTTTTTCTTTCTACGGCTGCCAGTGAAAACCTCCATCATACGACCCCTCCAATTTACGACCGATTTTTCCGGACATTTTGGAAGTCTTAAAATAGAGGTTTGTCTGTACTACAATAGTATTCTAAAAGGTATGCCCTATCCCAACAAGGGTTTATATGGAAGCCACTGAATGTCAAAAAGATCTTTCTTTCCACACATGCGTTAATTTAACCGTGGATGTGTGTCTCTGTGTTCAGGAGTCCCTGGTCTGGGCCGCAGGGCATTCTGGTCAACTTGCTGGGGCTGTGCATCGTGACTTTCGTCGTCATCGTCGTCTACCTCGTCACCAAGGAGGACTACCGCCGGCCGCATGCGCCAGAGGACCGCTTCAGCCTCGAGGGATGATGATGACATCGGGCAATATTAATAATGTTATTATGATATCTTGCAATATTGTGAAGGATGATAAATATCGGGCAATATCGATAATGTTATTATGATATCCTGCAATATTGTGAAGGATGTTAAATATCGGCAATATCAATAATGTTATGATATCTTGCAATATTGTGCAGGATGTTAAATATCGAGCAATATCAATAATGTTATTATGATGTCCTGCAATATTGTGCAGGATGATAAATATCGAGCAATAATAATATAATACTGTTGGGCAGGTTTTAAGGGTCTGTGAACCTTTACGGAAACTTCCGTACGGAAACCCGTCGGTAATCTGCCAGTAAACTAAAAGAAAGTACCATAGTTTATGCACTAAGTTTCCCCATGGGGATGCTGGGGGGTAGTCTTTCGTACAAATAGTTCCCCCACCTTCTGGAAGTTCTGTGCTTGTAACTTCCACTAATCTTTCACTCTCTTTGACTCTAGCCTTTTCCCTTTGCTTTCTGTCATCTACTATCTTTCTGCCTGATTGGCCCATTCTCCTGCCTTTAAAAAAAAAATCTTCCCAATTTTCTCCTTTGAGCTTCTCCGAAATTGGAATGTGTCGGCTGTACGCAGCGGGGAGACCAGTGGAAACTGAAAACCAGACACATACGTACCTTAACCATTATGGCCATATGGCCTGGGAACGCAGAAGAAGAAGAAGAATACACTAAGTTTTGATTTTGTTATTATAGTTTCTTACTACAATATTTTACTAGTCACATTATATGACGCAGAGCTCTCAGTCTGGGAAGAAAAGTAGCACCTTATACTCTCAGGCATGAACAAATTCCGCTTTTCACGGAAAATCCGCAGATTTTTTTCAAAACTTCCGTCTAAAAAACAAATTTCCGCTGATTTTTTTTTTTCAAAAAATGTTTGTATAGAAGTAAAGGACCGATCTTGCCGTATTCTTATATCTGCAAGTCTCTATTTGGCGATTCTCAAACTGGTTAACCGGAAGTTGCTTTAGCTCACTCGCTTCATTCGTGCGAAGGAAGGCGAAATGAGTACCTCCCGCTCAACAAAAGTAGCGATGTTAGCTGAAAATGTGGGTGGAAGGATATTTGTGCCGACCAAATTTTTGGAATAGATTAGCCCCCCTCCCCGCTGAACAAAACTTCGGACGTTAGTTAGCTGAAAACTCGGCTGGAAATTTTTTGGGGGAACGTGCATTGCGGATGGGTTTCCGCGCGTGTAATGTGCACATTCCTTCATATTTCTTACTTCCAGATTTACTCTGTGCATTGCGGATGGGTTTCCGCGCGTGTAATGTGCACATTCCTTCATATTTCTTGCTTCCAGATTTACTCTGTGCATTGCGGATGGGTTTCCGCGCGTGTAATGTGCACATTCCTTCATATTTCTTACTTCCAGATTTACTCTGTGCATTGCGGATGGGTTTCCGCGCGTGTAATGTGCACATTCCTTCATATTTCTTACTTCCAGATTTACTCTGTGCATTGCGGATGGGTTTCCGCGCGTGTAATGTGCACATTCCTTCATATTTCTTACTTCCAGATTTACTCTGTGCATTGCGGATGGGTTTCTGCGCGCGTAATGTGCACATTCCTTCATATTTCTTACTTCCAGATTTACTCTGTGCATTGCGGATGGGTTTCCTCGCATGTAATGTGCACATTCCTTCATATTTCTTGCTTCCATATTTACTCTCTGTGCATTGCGGATGGGTTTCCGCGCGTGTAATGTGCACATTCCTTCATATTTCTTACTTCCAGATTTACTCTGTGCATTGCGGATGGGTTTCCGCGCGTGTAATGTGCACATTCCTTCATATTTCTTACTTCCAGATTTACTCTTTGTGCATTGCGGATGGGTTTCCGGAAGTTTCCACAAATGTGACCCAGCACCACGAAAGGGACATTAAGTGTCAAACTGACCATTCTGAGAAAATTATACATTTGAAAACTTAGCTCTTTCTAATGATACAAAAACCATTCTTGTATCTTTTTCCATTCCAGAGTTATGTGCATCTAAAGTTAGTAGGGTGAGTGTCAGTCATTTTGAGAAAACACAGTCTAAAGTCTAGCCTAGCTGAAGAAAATGCACTGACCTACCGTTTCAAAACACCTATAAGACCATTTAGAGACTATATTACAGATTATCCTTTATAAATATGAAAGATAAAATGTTAGAGAACACAAAAATATCTATAACTCAAAATTGACAAAAAATGAGATTTTTGACTTTGAAAGCCTGTTGTGAGAAACTAGCCCAGCGACTTAATGTCCCTTTCGTGGTGCTGGGTCACAAATGCGCACAGACCCTAGTAATAGCAATAATATTGTGCAAGCCAAATTGGGGTTTTTACTGCTCTGAAACGGGATCTTCTTTTAAAAAATTTAACTCCCAGTGGTGTAAGGTTGGGACCACGTTGCAGCCGGAACGACGGCCTGTGCGTTTCTCTGTCTGTCCTTGCGTCTGTCTGAATGTGATGAACTTTGCATTCAGGTTAGGTTAGGTACATTATAGTCACAGAGGCGTCTCTGTGAAATTCGGGTTGCTCCCACCTGGAGAGCGCGTCGCAGCCCGAGGCGTGCCACCCAATTGTTTTTGTTTTGTTTGTTCTTTGCATGCGATTTTTGTGTGACTGATGAAGGAAGGGAGGGGGGTAAATTTGGACCAAATGACAACTTTTTTGTTGCCACTGGGTTTAACGTGTGCTAATTGCATGAGCACACGGGACCTCAGTTTATCGTCTCATCCGAAAGACTCCATGTTCAGACCGCAAGGCCTAGTGCAAAGTGAGAGGACAAATCCCCTGTACCCAGGTTCGAACTATGGTTTACTTGACACGAAGCAAACGCGCTACCACTGTGCCACTCTACACTCAATTCCAAAGCTGTGCAGCGATAACTGATAAACCTGTTTGTCAGTTCACCCAAAGACCCAATATCAACAACAAAGATCACACGCGTAACGTTCTCATCCCTAGCTGATGCTTTTGTACCGTAGCGTTCCAAGTGCTTCGGCTGTTGGGATGATCCCTGGAGTCTTTTAGCCGGGGGACGTCAACAACAACAAAGAAAGGTAGATAAAAATGATTAGCCCATGGATCTTCTTAGGCTGTGGAGTTATTTAAGCTGACTGTGATTATTATTATAGATTTTTAGCTGATCGTGTCAAATCAGCTTTGGGGTGACAGTCTTCTCTGGTAACCAGCAGTACTACATAATAGTACACTGGAACCTCCCTTATCAGACTTCCCATTATAAGACTCCCTCCCACATAAGACCTACTTCTCTGAGACATTGCCTTTCTTTCAATATAAAAACCCAACAAACACTGATAAAATAGCGCGATATTTCGGTTTATTTTTTCAACCTTCGACGGGCAGAGCACCATGGCAACTCTTGCCTTTCTTTGTAAGTATTAAAATTACCTCCCTTATAAGACCCCTCCCTTATAAGACCTCATTTTTGAATGATTTTTTGAAGGTCTTATAAGGGAGGTTCCACTGTAGTACATTGTTTCATTGCCTTGGGCTGGGCATCAACAGTTTACAGCCAGTCCCGTCTTTGTCTCTTTATACCTCTCTCTCTCTGTGAACACTGGGAGTACATTTGTATGGCTTGCCTTCTTGTTTGAGATTGTATGACCAAGTTTTTGTGGGAGGGTACTGTATATGGATTTATTGTGTTGCACCTTCGTTTTTGGGTTTTTGTTGATTTGTGGGGTAAACCAAAGATGAAACTGCTGATGTGTTACGTTGTACTTCGAGGGGTACTGCACGCCGGAAGATACTATCTGCCTTCCTTTTTCCTCTTAAAATAGTATCTTCTGGTATATTATTTTGAATATACCTCTCCATTTTGTGTGTGTGTTGATCTTCCAATCGATGGCTTGGAGTCAAAACGGACTATCTTTAGAAGATAGTCCATTGACGTAGTATTGGACTTATTACAAAAACTAATAACTTGTATCCAACAATGACTGCAGAAATATAAAAAGGGGGTTATGCTTTTTATATTTCTCCAGTCTTTTTTTTTTATACTAGTTATTAGTTTTCATAATAAGTTCAATAATATGTCAGTAGACTATCTAAAAGATAGTCCGTTTTGTCTCCAAGCCATCGCGGCTGTGATTGTATTGTAGACCCAATGTTGTTGGTGTGGTGCTGTGTTCACGTTCATTCCATTTGTGGCAAACTATTTTTTCCATTAAACTGTTTTATTTTTTATATCTTGGGCATTATGCAGGACTTGTACCATTTAAAAAACCCAATACGGATTGAAAGTTGAAAGATGATAAGATCAGCTGTGTTCACTTTCTCGACTGTAGCAGAGATTATTTTCTTTGAAGAAAGAACTGGACTAGTCCATTTTTTTGTCAGCAGAATTTTTGTTCTAATGTGGGCAAAATTGTGGATTATACCTTAAAATTTTGATGATAATGTTGCAATGACAAAGAACAAAAATCAATCTGTGGGTTTTGAATCAGCGTTATATTTTTTATAGTCATTTGATTGTTTCTATTTAGAATGGAAAGACTTAATATCCCCCCCCCCCTTCCCCTTGTGTACACTCCTCACACCCTTCATCCTCCCTCCCCACTTCGTGATCATTCCATTTTACGCGCATAGGGGCGGTGGAACTGATTTATTGTCATTATTATTTTCTCTGTTTGTTCCGCAGAGATTGATGCAGGTTTGAAAATCTGTGGTGTGCGATCATTCCATTTTATTTGTTTTGTACATAACGACAACAATGTTATCATTGTTAATAATATTCTTATGACGTCAATGGCAAGATTTGTTCATTCCCAGAAGAAGAGGCTATGCCTTAGTTTCTTTTCATCATTCCCAGAAGAAGAGGCTATGCCTTAGTTTCTTTTCATCATTCCCAGAAGAAGTGGCTATGCCTTAGTTTCTTTTCATCATTCCCAGAAGAAGAGGCTATGCCTTAGTTTCTTTTCATCATTCCCAGAAGAAGAGGCTATGCCTTAGTTTCTTTTCATCATTCCCAGAAGAAGAGGCTATGCCTTAGTTTCTTTTCATCATTCCCAGAAGAAGAGGCTATGCCTTAGTTTCTTTTCATCATTCCCAGAAGAAGAGGCTATGCCTTAGTTTCTTTTCATCATTCCCAGAAGAAGAGGCTATGCCTTAGTTTCTTTTCATCATTCCCAGAAGAAGAGGCTATGCCTTAGTTTCTTTTCATCATCCCCAGAAGAAGAGGCTATGCCTTAGTTTCTTTTCATCATTCCCAGAAGAAGAGGCTATGCCTTAGTTTCTTTTCATCATTCCCAGAAGAAGAGGCTATGCCTTAGTTTCTTTTCATCATTCCCAGAAGAAGAGGCTATGCCTTAGTTTCTTTTCATCATTCCCAGAAGAAGAGGCTATGCCTTAGTTTCTTTTCATCATTCCCAGAAGAAGAGGCTATGCCTTAGTTTCTTTTCATCATTCCCAGAAGAAGAGGCTATGCCTTAGTTTCTTTTCATCATTCCCAGAAGAAGAGGCTATGCCTTAGTTTCTTTTCATCATTCCCAGAAGAAGAGGCTATGCCTTAGTTTCTTTTCATCATTCCCAGAAGAAGAGGCTATGCCTTAGTTTCTTTTCATCATTCCCAGAAGAAGAGGCTATGCCTTAGTTTCTTTTCATCATTCCCAGAAGAAGAGGCTATGCCTTAGTTTCTTTTTATCATTCCCAGAAGAAGAGGCTATGCCTTAGTTTCTTTTCATCATTCCCAGAAGAAGAGGCTATGCCTTAGTTTCTTTTCATCATTCCCAGAAGAAGAGGCTATGCCTTAGTTTCTTTTCATCATTCCCAGAAGAAGAGGCTATGCCTTAGTTTCTTTTCATCATTCCCAGAAGAAGAGGCTATGCCTTAGTTTCTTTTCATCATCCCCAGAAGAAGAGGCTATGCCTTAGTTTCTTTTCATCATCCCCAGAAGAAGAGGCTATGCCTTAGTTTCTTTTCATCATTCCCAGAAGAAGAGGCTATGCCTTAGTTTCTTTTCATCATCCCCAGAAGAAGAGGCTATGCCTTAGTTTCTTTTCATCATTCCCAGAAGAAGAGGCTATGCCTTAGTTTCTTTTTATCATTCCCAGAAGAAGATGCTATTCCTTGAAACGTCGGTTGTTTTGTTTTTTGTTGATTTAGTTTTTCCATATTGGATTTACTGAATGCGTTGTTATATATATTTTTTTATCAATTAGACTTTTGTACATAACTTCGTTATTTTGGGGATGGTTTGTACCGCTCTTTGACGACGCTGACGAATGTGAACATTCTTGTTGTTTCACGCAACATTCCATTTTATTTTTTCTTTGTTTGTTTGTTTGTGTGGCTGTGATTTCATTGGATAATGATGATGATAATCCTCCAGGATCTGTTGTATCACGATTCGTGGTAGCTGCACGTTTCTACCATTCCGGTGATGTTGATTAACCCTTCTTAAGTAAACGCCAGACGAGTGCGCAAGGAAAGCAGCAAGGAGTGAATGGAAAGGGTTAAAGAAAAGGGCATGCAGGGGAGGGGTGGGTGGGAGAAAGGGGAGGAGGGGGGGAAGAGGAGGGGGGAGAAGGAGGAGGGGGGGAGGGAGGGGGAGTTTTGTTTACTGAATATCTACAAGCATCCTTTTTTTGTTGTAAAAAGGACTTGAGGAGAGAGCAAGTTGAAAACGCATACTTTTTTAGAAGACGATTAACATTTCAGTAATTTCCCCCAAAATTTCAGTTACAATTTCTTTTCTTTCCATACTCGTCAATCACATGACATTGGAACAAGTGAGCATTTTCCATAGTTTGGTTACATCCTTCTCCTCCTTTTGGTGGAGGGAGTTAATTATGGAGAGTTTCTTCCCCTTGTTTATTTCCTTATACCCTTCCAGCGCTTTGACATCCAAAGTGTAGAATGTAATAAAAAGCGTGCGTTTCTTTTTCGGGGACAGTATATATTGAGTTATTCATTCTGCGTTTCGTGATCCATCCTACAGACCTGTTTTCCTTATGGATTTGTCCGTAATTTTTACATTTTGAGACCTCCGATTACGCTATTGCGGTCAGCAACAAAAAATTCTGCATTTCCTCTGAACGAGTGCGAAAAAAAAGAGAAGGAGAAGAAATCGATAGAAAGCATATTGTTTGAGCCATTCTGGGCACTGTCGACAGCTATCAAAGCTAGTGATGTCCCTTGACTCGTTACTTCTGGTCAGTCCGCTTCCTGTTTACAGACCCAGACCGCCATTTTCGTAGGTGCGATCGAAAAAACAACATATGTAAGCATCATTGTATGAATATACACCACCCCACACTCGACAAAAATTTCGACAGACGTTGAAATTGGGTTTGGACGGGAAGTTGCAGTATGGTGTGGATGTACGCGGACCCCCCCTTTGTTAAGTTTTTGTTCTGTTGACAGCCTTATGTATACCTTGCCTGAATACTTGCTTGAAAATCTCCAAGCTTTTTTGTGCTCTGAAGTGGTTGCAGTAGTAGTTCTTGTTCTCTGTGAACTACTGGTATGCTGTTAAAAGTGCTTGCAATAATAATACTAATAATGAGGACAATTTATATAGCGCCCATCCTACTATGTAGGCTAGAGGGCGCTTTACACAGAATTTAAATGGAATAAAAACATGAAACAATAACATGAGCAGACAATAGAATACCGGTGTATGTGCACATAATGCACATAGAAATCAGCAACAACAACTGCTGTGACTACTACTACTGCTATTGCTACTACTACTTCTACTACTGCTACTACTACTGCTACTACTACTACTACTACAATGTGCATAGCTTTTCTTTTGCACTTTTGATGTAATGTTATAAATGTTATAAATTAAAAAATCATGGTTCTTTCTTTTTTTCCTTAACATCTGGAACTGATAAACTAATTGGGTAGCAATTTTCAACATGGCCTGGTTTGTTAGGCAAAGGATTTCAAGGATTTGTGTGTCTTGATAAACATGCTCACACAGGTGTGTGTGTGTGTGTGTGTGTGTTTGCGCATGCACATGCGTTTGTGTTTATGTCACCATTTCTTGGATTTGTCTTTGTCATGGAAAGCATTTTTTTAATTTTATAACTATTCAACTACTCATTCTGTGTGTGACTTTGCATTTGGAGTCTGCCGACTACTCGTTTATGAAACTGAAAAATGACTGAAAAAAGGCGAATCTCCGAAGGAAATGAACTCTCAGATCAATCATTAAGCCGTAATAAGAATGTTTTTTTTTTGGGGGAAAACCCCCACCCATGTGGCCTCTGTATTCTGAAGGACTAAGTGTTTAGAGATTGAAGGATAAGCTCCCTATAAATTGTCTTAATAAATAAATGTTAGACACCCTTATCAATCTTGGCGGGTACGTACTTTGCAATTTGTCACGACAGCATTGAACAACCACTGACTTAGACAACTGAAGTGTCTGAAAAACAACAAGCATAGGAACATAACCAAATGACCCAAAAAATAAAATATTCTGGCCTCAAAACCTCATTTTTTTGCTATAAAACTATGTACTCATTTTACTGTTGGAAACCACTCTTGTAGAGTTTAGGAGGTAGGCACGTCTTCATTCATCTGGCTTTCAGTATTAGCGTACATACACTTAACTTCTTTTGTGAACAACACAACTTTTCTTCTTCTTTTTTTCCCAACATCGGCAGAATTTTCAATTTGATGAAGGAGGCTGATTAATGGGAACGCCGTAAATATGTAAAAGAAATAAGGAAAAAATAAACGTGCATAGACGCGTGCATTTATTTTTTCCTTCTTTCTTTTTACTTATTCATAGGGTTTCCGTTCGGAAATATTTAGTTGTGTGTACGTGCGCTTAGTAGATTGATGTTCATTGATGTTTACTTCATATTTTTTATGCTAAATGGTCTTCTACTAATCATTTATGGGCAACGCGTGGTTTACAATTTCTTCTTATTTTATCTCTTTTATTGTGGTTGAAAATGATCAACATACAATGTTTTTTAACTCGCTTCAATGGTTCTGCATGTCTTTGGAAATATTTCTTGGCGGTGGGTGATAAAGGTATATATATTTGTTCACCTTTAGATGTTCAGAACGGAGAAAAAAGTTGTTTTTTTTGTTTTGTACAGAAGATGCATTCTGTATGTATGAATGCCTACCTTGTTGGTTGTCTGCATGTATGCATATTTAAAAAAACACATTTGATTTTATCTCTGCTCTCCAGCGCTTGACCACTTGTTTATGTTCGGCAATAATTTAGAAGTGTGACATTCCTGTTATTTTCTGTATGCATGTAACTTACCCTGTAACGCCTGGCTCTTTTGTAGCCCCCCGTCTTCACCAGTTATTTCTGGCATTGGTTCGGATTTGTCGTACTCCCTCCCATTCATGCTCTCAATTTCAGCAATAATTTTCCAGCACTGTTGATAAGTAATGAGCAACTTGGGGCAATCATTTGACCGCCAGGGGGCAGTCAAACTAGTAGGGGCTTAGCACGTGATATTCTTAGTTGGGCGTAGTGAGAGAGAGTGAGATGAGTGAAAGAGAGAGAGAGAAGGAGATGAGTCCTTCCCTCTCTCTCTCTCTCACTACGCCCATCTAAGAATATCACGTGCTAAGCCACTACTGGTTTGATTGCCCCCTGGTGGTCAAATCATCGTCCTAAGTTGACCATTGCACAAGAAACAACTCAATGCTGCGCATGTATAGAAACAATAACGAAATAAAATGTGCCGGTAATCAAACATCCCATTTTAGTTTTGACTAGAATTTTGTATTGGTGAATGCATCAATGTATTTACACTATTGATCAATACAAAACAGGCGGATATTGTTTTAATTTGTTAAATGTTGTTACAGACTCGAACGTTTTTGTCGTAGATTTGTTTTCAAGAACTCATTTTGCAACTTAACTGCTTAGCTTAATTTATTAATGTTGGGCATATTTTCAACTACAACAGTCCAGACTACAGGCGGATATTCTGCATTTAAAAACCCCCACTGCACCTAAAACATTCCAGACTACAGGCGGATAGTTATTGGTTTTCTCAATTTTTGAAAAAGGATTTATTTTTGTTGTTGTTGAGTTTTGACTAAAAAATTTATTTTGTTATAAAAGCCAACTTGTGATAGAATTTTATCAATTTCAGTCTGTTTGTTTCACATCTTTTTTTGCCTTTCTGTTTTCCCTGGATTAAAGATCAGACTCGTTATTCTTCTTGTTGAATTAATATAAGTGTTATATCGGTAATTATTTAAACAAGAATTGTTTGTTATTGGGCGTTTTTAAAAAATTTTTAATGCAGCGATCTAATGCTAAAAAAAAGATGATTTTGACAAAAAAACATGCTTGTGGCAAAAGAAAAGACCATCTAACCCTATTTGCCGAGAAATCGATGTACAAAGCCATGCACTTATACTATTTTTTGGCTGGAACCATTCCTTTTTTTGGTTGATAAATTTTAAGTCTTTTTTAATTCTCCCAGTAATTTTACATAAGTGTTTTTAAACTATTTGTGAATGTACATGTCGTATTCTTTTAGGGTATTGTGAAAGCACCGATCCAAAAGAGGAATGAGATTTTAACATGCATGGAAAGAGATTTTGGGGATGCATTCTGTTGTTGCCTTACCCCGGCTTAATGACTCCAGGGATCATCCCAACAGCCAAAGCACTTGAACACTATGGTACAAATGCACCAGCTAGGGATGAGAACATTACGTCAGTGACCGTTTTTGATTACCCCGCCACGTGGGCAGCCACATTCCGACTTTGGAGGAGGATGCATTCTAATATATTGCATAGAGCCTACTGAAGTCTATTCAATAAAACTAAAACTTCATAGAGATAAAAATCCAAACCTGAACTTTCTAATGTAAGACCTTGGAATTGATTGTCTGTCTCTTGTGTACAGTTTATTTTTATCCGTTTTATTTTTCCCTTGCTATTTTTACTGATACACTTTATCCGGTTTTAATTACAACAAATTTAGACTAGTAAAAGATAGTTTTATCTTTTGCAGACCTGTTTACCCTTATAATGAAAAACCCGGAATTTGCCACCAAAAAAACCGGAATTTGAGAACAAAAACCGGAATTCACATGATCTGTACACGACTCGTGATAAAGCGGTTTCTTCTTCTTCTCCTTTCCGCGAACATCGGCGTCGATTTTCAATATTGTGATGATTTCTTGGCTCAATTTCGCCAGAAAAGTTTTATTAGTAAATTCAGTCACTAATTCTTAGTAAATTTTAGTATAAAACAAGCTGGAAAAAGCAAAATACCTGGAAATGTCCACGATCGGACAGAGAAAAATCACTCAGCCGCGGATCGGCGGATGCCAAGTTGCAACTCGGCGCCATCGCGATCAATTTTCACTTCATTTTCCGTTGAAAACTTCAAAATTCTCACATCATCGTATTTTCCAGTGATAATATAATCTAAATTGACTCATTTCAAGCCCTAATTACAATCTCTACCATTAAAAAACTGCCTGGAAAGCTCTTCGATTCGACAGTAAAAGTCTGACCGCCATTTGCTCAGTCCCGAAATAGATCGACCAAAATAAAAACATTATTTCACCCCTTTAACCAATGAAAATGCAGCATTTAATGCATGTGACGTCAAGCACAACCCCTTTTCTGATGACGTAGTGTGTTAGGTACACGTTTCGGTCAACCCTTGCGTCTTTTACTACGAACGGAAACAAATAATAGACGTTTTTTCGAAATCCGGAATTTTCAGCGTTCACCCGGAATTTACTATTTTACCCGGAATTTTAGCAAATTTCCGGAATAATTCCGGCTAAACCGGAATGGTAAACAGGTCTGCTTTTGCTTCCTTGCTGTTATCGGCAGCATTTGATTTACGTCATTTACATCAGTCTTCTTTTTTTGTGTGAATAGAATTAGGATTTAATGTATTCCGATAAAATTCATTATGTTTAATACATCGCATTGTAGTTTACCATTCATATAATTATTTAAAAAATTTAACCGAGACTTGAGACTTTTAACCAAGACTGATTATTTTGATCAAGACAGTGGTGTACGCGTTTGTGTCATAATGTTTTCATAATTTTTGTTTTTGTCACTGTTTTTTGTTGTTGTTTACAAAAATAAATTATTACAAGATTGCATTTTACTCCTTAAACAAGAACTGATGTATAAATTCAAATGATAAAATATATAACATACATAGCATGCTTGAGCTTCCAGTATGACATTAAAAAAAGATATTAATGCTGTCTATTATGGCTAATATGTGAACAAGTCATACCACTATGCCAGCATACAAGATGTTTCTGTTCACTAAAGCAATACTTTTATTATATATATATACTGCCCCCCACCCCCCATGGGGATACCGGGGGGTCTTTTGCATAAATTGTTCCCCCACGCTCTGGAAGTTCTGTGCATTGTAACTTCCTCTAATCTGTCGCTCTTTGACTTTGCCTTTTCCCTTTGCTTACTGTCATCTACTATCTTTCTGCCTTACCGGTCCATTCTCCTGCCTTTTTTTCACGAAACACTTTCAAAAAGATTTCTTCCAGCCGAAGTCGGACTTGCTGGGCCTAACTATTTCTTAGTTAGGCGCATAACGGCAGCTTGACGCATCTGCGCTCATAACTGACAGGAAACTGTCTGAGCGATCGAAGAAGAAATGAAAAACATACATGGCATGCTTGAGCTTCCAGTATTACATTAAAAAAAATACTAATGCTGTTTATTATGGCTACGGAAAAAATGGTGACCTAGCACCACGAAAGGGACATTAAGTGTGAAACTGATCATTCTGAGAAAACTATAGATTTGAACACTTCGGACAATTCTCCTTCTAATGATACAAGAACCATTCTTGTATCTTTTTCCGTTCCAGAGTTATGAGCATTTAAAGTTAGTAGGGTGAGCATCAGCCATTTTGAGAAAACACAGTCTAAAGTCTAGCCTTGCTGAAGAAAATGCACTGACCTGCTCGTTTTAAAGCACTTATAAGACCATTTAGAGATCATATATATTAAAGATTATCCTTTATAAATATGAAAGAATAGATGTTAAAGAACATAAAAGTACCCTGAACTCAAAATTGACTTTTATAAATATGAAAGAATAGATGTTAAAGAACATAAAAGTACCCTTAACTCAAAATTGACTCCCCAAAAAGATATTTTTGACTTTGCAAGCCTGTTGTGAGAAACTAGCCCAGCGACTTAATGTCCCTTTCGTGGTGCTGGGTCACATTTATGTGAACAAGTCACATCAATATGCCAGCATACAAGGGGTTTTTTCTGTTCGCTAAAGCAATACTTTTATTGTATACAAGAAGACTTTGTTAACGTTATTTGTTTGCATGTTGATTAGGTTATTGCTATTTTTTAATATCCGAGTGCACATGCTTTTGCTTGTGTTGTATCGTTGTGCGCAAGACACAGACGTCATTCAAAATTGGTCAACTTCGATGTGTTGGACTTACCAGTTGATCAAGACAAGCTGCATCATCTAGCAAAGCTGTAAGACAACAAATTGCAAAGATAAATCACCGATGGTGACGCTAAATGAAAAAAAAGTGACGTAATTTGACCTGAAATGACCGAAATATTGAGTTTTTCATTCTTCTTGTGAAGTGATGTCTTTCGACATACGTCTCTGTGTTGCACACGGCGATATGTTCTGCTCCATTCTTACGACTCTCTTTTGTAATGGTAATGTGCTTTGAGGATTCAGTGTAATGGCTCATACCCACCTGTGTGCGCATCTCGACCATTCCAACGGAAGTGTCGCCATCTTAGTTCTTATTTGTGTGTAAACAAAGTGAAAATGTTATCTAAATGTGTAAAGAAAACATCCAGATGTTATAAATACAGTTTAGATAAGTTTCGAATTGGAACAGCCAAATACGCAGCATCGATCTGGCATTTTTCAAAAAAAAAGTAAGGACAAAGATGGCGGTCTCCCATAATATGGCGCTCCTTGTGGCCGGATATGACGACACGTGGGTACCAGCCATAGGCATATTCATGGGTGCAACTTTTCCTGGTATACAACAGGCATCAGAATTGTGAGAGGATTTCAGAGGATTAAGAATTTCTGACAGAGGATTGGCTTCTCTTGTCAGAGGTTTTGCCTTTTTATTCAGTGTTATCTTTTGTGTTAAATAGCATTTCAAAGTGATTTTTCACTATATTAAGCCCTTTTGGTGGTGTTGGGAACTCATTTCAGTGTTGTCCCTCTTCAGTCTAGGGCCTTGATGTCCCTTTTACCGCGGTTTTCAGAGGATTGGGATTTAGACTATTCTGATGCCTGGTATAAGGATTTTCTGTTTTTGAATTTTACCAGAAAAGGAATTACCTTTTTTTTAAATTTGTCAAACAAGATCTTTGTGTGTCTACTGTATTTTTCAAACACTTTAAAAAAAGCATTTGTATAAATTGTGGAAAAAGCAAACTAGAATACCTTTATAAATCATTTTTTTCTTCAGCTGCAGGGGGACATTACTCATAGACCCCGGCCTTTCATTTTTTTTCATGTTGTGTAGTTGCACCTATGCCTATCAAGCAAAGACAAACATTTTGTTGACACTCATATTTTGTTGTTGTTGAACAAGAGTCATAGATGAAATCTAGACAGAAACACACGTGCACACAAGTTTAAACTATAGTTCCATACTTTAACATAATTATGGTAAATAGAACAGTTCTATATGGGGATACAAGCCTTCACACATTTTGAGGAAAGCAAAGCTTGTAAAAATAAAATATGTGACCCAGCACCACGAAAGGGACATTAAGTGTCAAACTGACCATTCTGAGAAAACTATACATTTCAAAACTTCAGACAATTCTCTTTCTAATGATGCAAGAACCATTCTTGTATCTTTTTCTGTTCCAGAGTTATGAGCATATAAAGTTGGTAGGGTGAGCATCAGCCATTTTTATACAAAACCAACCCAGTTTAAAGTCTAGAATGGCTGAAGAAAATGCATTGTCTTACTCGCTTTAAAACGTTTATAAGACCATTTTGAGATCATATATTAGATTGTCCTTTATAAATATGAAAAATAAAGTGTAAGGGAACACAAAAATGCCCATAACTCAAAATTGACCCCCCCCCAAAATGAATGACTTGCAAGCCTGTTGCGAGAAACTAGCCCAGCGACTTAATGTCCCTTTCGTGGTGCTGGGTCACATATGTTGTTGTTGTTGGCTTACCCTGGCTAAAAGACTCCAGGGATCATCCCAACAGCCAAAGCACTTGAACACTATGGTACAAGTGCATCAGCTAGGGATGAGAACATTACGTGTGTGACCGTTTTTGATTACCCCGCCACGTAGGCAGCCACACTACGACTTCAGGGGATTTTGGAGATTGATGATGTTATGCTTGTCATGGCTAAAGACAATCCCCGCATAACTATGCATAGCATAACCACAGTTTGATGTAGCCTTGGTGTTCTAGCCTATGTTAATTGGTCTGACACAGCCTTAAGCCAAGGTAAAAAAAAATTGATCATGTTTAGTTTAGTTTATTATGGAGACTTATTTCCAGTAAGTTATTTTATTTTTTAAATCTCTTATTTGCAATATGTGTGTGTGTGTGTGCGTGCGCGCGCGCGCGTGTGTGTGTGTGTGTAGGAAGGTGTGAGAGTATGCACACTTGCACAAAACTATACTCATGCACAGTTTTTATAATCTGGGATGTTGTATGGGCTCTTTAAGCAGCAAGCACTCGTTTTTGGTGTGAACACTTTTATCACTATTTTCTTTATGAACCATTTTAGCCATTGGAGCTATTCAGTGCTTTGAATAAAGTGTTCTGTTCTTCAGCTTGTTGATGTGATTGAAAGAAATGTCACTGAATGTGTACCATATTTTTTGGACCGTATGGCGTACTTTATTATGAGACGCACTCCCAAACTTTTACACAAAAAATAAGGGTAAAGGTAAAGATGTGCCACCCCCCCTGCATTTCTCGGTTAATTGTATTTTTCCGTGTTTGCCTTTCTTACCATACATAAAGCTGTATTTTAGGAACATTTTTAGCTAATAACCTTTTTGGAATACTAACCCTAACCCTAGCCCTAAACCTAACCCTACCCCCCACTATGTACTGCAGTACACCGCGATTTGTCACAGTTGTGGTTCATTGCGTTTTTCCGTCTTATAGGGTGGGGGGTAGGGTTAGGGATAGGGATAGTATTCCAAAAAGGTTATTAGCTAAAAATGTTCGTAAAATACAGCTTTATGTATGGTAAGAAAGGCAAAAACGGAAAAATACAATTAACCGAGAAATGTAGGGGGGGTTGGCACATCTTGACATTTACCAAAATAAGATTTTGTTATTCTATTTTCGTACTATATTAGTTGTCACATTATAAGGTGCACAGGTCTTCTTGGAAAAAAAAGTATCGCCTTATAGTCTAAAAAATATGATAAACTGTTTCAGCTGTGTGTGTACTTGCCTGTAACTTAAACATCTGGAATAGGATTATCCTTTAAACAAACTTTTACATATGTGTGTGCACAGAGCACACACACACACACACACACACACACTCACTCACACACATCCTGCACATAAGTCCTGTTGGTATTTTTCTTTGAGTTACTAATTAATTGTTGGTTTAAATTGTGTTATTATATTTTTGTTGTTAGCCATTTATAAATGAAGACACACTTGTCTAACTCTTCATGTTACATAAGTCAGTTTGAAATGTTACTGTATGTCCCCCATTTCCTCCCATCTTATATATTTGTTAATGTAATTTTTATATGCACTCAGTTAGATTTGTATGAATAAATGTGTAGGGAAAACACATAATAATACTACCATCCACGCACTCACACACACTCTCACTTCAATACTTTTGTTGTTGTTGTTTTTTTGTTTTGTTGTTGTTGTTGTTGTTGTCTAATATCACTTGCGGGTGAACAGACGTTAAACTAAAGAACATCACTCACACACACACACAATTAATCTCAATGTTTTTTTGTATCTCTTTGCCATGCACAGACATTCGCATACTCTCTCTCTTTCTCACACACACGCACATGAATGAATATGCACGCACACTTAGACCCACATCTACACACAAACAACAGTATGCACATGAATGAATATGCACGCACACTTAGACCCACATCTACACACAAACACCACATGAATGAATATGCATGCACACTTAGACCCTCATCTACACACAAACACCACATTATGCACATGAATGAATATGCATGCACACTTAGACCCACATCTACACACAAACACATACACCACATTATGCACATGAATGAATATGCATGCACACTTAGACCCACATCTACACACAAACACATACACCACATTATGCACATGAATGAATATGCATGCACACTTAGACCCTCATCTACACACAAACACCACATTATGCACATGAATGAATATGCATGCACACTTAGACCCACATCTACACACAAACACATACACCACATTATGCACATGAATGAATATGCATGCACACTTAGACCCACATCTACACACAAACACATACACCACATTATGCGTACAATATTATATGGGTTTTGTAACCATCAAATCACAACAAAGCAGACCTCCTTTAAAAGCATCACAGCCGACTTTATTTAAAAGACTATAAAAGGAAGAAAGAAAGAAAGAAATCTTTTTCTTTGAATATGTGAAAGGTTTTCTCGCCAAATTGTCGAATGTCTTCTGGTATGTAAAGGTGCACCATGTTAATTAGTCATCATTTGTCCGCTGTCTGGCAAAAGAGATTTTTAAAAAAATGACACCTCGCTTATTATGGCTTCTGGTGGGATTGAAAGGTATAAATTAGAAATGTGTTAATGCTCTCATTGGAGAGTAACCATTTATAAAAGTGCTTGTTTGTGTGCATGTGGGTGCGACCACGTGTGTGTGTATGTTTGTGTGTGCATGTGCACTTACACTTTCAAGTAAACAGGGGTATCGTTTCGAAAGCTTTTCATAATCACTCGAGTCAATATCTTTCAACTTAGTTTCAAGTCCTGGACCCGTAATGCAGAGGTAATCTAAGCTTGTACATCCGACTGTGTTGCAACACAAACACAAAACATCTCCATGTCTTGTCTTCAAGGTTTTTTTGTTAACTACACTAAGCAGCAGACAATAGTTTTGATTCCATGGGTCATTGTCGTTTCAATTCACACCTCATAAATGATGTGGTAAGACGTTTTGTACTAAGAATATGTATTTTTAAAAAAAAAGAAGCAACTAGGGACTGGATTTTCAGAATTGGCCTGTCGACACAGACCAGAAACTGGGCTAGATGCATACCAGTGTGTTTAGTTTTCACTTCAACATCTTTACATTCTTCGAGCATGAGCCTCGTAACATAATAATCCATCCAGCTCCATGGCATCAAATATGATGTATAGACGGCTGACTTGTGGAGGGAAATGCGCCATCACTGTCTTCCCTGTCGCTGCGCGTGCGTTTCCGACTGG
Organism: Phymorhynchus buccinoides; assembly: GCA_017654935.2. Lineage (NCBI taxonomy): Eukaryota > Metazoa > Mollusca > Gastropoda > Neogastropoda > Raphitomidae > Phymorhynchus > Phymorhynchus buccinoides. Next base: position 35,423,492 of record CM065704.1, read on the forward strand.
TCACCCTGCACAGTGAGAACTCTCGGGCCGACCCCTCACTGCACGTCGATGACCTGGACTCCCGCACAGACAGAGAGGAGCGGGAGGAGGAGGCTGAAGGGAACTTGCCCGCAGACACGGCGGTCACCCCGCTGGAACTGGACCGGGGCCTGGTCAACACCGTCCTTCGCTCGCGGGAAGAAGAGTCATCCGAGGTCGTCGTCGCCGCGGCAGAGGAAATCTCTGGCGGAGAAAACGGGGTGCGAGGACCTAAGGTGTACTGGCTGGAACAGGCTCCGGACAAAGAAAACATGGGCAGCAGTTCGCTGTCCATCTCTGAGGTAAGAAAAGAGGAGGATCTGTCCAAAGAGGAGGAAGGCTGCGCCAGTGTCTGAGTGGAGGAGGACTGCGGTGTGAGGGCTCGGTGAGAGAAGTTGAGGTTGGAGGACTGCGGTGTGAGGGCTCGGTGAGAGAAGTTGAGGTTGGCTGTGGCGGCGGCGCCCCACATGTTCTGACACGCCCTTTCTTGCTCGATCTTCTGGAACTGGGAGTACAGCTCGGAAAAGGGCGTGGTCGGGGAGCTGCCTCCCATGCCGCTGGTGAAGCGCTGGATCTCCGAGGCGGAGGGGAACAGAGAGTGGGAGCCCATGGCGGGCGTGGGGAAGGCTGGGCTCACGTCCACGTCAGCCTCACTCTCTCCTCCTTTGTCCCAGCGAACCAAGGGGTAGTCCTGCAAATACATGTAAAGGGTCAAGTCAAGTCAAGTCAAAATGATCTTTATTTGACGATAAAAGAATAAGCTTGATAACGCTTTTTTTACATCCTGTCATAATACAGGGCTTGGAATACAAAGCAAAATATTGACAGCAAATCTATAATTAGAAAGACAAGAAAAAATATGACAAAAATTTATAATATATTGACAGCAAATCTAAATAGAAAGACAGCTAAGTAAAACAATTACTTAAACTTCTAAAATGTTGACAGCACAGCAAATCTAAACAGAAAGTCAGATAAGTAAAACAAATGACTTAAATTTCTGTAACCAAACGACAGTTCAGATTAATTCCAAACCTTAGTGATTTTTTTCAGGGTGGGGTGGGGTTGGGGGATAGGAATGGGGTGTGTGTGGACGGATGGAGGAAGGTCATACACTGATCCTATAACAATGCAAAAATCGTTCATGACTTTAAAAAAACAACCCATTTTGTTAACAGACAGGAAAAATAGACACATACATAAATGTCTTATTGTGGTTAAAGAAAAAGAAAGTAAAGTTTTATACACAGAGGGTATAATAAGCTTGAACTCTGTAATATCACTACTGTTAAAACTATTACGAAATTAAACCATGGTATAATTACGATCTTAGTGTTTGCTTTGCGCGAGTGTGTGTGTGTGTGCGCATGTATGTGTGCCTGCATAAGCATGGGTCCACCTACACAAAATGAAAAAAACCTGAAAGGCCAGGGTCCAGGGGTAATGTCCCCCTGCAGCTGAAGCAAACATTTATTTATGAAGGTATCTTAGTTTGCTTTTTCCACAATTTATACAAATGCTTATTTTAAAGTGTTTGAAAAATACAGTAGACACACAAAGATCTTGTCTGACAAATTTAAAAAAAGGAACTTCCTTTTCTGGTAAAATTAAAAAAAGAGGAAATCCTTGTATACCAGGAAAAGTTGCACCCATGCCATAAGTGTGTGCGTGCGCGAGTGCCTGCATTCGTGGCTGTGTACGTTCTGTTTCTTTCTCCATGCGCATGCATGTGTGTTGTTAGTATGTGCACGCACCCATATGTGTGTGTGTGTGTGTGTGTGTGTGTTTGTAAAGGGCTTCGCACACTAGCGTCAAGATCTCGAGATCGCGGCGATTTTTTGCTGCAAGGCGCAGTTTGATGCGCCGCTTGCGTGTGAGAGATTCGCGGCGCGGCAGGATTTTTGATGCGTAGCTGCGCGATTTGTTGTTGCTCGAGAATAGAACCGGCTCTAATTTTGATGCTCAAGATCGCAGAGATCGTGAAACTAGCCAATCACAACGGACGGAAGGACCATAACTCTGATTGAAGAAAAAAAAGGGCAGACTTGCTCGAACCCGAAATAAAGCGTCTGACGCTAGAGTAATCTTTCTTTGCTTTCCAAATAAGGAAGTTCGCGCGACAAGAGGCGAAGCGACAAGAGTCGTGTGTGAGAACACCACTGCCTCGCTACACAATGTGTGCTGTGATGCAGGCGTCAACGCGTCAAGGCGTTGCTCTGAGAAACATTTGACGCCTGATGCTAGTGTGCGAAGGTCTGGTATCTACAAAAACATGCATAATTATATAACTGAAACTCAACTGCTACCTGCTCATTGCTTTCGTTCCTGTTGGAGGTGGACGGCAAGTTCTCCTCGGCATCGGCTGGAGACGTCTTCGACCTTCCCTGCGCCTGCGTTGGCTGTTCGTTCCTGTTGGAGGTGGACGGCAAGTTCTCCTCGGCATCGGCTGGAGACGTCTTCGACCTTCCCTGCGCCTGCGTTGGCTGGTCACTATAGGCCACTGTCGTTTGGGCATGAAAACGACACAATGGCGCTGCCGTCTTTTGGGACGATGCTTTCCTTTTACCGGACTTGCCCTTCGATACTCTGGTAGGCGAACGCTGACTAGCAGATCCGTTCTTCTTCAAATGTTCACGCTTTCCTAAGTCGTCGATCTTGTTGTCCGACAACGCGCTGTGAAGACCCAAACAGACCCGCGGTTTACGGGATAACATTGAATGCAAATCATCTGCCTTATCCGCTTGGTTGCTGTGAGCAGCAGACTGGGGAAAACGATCAGCGTCCAAAGGGTCGACGTGCGTTCTGTGACCGATGTTTGGGGCTTTTGTGAACAACCCAGGTTCTCCGCAACGATTTCCAGATTTTTCTTTCGAGTCCGGTTTGCCCGTTTCTCCATCCTCGCGCCCAGTTTCCAAAACGTTGCCGTGACCGTGCAATCCCCAGCAAACCTTAATCCTTTGACCTTTTGACCTTTGGCCACCATGACCTTTGTTCAAGAGGTCGAACCAGCAAGCGGGCGCTCCAGTGTCTTGTTCCGCTTGTCCATCACCACGCTTCTCTGGATTCGGTGAATCCGCGTTTTCCACGTCATGCCCACGCCTCTTGCCTTGGCGACCTTCTTGACATTTCTCGTGCGGTTTCTTTGTGGTACCCTCCAACCACTTCTCTCTGTCCGGTTTCTCACGTACATTGTTCAGCGGCCATGACGAATCGGGAGACGGGCTCCAGTCGTGCCTTGTAGTAGTAAACAAGGGCAACGGTGCTGGGCCGGGGTCGTCCAGAGAGCCATCAACACCAGGGGAGGCCAGCTCTCCTTGGCCGCTGCTGTGGTCGGAGCTCTTGCTGATTCTTTTTCCTCTGCCCTCATGGCCTTTGGCTTTCGTTCCGTCTTTGTCCGGGTACATCTGAAAAGTACCCACACAGAGACAGTCATGAACAGGATCATCTGCAACGCTCAGTCAGCTTGCATGTCGGTGTAACCAGAAAGGGGGGGGGGGGGGGGGTTACGACGGACGGAGGAGCTATTCAGTTTTTAAAGTAATGATTGTGCTCTTTGTAGGAGCCGAGCAGGCGTTAAACCTCACTTTTATTAAATGCAAGGATGACAAAGCTCCCCCGAATTAAAAGTTTTAATTCGGAGGAGCTTTGTCATCCTTGCATTTTGGGTTTCAGGCACACCGACAGACAGACAGACATAGAGATAAATACAGATAGAGAGACTCGGACTGACAACACACACACACACACGCACGCACGCACACACACTTGGTAGAGATAATCAGATGCATTGCCCAGGGGATTTCCCTACTCTCTCAGCCATAAAGACGTTAAGACAATGCTGGTGGCATTGGGTATTGGGCATTCTGTAGTCACCGAGACGACATTCGGGGGTTGCTCCCCCTCCCCTTGGAGAGCGCGTCGCGGCCAACACAGCGCCACCCAATTGTTTTTAGGGAGGGGGTGGGGAGGGTGATAGGCGACTATGAGATGTAGCATGATAATAATAATCCTTCTTTACCTCAGCGCTGCGGTGTCTGGTGGGCTGCCTGGACGGGCGGCTGTAGGCCCAGGGCTTGGTGGCCATGGCAGGGTGCTTGCCGCCATACAGCTGAGGCAGCAGATACTTGATCAGGTACTGGGCGTAGCCGTAGCCCATGTAAAACCCCTGCACAAGGGGTTGGTTCTTCAGCTTGTCAACTTGCTTTTAAAGACACACTGACCCCACCACGATTAAGTCCCTTGTTTTTTCGCTGGGTAGCTGTGACCCACAGACAAATGTCCCTAACTTCAAATTGAGGCTGCTCCTTAAAAAGATGTTTCGTTTTCAAATTGGGGGCAATTGCATGGGAGTCGAACCTGGTCAAAACAAGATTTCGTACCAGCTATAAGAAGGAAAACTCGTGAAACCCGTGATTTTGACACGTGATCTGGTGAGTCTTTAAATTAATATTAAAGGAAGTGTGGGCCCATCTGTGGTTGCGAATTGGGATTCCGGCGTGGGAGCAACGCCACTGTATGGCCCAGAATATGGGACAGCAAAAAAAAAAAAAAAAAAAAAAAAAAAAAAAAAAAATGTTTGCCCCATTAAACAGTTGTCAGTTTACCGACTGAAGGAGACGTGGTTGGTTGGTTTTTACCGTAGGTTGTTTTCTCCCCCCCCCCCCCCCTCCTCCCCTCCCCCCATGTGGGGATAACATCACAATAAATGACAATCCTTTCGTGGTCCCCATATGGATATGCATTTTGTGGTGGCATAGTGTAAATACCGGGGGATTATTTCGGTACAAAAATAGTTCCCCCACTTTCTGGAAATCTTGTGCTCGGAACTTCCTCTATAATCTGTCACTCACTCTCTTTGACTCTGCCTTTTCCTTTTCCTACAACCATCTGCTATTTTCCTGCCTACCCGCCCCCCCCCCCCCCCCCAACAACACCCCCACCCCCCCCCAAAGCTTCCAAATAATGTAACCCCTATTATTATGAGCTCCCCCCCGAAATCGGAACGTGTTGGCTGAATACAGCGGGGACTCAGGATACCAATGGAAACTGAAAATCGAACGCATGCGTATTTTCCACCTTATATGGTCTGGGAACGCGGGAGAAAAAAATAGTGTTCCTAATAATATTACTACTATTACTAGTGCAGTGGAACCTCCCTTATAAGACCTTCAAAAATCATCCAAAATGAGGTCTTATAAGTAGAGGTGGAGGGAAAAACCGGTTTGAACCGAAACACAGGTGCTAAACTTTCGCGGTTCGAAAAACCGGTTCGAGTTGCTGTGAACCGGTTTTTTAACTGCAAATTGAAAGTAAGTTTTTCTTAGAATAACGCATTCTTTTCGAAAAACAACACTGAATCTCAGCGCAGATTGGGTGTTTGTAAACCAAGAGTAGCTGTTTCTAGTTTGTGGTGGTGGTGTATGGCTTTGACTTTGACTTTGAGTGTTGAGTTGAGTGTGTGTGTGTGTGTCATAAGTTTCTTTATTGTGTGTGTGTGTATGTGTGCGCGTGCGTGCGTGTGTGTGAATATTCTGACAAATAAATATGTGTTTGCATAGGTAAAACTAGTGATGCGAGTACTGGTTAAAAAACCCGGTTCGGATATGGAAAACCGGTTCATATTTTAAAACCGGTTATCAACTCTACTTATAAGGGAGGGGTCTTATAAGGGAGGTAATTTTAATACTTACAAAGAAGGGAAATGTCTCAGAGAAGTAGGTCTTATATGGGAGGTCTTATAAGGGAGGTTCGACTGCATTATTGCTATTATTACTCTTGCTGTTTCTCTTGTTACCCAGCCAGACTCAGACTCTGCGACCGGCGTTGTTTTCTGGCCTGTGTGTGTGTGTGTGTGTGTGTGTGTGTGTGTGTGTTTGCGTATTATGTCTTTTTCTTCTTCTGTGGTGGTGACCAACTTCTTTATGTAGAAGTAGTCAACCTACCTTCTTCCCTCCTGCAAAACGAGCGACAGAAAGTTCGCTTTCTTTCCTCAGGACCATCGGAGATTGGAACTCCCTTCCACCTGAGGCAGTGACATCAGCCTCAGTGGAAGGCTTCAAGCAACGCCCCCCTCCCCCTCCCCAATTCACACCCATTCCCCCAATCCCTCCCTCCACAACCCCGCCTGCCCTTTCCAACCCTTGACCCACCTCCTTGCATCCCTTGGCTGTCTTCCAATTTTCTCGAAAACTCCTGGACGGATTTTCATCAAATCTGGCAGAGATTTAAACGCCTTCTTAAGAAACGTTCCTTTCTTTTACTTAGATATACATACGCACCCACGCATTTACATGCACACAAATGAAAATGCAAACAGCATACACACACTTTACAACTAATTCTCTTTTCCATTTTCATTTCCGAACCGACATATAAACAGACAGACGTACAGACAGACGGAGAGACACACAGACACACACAAACACGTAAAACTCCTGGGCGCGCTTTAGGTATTAGGTACTTTATAGTCACAGAGGTGTCTCCTGAAGAGCGCATCACAGCCAGAGGCGTGCCATCCCAAAAAAAATTTGCATGCGATTTTTGTGTGACTGATGAGGAAGGAAGGGGGAGTAAATTCTGACCAAATGACAACTTTTTCGTTGCCACTGGGTTTAACGTGTGCTAAGTACATGGGCACACGGGACCTCGGTTTATCGTCTCATCCAAAAGACTCCACTTTCAGACCGCAAGGCTTAGTGCAAAGTGAGAGGAAAAATCCCCTGTACCCAGGTTCGAACTCGGGTTCACTTGACACGAGGCGAACGCGTTACCTCTCTGTGCCACTCTGCATCTTTAGCGCAAATAAACGAACGTATGGCCAAGAAAGAACGAAGCATGACAGTCAAACACACACACACACACAACACACATACATACACACACACACACTCATGCACCAAAACCACCTAGCTGCTGACCTGTTCGTGGCGAGTATTAGCAGTGCCGACTCTGGGGGAGTCAGCAGGCGAGTCATTCTGGGAGGAAGCCGAAGCAGACTGACTCCTGTCCATCCACCGGGCGTGCTTCTCCCTTCCCCTCTTCTTCCTTCTTTTCTTCTTCCTCTTCTTTCCTTTCCTGGATTCTGGCGCCGCGTCATCCTTCGGCGGCGCTTCTTCTTCTTCTTCTTCTTTCGTGTCTTCTTTGCCAGCTCCCGCTTCGCCCTTCTTCTTTTTCCTCCTCCTCCTTTTTTTGTTCCTTACGGACCCGTCGCTGTCTGCACCTTCCGCTATCTCTTCGTCTCCCTTAGATTTGTCGTTACTGCCCCATTCGCTGTCTTTTAGCATGTCGTTTTCCACCAACGTGGTATGTTTAATTGCTTCATCGTCTTTCTTCTCTACTTCTTCTCTTTCTTCTCCTCCTTCTTCTTCTTTTTCGTCTTTTGCCTCTTCTCTTCCTCCTCCACTGTTCTCTTTGTCGTCTTGTGGTATTACTGGTTGTTTTTCCTCGTCTTTGATTCGTCTGTCCGTTTCTAGCTGTTCTCTGTCGCTTTGTCCAGATTCAGGTCTTTCCCAGCTGCTGCCTCCTGTGGCGCTGATTTCAATCGTTTCTCCCGCCAGTGGAGTACCGCTGTCTGCTGGTTCCACAGATTTCTCCGAGTCTTTCGTTTCCATCCCAACAGTACTGGCATTGGTGACATTTTCCAGGCGCATCCCATCTTCCAAGATACCGTCTTTTCCACTATCCACGATCCCCATTTGCCACCGATCGTTCATGTACTCTGAAAATGTCCGTTTTCTCGTCTCTCCGAGATCCTCCTCTCTGGCTTCCTCATCCGAGGGCTTACTACTTTGTTGCGCTGTGGTTTTGGTGTCAAGGTTTGGGTTTTCACTTGCAATGAATAACGAATCAAGCACTCTCTTGGCAGTGTCCCGGGGCAATGGCTGTGTTGTGGCTCTGAAGAGGACGTCTTCTTCTGGCGACTTCTCCGTTTCCACAGCTCGGGTTTCCTCAGCTACTGGCTGTCTCCACGGCAGCTGGTTCTCCACCGCTGCAGCTGGCTGTTGCGTTATGTTTGCTCCAGGTATGATGCCATGCATAGCAGGAACGTTTGTCTCTGGTGGGCGTCTACTTTGGGGTGACGGTACTCGTTCAGTGTGGGGTAATGTTGAAACCATGTCTGGTGTCTGTTCATAAGGTACCAACGTGGTATAAGTCAGTGGTACGTTCATGACTGTTCGTGCATCCGGTATAACGCGACGAAAGCTTTGGTTTTGCTCAACTTCACACAACGAACAGGCATTGGAACTTCTTGACTCATTCACATCTCTTTCTTTCGATCTGACTTTTTTAGATTTTTTGCCGCCGTTTTTCTTGTGAGGATTTCCATAGAGCACATTCTGCGGTTGTCGTTTGCCGCTGACTTCGTCTTCAATGTCGAATACGTTGACCTGAGTCCACACCTCTCCCTGTCTGGGCCCCACACGCTTTGTCTTGGAGGCCCCGCTTATGCATCTGCCCTGGGTCCTCTCTTTGTACAAGGCCTCCATCTCAGGAGGCACTCTTTGGTGCACATTCCTTCCTCCCTTCGAAGGTTTTTTGTCTTTCTGGCGCCGGACCTCTTCATAAGATGGGATTTTCCCTGTACAAACAACGTGCTCCACTAAACACCCAGACACTGCTTATAAACTGCAAGAGACATCAAACGAACGAGAAACAAAACTTTTCGATAATGTGATATTCCAGTAACAAAAAATTATAGGGGCAGAAAAACTATTTACTGTGAAACTTTTTACTGTTGATTTGTTGATTTATTTCACTGCAGTGTAGTGTCTAGGTTGATGAACTGCGCATATTTACCCTTATCAAATTTAACCGTAAAGAACTTGCTTCTATACCCACGACTGTCTACAAGACTTGAGTACTTTCCTCCTCGTTCAAGCACTCCATTGGAATCATTCCCAGCACGACTGTTATTTTCCTCTGCGCTCTTTCGATAAGACTGAAAAGCAGTCTTAGATCTGATGTCTGTATAGTAAAGTTGTTTCATTGCATTGTCTCTAAACGCGCCTGCAGATCCGTTAGTGTCAGATAGACTACCACATTCATTTAAACGATCTTGAGTGACAGTAAAAGCTTTCGACCAGTCAACCGTGTCTTCAGAATCGATCTGGTTAGCATAAATGTAGAGGGAGTCTTCCGACTCTTCAAAGACATCAAACGTTCTGCTCACGGACCAGTCGTCCTCATCCTCAGAGCTCATGTTTAAATTGGTGTCCGATGCTCTCTTCGCATTTCGAACAAACTTGGTGGGCCTCCTCTCTCTCAGCGCGGACAAGGCCTTTTCGTCCGGTTTGAAATCTTCCCTGCTTGACGTCACATCCAGCTCATGGAACTCAATGACTTTGTGGGTTGCAGCGGTCTGTGGCTCCTTCAATGGCTTTCGCGAAGATTTCTTGATTAAATGTATGGGGTCCAAATCTACAGGAATACACGATGAAGGTTTCTTCAAAGCAATGGAAGAGCCACTGTCGCATAAAAACGCCACGTTTCTGGTGGACGTGCTCATCGCTGTAGTCTGCGAGCTTTCTGGATGGAGGTCAGGACGTTTCGTCTCGGGGGAACGAGTATTTTGCCGGAGCTTTTGGTCAGGAGTCTGAAGGCACCTTTTATCAGTCTCGATGTTTTTACTGAGAGCCCCGTGTTTGCTTTCAGACCTGAGGCTTCCCTGCTCACCTTTGGCAGTGGAGGTCTGGTCAGCAGAATCGCTTAAGTGGGCCTGTGTAATCTTCCTTTTTTGATCGTTGTTGCCCTGGCCTGGGATGTTCCCTGGCTGCTCCTTCCCCGCGAGCTCTTCCTTGTCCTGTTTGGGGTACCCGAGCTGGCTTTCCGAGGGAGTGGCGGTGTTAGCGAAACTGATCCACAACTCATCGCAGTTGTCTGCCGGAGTGCAAATTTGGAAAGGGCCGACAGTGGCTCGATTCTTGTTCCTGGTCAACTCAACTTCCTGCCCTGCCTCCGTCCTTACACTCCAAACCGCTGGCCCTACACGAGAGAGAGAACCGAAATAAACCCCAGTTACTGTACTCTCAACGAAATTCAAGAATCTTTATTACTACACAGTCTGGATTTTTTTTTTTACCTCAATAGGGGGATTTCATGTTTTTTAAAAATCACAACATTGGACAATTTATACCAGGACATAGACACATATTGGAGACCAAAAAAAAGTGAAGCTACACAAACGAGAAAAAACGTCTTTTAGATACAGTTTTGGTAAAGAAGAATCTGTGGACTGCGCGTTTGAGTTGATGTCAGAGTACAGCATTCATGGGTATTTCGGCCTCTCTTTGTAACAGACTTCAACTTTTTATAAAGTACACTTTTCTGGCTCACCAAAGATCTAAATGAATCAAAATATTTAACGATTCCAAAGACGTGTTTCGCTAATAAGTAAAATCTATCGAGTCTTTCCATAACGCTGTCACCGATACGGTAAAAATAAAAGAAAACTTGGTTTCACTGACCTATGAGATGTTCACTTGAGTTCTTTTCCTGAAAAGATACAATATAAAGTTTGTTTAAGCAGAAATCTCTCTCTCTCTCTCTGTGCAGCAAAGCATAATCACGATTAAGGATACACCTAAACTCACAAAATAATCACCCTGATTAAAACATGCATCAAGGTGTGCAGCAAATTACCCAGAGGCAAGAATCCCAGGGTTAAACGCTACAAAAAAGTCAATATCCTTCTTCCCGATTATCCCCCCCCCCCCCCCCACACTACCCCCCCCTCCCTCTCCCAAATACTATCAGTCTTCTTCTTAGCTGTCGGTGTTTCTGCTACTTCTCGAGTTACAGCCCATTTCATAGGTTAAGCTCAACTTTTTGGTGTTTAAACGGGGAAGAACAAATCGAACAATTGGGACTTAAACTAGGAAGAACAATTCAAACTTGTGGGACTTAAACGGGGAAGAAAGATCCAATCTTGTGGGACTTAAACCGGAAAGAATGTTACGACTTTTTAGGACTTACACTAGGAAGATAAATCCGACTTTTTGGGACTTAAATTTGAAAGAATGGCTACAACTTTTAGGGACTTAAACTAGAAAGAACAAAACCAACCTTTTGGGATTTAAACTTTGAAAAACAAACCGACCTTTTGGGATTTAAACTTGGAAAAACAAACCGACCTTTTGGGACTTAACTAGGAAGAACAAAGCGGTCTTTGGGACTCAAACTGGGAAGAACCCCCCCCCCCCCCCCCCCCCCCGACCTTTTGGGACTCAAACTAGGAGAAAAACCCCGCGACCTTTTGGGACTTAAACTGGGAAGAACAAACAAACCTTTTGGGACTTAACCCAGCAAGAATGATTCGATTTTTGTAACATAAACTGCGAAGAATGATTCAAACTTTTGGGACTTAAACTGTTAAGAACGATTCGAACTTTTGTGACCTTAAACTGGAAAAGCATCATTTGAAATGTTCAAGACTTTAAACCGGGAAGAATAATACCACCGTTTGGACTTAAAACTGAGAAAATGAAATGAAAGAAAGTTTGTTTAATTAAGGTCCCCCGGCCTGGAACAAGCACGTATGGGACATTACCGGTAATAACTATTAAGATAGTGGGACGATTCCTGGAGGTACTGCAATACCAGGAAAGTCCCAAAGTTGGTTTTTATTTTTTAATAATGAGGATCATAAAAGGGGAAGAAAAATCCAACTTTTAGGGACTTTAAGATCCATTGACGCACCATGATTAAGCCCATTGGGTTTTTTCTGGGTAGCTGTGACCCACATGCAAATGCCCCCAACTTCAAACTGAGGCTGCTCTTTAAAATGATGTTTCGTTTTCAATTTGGGGGTATCTGTATGGGAGTCCAACCTGGTCAAAACAAGATTTCTCACCAGCTTTTAGAGGGAAACCACGCGAAACCCGTGATTTTGACACGTGATCTGGTGGGGTTTTAAGGGAACTTGGGGGAAGGCTAATATGCTACGACCTCTGGGTTGGGCATTACTTTAACCGTGGCGAAGAAAGGACTCGCATTCCCCGCCTCTGCAACTAGGGTTATTAACGCCCTTGACAGTGAGAGTGAAGCCCTTGCTGGTCAGTGCGGACAAGGGCATTCACTCTTGCGAAAGACAGCCATTTGGTGGGTTAGTGGCGAGAGTTATGCCCTTGTTTGGTCAGTGCGCAACCATCTCCCCCCACCCACCAAGGGCATTCACTCTTGCAAAAGGTGTTCTTCCCAACCTTCGTTTTGCTCCCCCCCTCTTCTCCCTCTGTCGTCTTGTCCTCATCCACCTCCCTGGCCAGTTCAAAGTCCTCCGCGGACCAATGGGAGTAGGGCTGGGACAGGCGCCGCTTGATCTCCTGGGACGTGCACCTCTGTGGACAGGGGGGTGGGGGTGGGGGGTGAATAGAAGCAAGGAAGGATGGAGGAAGGAATGGATGGACGGATTTTAATAATACAAAAATAAAATCCAGTGTAATGTTCAAGGTTTGGCCTAGTTCTACAATAGGAATTGTTCGGAAATAATCAAGGGGAGTAATATTTTGGTGTGTGGGAGAGTGATCTTGCCTAATTCAATCGGTCAAACAGGGGAAGTCGATCGCTCTACCTTCAGCTCTCGTAGCCTATCGACTCGTGTGTTTGAGCAGACATCCCATACAGCACTTAGAACACCGTGCGTCATTCCAAAAATTTAGGTCATTTATATTTTTACGTCACATTTTGCAAGTTTTATCAGTTTGTGGCTACTGGCCACCCCTAATTTTTCTATAAAAAAATGTTTGCAAGTCGCTGACTCGCATCCTGCGGTTTCAAGCTTCGACGCCATTGTTGCATTGTTGCTATGGCAATTGGAGGTAAACAACTTTAATTTTCACGAAGTGCTCTCCCCTAGTTTTTTTCTTCCGAAAATCGTCTATTTACCCACAGCGCATGCTCAAATCCATCACCTGACTTCCGCCATCCTCAGTTTCGGGTTAGGGTTGGGGGTGGGTTAGGGTTAGGGTTACAGTTAGAGTTGGGTTACGTTGGGTTCCACACACACACTTTGTCAGTTTATTCTTTAACCCTCAATAAAGATGATTTTGACTTGACTTGACTTGACACACACACTGAGGGGTGGGGTGGTAATCTCAGAACGGAAGGTCAACTCAGAACGTTACACCGCTACATACGGATACTGGAACACTGGAGTTTTACTGAGCATATCTAAAGTAAAGCCCCAATGCCCTGCATGGCCGAAAGGCCGCAGAGGGTGTTAAACCCTATTTCGTCGGATTTTTACTGTGAGGCCTTCGCGGGCCTATCCACATGAGGGACATGAACAATAAGCAGCACAACATTCAATCAAAATAATGAAAATACATTGATGGATAGATAACTCAGAATAACTCTAACAAGTTACTATTATTACATTGATTCTTCTCTTAGACTCTTCTCTTGCCGAGGGGCTGTGGCTCAGTTGGTTAGAGCCGCTGCTCGTAATCCAACGTGTTTGCGAGTGCGCTGGTTCGAACCCAGCTGCGTCCGCGGTGTTGTGTCCTTGGGAAAGATACTTTACCCCTATTTCCTGGTCCTTCGGATGAGACCTAAAACCGAGGTCCCGTGTGCGAACGCACGCACAAGATCTTGCGCCACACGTTAAAGCCCATTCCACTATTCCGGGTACGAGTAGGCCGTGGTGTGTGCCGGTGGAATGGATGACACGAACTCACAAAGCATGCATCCTGTGCGCCAAAACACAGTCTAAACGAAGACTTTGGGCGTGGGGCAGGATAAACATCCCCAATCGGAAAGAAGAAAGAAAAGAAGAAAAGACAAAGGGCATAATAAACAAACAGACACGTCCTTCGTTATATATTTGTTTTCAGTTTGAAAATTAAAAAACGAAGAAATTTTAAGTGATCCGGACTTAAGGAGAGAAATGAAGAGACAGATAGACAGACATAAATTATAAGAGACAGACGAAGAGCGAATGCTTTGTTCATGCAGCAATTAATTAATAGTAGGTTTTTGCTGTGTAAACGATATGTGTGAAGAAGAAATAATGTTTTACGCCCTCTTTGGCCTTTCGGCCATGTGAGGCAGCCTAAGATATGTGTGTAAACGATATTACCTTTTTATAGTAACGGACAAAAAACAAATAACAAAACATAATGATCAAACAATGCAGAATTAAAGAGCTCAGAGAGAGAGAGAGAGAGAGAGAGAGAGAGAGAGAGAGAGAGAGAGAGAGAGAGAGAGAGAGAGAGAGAGAGAGAGAGAGAGAGAGAGAGAGAGAGAGCGACAGAAGACTCCCTCCCACAGGATGGAAGTTCAGTTTAACAGATTGGCAGACAACAAAACCCCACAGATACAGTGCAACCTCCCTTTGGATAAGACCTTCCAGTATAAGACTCCCTCCCACATAAGACCTACTTCTCTGAGACATTGCCCTTCTTTGTAAGTATTAAAATGACCTCCCTTATAAGACCCCTCCCTTATAAGACCTCGTTTGGGATGATTTTTGAAAGGCCCACCACGTCACGAGTCAAAACCATGTTTTTCATTTCACGTGTTTTCCCTTATAGCTGGTAAGAAATCTTAACAAATCTTCCAAGCATAAGAGGGAATGTGACACGTGACGTGGCATGGGGGGTGGGGGGGGGGGGGTAAGTATTAAAATTACCTCCCTTATAAGACCTCATGTTGGATGATCTTTAAGGTCTTATAAGGGATGTTCCATTGTAGTTTGATCGAGATAGACAGATGGACGGACGGATTGACAGACAGACAGACAGACAGATCGATCGGTAGATAGAGAATAACATAGAGATAGAAAGACAGAGGCAAACGAATAGATCATTTTTAGACGTACATCTTTTACGGATTCGCGTCTTTTGGTGTCGGCTTTCGGCAAGACCTCTTCATGGGCCTCCGTCTGTGGACTCACACACTGACAGACAGTCAGACAGACAGACATACACACACACACACAAACAAACATACAGACACACACAGACAGACAAACAGACACACACACACAAACATTGTATTCCAATTTTTATTTGATTGATTGCTATAAGTTAATAATGGTTATTGATCTTCTCTCTCTCTCATTGTCAGTCAGTCAGTCTCTCTCTCTGTTTTTAAATTTGCACATTTCTAAGTTGATGTAATGAATTTTAATGATAATTATTTGGTTGGTATAATTTCGTTTCACACGTTTGATTAATGTTCTTTCAGCTATGTTGTAGTTCTGTCATGTTGTTGCACCTAACCTGAATTTCTCTTTTGGAGATATTAAAGTATACTTGAACTTGAACTTGAACTTGAACACACACACACACACACACACACACACACACACATCACATTTCTTGCTATTCTATTCAGTGCCTTAATTGATATGATTGTATCAAACAACGAATCTATGTTCTCGTCTTTGTTGGGTTTTGTGTGTTTGTTTGCTAGCTTATGCATTGATTGTGAACACCGATAGTCAAAAAAGTTACGAAGCATTTTGGTTAAAAAAATAGATATTGAGTTGGAAATTGAAAAAGGTTTTTTTTCCGTTTCTGTTTGTTTTGGGGGTGGGGGTTATCACTCAAAGAGCATACCACTTGATTTGGAGGAATATTATTTTTTTAAACATGTTTTGATTGATGTTATTTTTATTGTTTTGAAAATTATCCATCTATTTTTGTACAATGTTGTGGACAAAATAATTTTGGCATAGCTGATATATGCCAACTAGACTAATCGATTTTCAGTCAATCTAGTCTAGATAATTATTGTTCAATAACTGGATTTCTATGAAATCAACCATCGTCTTGTGCTTTTCACTTTCATTTAAATTTTTTTTTATCTTTGGCTGACATTTGCCTGATAACTGGGCCAATAGTAAAGTGCAAGCTGTACAGACAGACACAGACAGACAGACAGACAGGCAGACGGACAGACAGACAGGCAGGCAGACACACACACAGACAGACAGACAAACACAGACAGACAGACAAACACAGACAGACAGACAGAACGTGGCACAAGTCGTTCAGTGTAGAATGCCCACCTCTGGAACAGTTTCTTCTTCATCGTCATCTTCAAGGCCAACCATTACGGAAAACTTCCTCATGATACTCCTGTAGAGGGAAAAAGGGGAGGGAAATAAAATGATTCCAGATTCCTAAATTTACTTTCAATCGTTCACTTTTTTTAAATTTACGTCAGAAAAAAATGTCAGTGTGTCAGAAAAAAAAGACAAATTGGATACCTTAGGTATTAGGTACTTCATAGTCACAGAGGCGTTTCTGTGAAATTCGGGTTGCTCCCACCTGGAGAGCGCGTCGCAGCCAGAAGCGCGCCGCCCAATTTTTGTATGTGATTTTTGTGTGACTGATGAGGAAGGAAAGGGGGGCGGGGGAGATAAATTTGGACCAAATGACAACTTTTTCGTTGCCACTGGGTTTAACGTATGCTAAGTGCATGGGCACACAGGACCTCGGTTTATCGTCTCATCCGAAAGACTCCACGTTTAGACCGTAAGGCCTAGTGCAAAGTGAGAGGAACAATCCCCTGTACCCAGGTTCGAACTCGGGTTTACTTGACACGAGGCGAACGCGGCTACCACTGTGCCACTCTACACCTGGACGTAGGAAATTGAAAACAAAATTTGAATACCCGCGTGTTATAACGTAGGAAATTGAACAGACCAATGGTCAACCTATGGCGATATTTTTCACGCCAGAGGGCAGTCAATGCACTAGGGG
>CM065704.1:35445212-35457712 GCA_017654935.2 Phymorhynchus buccinoides
CTTGGGAAACCTAGCTATAAGTTTGGTACATACCAGGCAGCGGGATTTCTCCCTGCTCTTATCGACTTTTAATTTCCCTATTTTATTTAGGTGCGTAAAGCGCGCAGGTCAGACTTGCTTTAAGTCCCCACCCGAAGGTCTTAACGTTCAGTTCGATTTTCTCGTCGAACTGGAAAGATTGGGCGAGGCCGGGATATGAACCCGGGTCTGGGGCAGTGTGTGGATGCCTCATGCCTCCATACGGGGAGCTGGACGACCCTGCCCCCTCCACGAGTCTCCCCCCGAGGGGATACCTTTCGTAAAAATAGTTCCCCTACCTTCTGGAAGTTCTGTGCTTGTAACTTCCTCTAATCTACCACTCTGCCTTTTTCCTTTGCTTTCTGTCATCTATTATCTTTCTGACTTATTGGCCCATTCCCCTGTGGGTTTTTTCTTCCAAATAACTTTTCTCCTTTGAGCTCCTCCGAAATCGAAATGTGTCGGCTGTGCGCAGCGGGGAGACCAGTGAAAACTGAAAACGGGACACATACGTACTTCACCCATTATGGCCTTTTGGCCTGGGAACGCAGAAGAAGAAGAGGAAGAAGATCCAGGGTCACTCACGCATTGAAACTGGCATGGCAGGCGAACGCCTTATAGGAGCACCCTGACGGATGTGTTTTTGCAAGAAACGCGTCGAGATCACCATGAAAACACCCTTTACAGAGATCGCAACACTCACTTTGCCGTCAAATCGGCGAGTCTTCCTTTGCGGAGGTGCTGGAAGTAAAATTCTTTCTCTTTTCTAATGGCCGCATGAGTTAGGACCAAATCGTTAGCACGACATTTTCACAATACAAGCCTTTTTATTTTTATTATTTTAAATTTTAGACAGTTTACCTAAAGGAGTTTCGCTCACAACAAAGAAAATAGCTCCAATGTTTTTTTTAACTGCACTACCCAAAAAAAAGACACCCCACAATGAGTGACCTCCACCTACCCCATCCAAATAGCTTCTCTCTCCAGCATCTCCGCCAAGGAGGAATCGCCGTTTTGACGGTTTGATTTCTAGGAAATCAGAGCAAAGTGAGTGTTCCGATCCTTGAAAATGCCGTCTTTCTTGTGATCTCGACGTGTTTTTTGGCAAAAACTCATCCATCAGGGTCCACCTTTAATTGTGATCTCGACGTGTTTCTTGCAAAAAACACATCCATCAAGGTGCACCTTTAAACCACTCTGCCACCTTCCTCCTTACTGCGTTCAGTTCTGCACAGAGGGGGGGAAAGAGAAGGGTTCTCACCGTGACTGGGGATTCCGAGTCCATTTTTTCCTCAGTGTCCGTGTATGTTTGCACGTTTTCGTTTGTCTGCACTTGCTGCTGATCCACAGTTTTGGAATGCTCTGTCACCACCACGTAGTTTTTGTCCTGGGGCACCTTATTCGAGCCTTGCCCCTCCGCCTTGGGCGTTTGTTGCTGTTTGTAGTTGGTCATTGGTATCCATTTATGTTCTGTGCAGAAAACACAGTCATACAGGCTTATTATTTTGGCACACAGGCGTGTGTGTGTGTGTGTGCGAGTTGTTGTTGTTGTTTGGTTGGTGTGTGTGTGTGTGTGTGTGTGTGTGTGTGTGTGTGTGTGTGTGTGTGTGTGTGTGTGTGTGCTCGCGTATATAATAATGGGGTGGGGTTGGGGTGCCCGCGTATATAATCATGTATGTGTGTGTTGTGTGTGTGTGTGTGTGTGTGTGTGTGTGTGTGTGTGTGTGTGCGTGTGTGTGTGTGTGTGTGTGTGTGCGTGCGTGCGTGCGTGCGTGTGTGTGTGCGCGCGCATGCATGGATACGCATATACACGCTCTCATACACAATACTCACACACCCTCTCCCTCACCTTCCTTCTCTCTCTCTGTCTCACACACACACACACACACACACACACACACACAAAACAACCAAACAACAACAACAACCTTACTTACACGCAATAAACCGGATTAAAATTTATGTGTAATATCACGAGAAGTTGATAGACGTTAAATGAAAGACACACACACACACAATAAACGCACACCTACATGTGTGCACGAACGCACACGCACAGACATAGACACAAACACACTGACAGACAGACAGACGCACATGGATTTACGAAACATAATCACATTTTCTTCTTGATACCCAGATTATTTTTTTGATAACCTAGGCTATAATTATAGTCAATAAACTAGGGTTCCAGAGCAGAATCAATCAGAATCAGAATCAGAATCCATTTTTATTGATTTAATTTTCCTATTTAACTTTTAACTTCCCCAACTTTTAGGTGCGTAAAACGCATGACAGATGATATAGGCCTAATGGCGAAGATATTATTTTTCTCCATTCTCGACCTCCTTCGTAACGTTGAAGATTTGGCAAAGATGTGTTTTAGTCGCCACCCCCACCCCCCTCCTCACATGTTCGCATTGAAAATCTTTACTATGAAGCAACATTCTGTCTTTTCTGGGAAAGGGATAGGGTTAGGATCAGCCTAGGATTATTTTCATAAGACAGAAGGAAGCGGACATTGAGATTGAGGGTCGTCGTAAACATGATGGAGGTGATGATGATGTAATGGTAAAGATGATACTGATGATGAAGTGATGGTATTAATGATGATGATGATGATGATGGTATTAATGATGATGATGATGTTGATGATGATGATGATGGTGATGATGATGATGATGATGATGATGATGATGATGATGATGATGATGATGATGACGGTAATAATGATGATGATGATGATATGATGGTAATGGCAATGATGCTGCTGATGCAGATAATGATGAATGCTGATGATGATAACAATGTTGATTGATGATGACGATGTCAACGACGCTGACGATGGTGACGACGAGGAGGACACTGATCATGACGATAATGCCGACAAAACAGACGCTAACGAGGAAAAGAGCGACGATCGTGATGATGAACCTACTGGAGTGGGTGTCCCTGCCAAGCTGATAGTCCTGAAATTCGTGCCACCCCGCACGCTTCCTCCGCACAACGGTCCCTGCTGACAGTGATGACAAGATCGATGATAATGATGAAGAGGATGATGATGATGATGATGTTGATGTTGATGTTGATGATGATAACGACAGTGACGAAGACAACAACAATGATGCCTACAATGACAGTGACATGGCTGCAACTACACAAAATTAAAAAACCCTGAAACAGGCATCAGAACAGTCTGAAGTCCAATCCTCTGAAAACCGCGGTACAAGGGACATCAAGGCCCCAGACTGTGGAGGGGGCAACACTGAAATCAGTTCCCAACAGGACCAAGAAGGCTTTATGCAATGAGAAATCCAAGTAAAATCCTATTTAACAGAAATTATAACACTGAATAAAAAGGCAAAACCTCGGACAAGAGAAGCCAATCCTCTGTCAGAAATTCTTAATCCTCTGACAATTCTGATGCCTGCTGAAAGGCTGGGGTCCAGGGGTAATGTCCCCCGCTGCAGCTGAAGCAAAACTTGATTTATGAAGGTATTTTAGTTTGCTTTGTCCATACTTTATACAAATGCTTATTTTAAAGTGTTTGAAACATACAGTAGACACACAAAGATCTTGTTTGACAAATTTAAAAAAAAGGAACTTCATTTTCTGGTAAAATTCAAAACCAGGAAATCCTTGTATAGCATGAAAAGTTGCACCCATGCAATGACCACGTACTGGACACGGCGAGTCTTGGAAACCTGAACGTCTGGAGGCTCTCTCCCGTGTGACCATGAGAATGATGAGGCTGATGATGTTGATTACATTGATGATGATGATGACGACGATGATAATGACGACCATGATAATGATGACAACGACGATGACAATGACCATGATAATGATGGCAACGACGATGACAATGATAATGATGATGACGACATCGACGATGACGACAATAATGATGACCATGATAATAACGATGACCATGATAATGACGATGACGACAACACTAATGATGACCTTGATAATCATCATAATACTGATGGCGGCAGTAAGGACTAAAGGTGTGTGTGTGTGTGGGGGGGTGGGGGGGGGGGGGGGGGGGTGTTCACGACAGAGTGGAAGTATTGAAAATCGCACCATCCTTTGATGTCCTCCCACACGTGACAATGATAATTATGAGGATGACGGTATTGATTACAGTGTCAGTGATGATGATGCAGATGCTGATGATGAAGATGATGATGATGGTGATTCAGATGATGACAATGGTGATGATGATGCAGATGACGATGGTGATGATAACGACGACGATGATGATGATGATGATGATGATGATGATGGTGGTGACAATGAAAATGCTGATAATAGTAATCAAATTACCGAAGACGGCTTCGGGGGCTACAGTAATAATGACGATGATGATGCATTATGGCGATAATGATGACGATGCTGCTGCATATGGCGATAATGATGACGATGATGATGCATTTGACGATGATGATGATGGTGGCGGTAGCGATGACGATGATGATGCATATGGCGATAATGATGACGATGATGATGCATATGGCGATAATGATAACGATGATGATGCATATGCCGATAATGATGACGATGATGGCGGTAACGATGACGATAATGATGCATATGACGATAATGACGACGATGATGATGCTGACGGCGGTAATGATGATGACGATGATGATGATGGTCAATCAAAATGACTGAAATACGACCTCTTGAGCGGGGTGGAAGTCTTATAAAAATGGCCACTAATCTGGGGTATACCCTCTCACCCTCGTGTTCACTATAGCTGACTACAATTATTATGACCCCTACCACTAATGATGATGATGATCACGAATGTCACCCCCCCGTGTGGACTTACTGGAAACAGCCTCCACGGCGGGCTGGAAATCGTGGAAATCGTACCACCCTTGGCGCCCCCCGCCATACAGCGGGCCCAGGTGGCCGTCCCTGTAGAGCATGAAGGGTACGATGCGGTCCATCGCCCCTGCCTTCATCCCAGAGTTGGTCCAGTACACGTTCTGAGGCACACAGAGAGAGAGAGAGAGAGAGAGAGAGAGAGAGAGAGAGAGAGAGAGAGAGAGAGAGAGAGAGAGAGAGAGAGAGAGAGAGAGAGAGAGAGAGAGGCAGAGAGAGAGAGAGAGAGAGAGAGAGAGAGAGAGAGAGAGAGAGAGAGAGAGAGGAGAGAGAGAGAGAGAGAGAGAGAGAGAGAGAGAGAGAGAGAGAGAGAGAGAGAGAGAGAGAGAGAGAGAGAGAGAGAGAGAGAGAGAGAGAGAGAGAGAGAGAGAGAGAGAGAGAGAGAGAGAGAGAGAGAGAGAGAGAGAGAGAGAGAGAGAGAGAGAGAGAGAGAGAGCGAGCGAGGATCAACAATCAAAGATCGAGAATCAAGAATCAAGAATTTAACAAAAAAATTCCAGACAAACAAAATCGTGAAGAATAAAGAACAGAAACAATTTTTAAAAAATCGTCAAAAATCATGAATCGCAAATCGAATTTTGTCAAGTATCAAAGATAATCTGACTTTAAAAAAAAATACGTTTGTCACCTTGAACCTTTTAAGCCGGTTTTCAGTTTTCACTGGCGTCCCTGCTGCATTCAGCCGACACATTCTGATTTCAGAGGAGCTCAAAGGAGAAAATTATTTGGAAGATTTTTTTTTATAAAAAGAAAGGCAGGACAATGGACAAGTAAGACAGAAAGATATAGTAAGGTGACAATAAGCGAAAGGGAAAAAGGCGCCAGTCAAAGAGAGTGACAGATTAGAGGAAGTCACAAGCACAAAACTTCCAGAAGGTGGGGGAACAAAAGACCGCCCCCCCCCCCCCCCCCGTGAAGAGGCTCGTGGAGGGGGGGGGGGGGGTAGGCAGGGGTTGTCCAGCTCCCCAGTACGGAGGGGCGATGCCTCCACCCACTTCCCCCCGAAAGGTGAGATCAGCGAATGAATGAATGACATTCTGCTTAACGTCCTCCGGTCTGGAACAGACACATACGGGACATTAGTAGATATAAAGATGGTGGGAACCATCCCGGAGGCAGTGCAACACCAGGAAAGTCCCGAATTTTTTTTAACAATACGGATGTAACTCTACTAGAGATCACCTTGACGGTCAGGTCAGCCCCTGTGGGTCAGCCTTCACGTGGCGGGGGTGTTCTCGACCAAGCTGTGGCCACCCCTTTTTCTTACCTTTCTTATTTTTCTGCCTACCATGTCTTTTACTATCTCTTTTTCCTCCATAAAGTCTCCCGACAAGATCTGCAGTTTTCCATTTCGTCTGATTTCTGTCTCCCCGGATCTTCAATCTGTTCTTTCATCTCTCCTTGCAAATCTATCTTTTGAATGTTTCCTTTTTTTCTCTGATCTATCGGACAATTTATGACATGCCAGGTGGGTTTTTTTTTATTGTTCACTGACGTCCACACGTGAGACCTTGCGCACTTGAGTGGGCACCTGTTGTCCATTCTGCAGTGCATGTTTGCCTATATGGCAATTTTTATATATCTTTTTTTTTACTAGCATGTGTTTGCTATCCTTTGTTACTGTCTAAAAAAACAACTGGATCCGATAAATAGAGTAGAGTGGCTCAACGTTTCCAGCACTGTGTGGACGTTTGTGCTATAGAGTGCAATGATGGAGGTGTCATGTTACGAATTGTTCTGTATGTTTAGTTGTTTACAGGTTGTTGAACGGTTGGTAAGATACACTGATGAGTGTTTTGTAATAAATAAGTGGTCGAACTTTACGCGGTGACAGTCCTGAGATGACCATAGCTGTTGACGGAGACTATAATGGAAAAAAACAACAACAAAACCCACCTTGACGGTCTTGATGACCAGTGCCCTGTAGCGGAACCGGTTGGCGTTGGACTTGAGCGCGCTGACAGTGTTCCACAGCCAGGCCAGGTGTCGGCGGGTGGCCCTGCGCCAGCCTGCGTCACTCTGCTCCATCACCAGACCCGCCACCACCCCTGTGTGGGCCATGTTCTTGCCGCGCTCCGGTAATACCGGGTCTGCCAGAGAGAGAGAGACAGAGAGAATACGAAACGATTACATAAATTATGGTATTTCTTCAAACGGTGTGCAGATAGATATGCCTACATGGGTGCAACTACACAAAATGAAAAAAAACCTTGAAAGGCCGGGATCCAAGGGTAATGTCCCCCTGCAGCTGAAGCAAAAATTGATTTATGAAGGTATTTTAGTTTGCTGTTTCCACAACTTATACAAATGCTTGTTTGTTTGTTTGTCGATCGCCGATCACACTTAGAGTCCAGATCTTGAGACGAAATTGGCGGTCCTCTGCAGGGCGTCCACAGACCCCTACAGCTTGTCTCGGAGGGGCTGCGGTGTTGGCCAGATCTCTTCCCTCAGCGGCCGGTGGCTCCCACAGTCCTGCAGGATGTGGGCCGTGTCCTGCTCAGCTTCTCCGCAGGGACACACGGGGGACGGTACAGCATGCATCTTCCTGAACAGATGCTGGTTCAGTCTGTTGTGCCCTGTCCTCAAGCGGAAGATGACCACCTGCTGTGATCTACAAATGTTTATTTTAAAGTGTTTGATAATATATAGTAGACACACAGAGGTATTGTTTGACGAATTAAGGAAAAAGGAACTCCCCTTTCTGAAAATTCAAAAACAGGAAATCCTTGTATACGAGGAAAAGTTGCACTCATGTAAATATACGCGGACGTTCCGCGCTGCGGAAACCCATGCGCAATCCGTAAAAAAAAGTCTGGAAGTTAGAAATATATGAAAGATTATGTAGGCTACATTACACGCCAGACATTCATGCGCAATCCCGTCCGTTTATTCCATTAAGGCCTGGTACACAGTACATCAGGATTTTCCGCGCGGAAATAATCAATAAGTAAAAGAAAGAAGGATAAAATGAGAGCACGTGTCCGTACTTCCCCTAATCCGTATATTTTCTTCCTTCTTTCTTTTACTTATTGATTATTATTTTGTAGAAACCAGTGTATGGGGTTTCCGCTCCGGAACTTACGGATTGCGGATCCAAATTGTGTGTGCCCTCTGAGAGGTAAGCCCTATAACTCCATTAGCAATGTTAGAGCGATTACGAAAACACTGAAAAACAAGCGGTTCGGGAGATATCCTTGGGACAGACAGAAAGAAAAAAAAGAAGAAAAAAAAAGAAACATACACGAACGAATTCATACTCCTTTGCAATCGTAGATCGACAAAGGACAATAAGATAATACGATTTGAATGGGGGGGGGGGGGGGGGGGGGGAGGAAACGTGCAGGCGGGTTGTCATGGAACCCACGACGAACAGAGGTCTGAGGGAGAGAAAGAGAGAGAGGGGGGGGGGGGGGAGGGGGGGGGGGGGGGTCAATACAAAAGGTGCCTAGTGGGTCTATTGTTTTCTTACACCAAACCAGCTAGAGAGAGAGAGAGGGGGGGGGGGGAGAGCTAGAGGGAGAGGGAGAGAGAGGAGAGAGAGAGAGAGAGAGAGAGAGAGAGAGAGAGAGAGAGAGAGAGAGAGAGAGAGAGAGAGAGAGAGAGAGAGAGAGAGAGAGAGAGAGAGAGAGAGAGAGAGAGAGAGAGAGAGAGAAGAGAGAGAGATAGAGAGAGAGAGATAGAGATATATATATTAGCCGTTGGTATCGAAGCCGGTTTGCAAGAGTGAATGCGCTTGCTTATCTCTAGCGCGCGGAGTCGCGAAAAGTGATCTACTCACTTCCGAGCCGATGGGGCTGAATGTTTGCCTGACGACAAGTAATGGGCAAAGAACAACCAAAGATGTGCGTGCAGCTTGCAGATCTCGCATTGAATCTCTGACACACAATTTTGTCACTGATTTTTTTAATTAATCAGCTCTACTTTTACACAACACTCTGTGTTTCTCATAACAGATCACGATCTTATTTGTTTGGCTCAGTTGTGATTATTTATTCGATCACAAACCCTGCAACTGAGCAAACTCATACTGTCTTGCACGAAAAAAACCACAGAACATAACTTTTTTCATTAGCTTAGGCGGTTCCTTTTCTATTATGTTTCATAATGTTGGGTGTCCGCTGATCGGGACCTGACTGGCTGGGTCACTTAGCTTAGAGTGAAGGTAGCTGCTCCATTCAGCATCACGTTGGGTGCCCGCTGAAAGGATCCTGACTGGCTGGGTCACTTAGCTTAGGGTGATGATGCTCTTTCTCTCAGTGCTTAAAATCAGTGTTTATCCCAGGATAGTTAGTAAATCTTCCCCCCAAAAAGGGGAGGGAAGGGGGCAGTTAGGTAGGCTTCGTTACATTTTTTTTTTCAAAACGGTTTTGGTAAAAGTGAAATACATTTGCCTGCTATTGTGATCATGAAACCACGCCCAAAAAAATTACATACACGTTTGCCTATTCAAAACACGTTTGCCTAGTAGTGAGGAAGGGGGGAGGTTCGTAAGAAAAGGTTTTGAGACTTTCGGGGCTGGTATGATTTTATTCAAAATTAATGCGCATGCACAGGTGTACTTTGCTTTATAACAGCATTAAATACAAATACACTGACACAACAAAGTAAGACGTATTCACATTATTTTAACCAACACTATCCGGGTATCCCCACAAATCCTCTCAATTTCAGACAAAATTTAAAAATAATTTGTATGATTCAATCTCATTCCCAGTATGTTGCACTACCAATGATGTCAATTATTCACTGATTCTCATGTTCCCTCCCATGTGCCTGTAATCTTTAGGACTGCAGGATGTAAAGGAGAAATTTGCTATTCACGCTTTTAAAAAAAAAAGAGGGTTATTTTGGATTTTCAAAGGGTATACAAACAGCAAGTTTGTAACAAGAAAGTGTACTGCATACTGATATTTCTCCTGGGGCGTTGAAATGGTGTGCAAATTATGAAATGTGTAGTAAGAAAATGTACTTTACTTCCACCCCTCTCCCAGTGTTTGAAATAAGAAACTGTGCATAAGCCATCACCCCAACAACCTGGGATAGTGCACCCAGTACTCAGAAGTGAAATAGTACACGCTAAGACATTGTTTGGCCTGCGCTAGATCTATTTATTTAAAAACAAATAATAACAAAATAAATAATAAATAATGTTTTAAAAGAACTTAATCAGCTTTTAAGCCCAAAACAAGTCACTCTTTCCATTACAACACAACTGTTGTAAGTAGGCCTACAACATACAATTAAATTACATGGTTATGGAATCCACAACAATTTACTTAATATGGATAGAAGACTTTTCATGTAACAGAACTCAGTATTGTAATAGTAAATATGTGAAATCAGTCTGTAGGCTGCACATGTTAGCAGTAGTGTTCCTCAAGGTAGTATTCTAGGTCCTTTTTTAAAAACTTATTTTATGGATGCCTAGAGAGAGAGAAAAATAGAGATTTTACGCCTTCTGAAACAATGGATGCCTAGGTGTCTGTCACTGTTTTACAGCTTCTATCACCTACCACCACTGAAAACAAATTTCAGTCCAGCCCTGTAGTTCTAAGTAGAATAGCAGTAGCTTTATCTGCTATGTGAAAGTCATAGTCAGCTGACTCAGTCAGTGACACACACACACACACACACACACACACACACACACACACACACACTGTGACACACACACGATACATTGTTTGTCTTTTTTTAAAATATATAGATGCCTAGGTGTCGGTCACTGCTTCACAGCTTCTATCACCTACCACCAATGAAAACAAATTTCAGTCCAGCCCTGTAAAAGTAGAATAGCAGTCGCTTTATCTGCTATGAAAAGGTTATAGTCAGACACAACTGACTCAGTCAGTGGCACACACACACACACACACACACATGATAAATTGTTTGTCTTTACAATATACGACTGTATACCCTCTCGACCTTCACGCGCCTCTGTGTGTGCGTGTGCGCGTGCGTGTGTGTGTGTGTGAGTTGTGTTGTGTGTGTGTATGCGAGTTGTGGTGTGTGTGTGTGTGTGAGTGAGTTGGTGACCCAGTATTTCTCACCACCACTATCAAGCACATTTTTGTCGCTTATTTTTAAATTTTTATCTGGAAGGACCAACGTCCTAGTCGTGGATTTTAAAAAGGCCTTTGATAAGATTTATCACTATCTCCTTATGAATAATTTCGCCACTATGGGATCAGAAGTTCAGTCAATAGATTAATTGAGAGCTTCCTTGCAGGCAGGCAGGAAAAAATAGTTGTTGATTGAGCTGCATCCGAAGCTATCCCTGTAGAATCAGGAGTCCCCCAAGGATCTGTGCTTGGGCCGACCCTTTTCCTGTTGGCATCAATGGTCTTTCGAGGCAACTATCTTCCAACTTCCTTTCTCTTTGTGGACGACTCTGTCACCGAGCTGTGGACCCTCCCAGAGACCTCAATGATCTCCAACCAGACCTAAATGAATTAGCATCATGGGAAAACAAATGGATAAATAAATGTCTGGGTTTTACAATATCACAAGACCTTAGATGGGACACCCACATCTCAAATGTGCGCAGCAAAGTCAGTAAGACCCTTGGCTTCCTCCATCGCAACTTAAAAGTAGAGTTAGTCAACATCAAGGAATTTGCATATAAGGCAAGTAGTAAAAGGCTTATAATTATGTCACTGGTTAACCCATTCTAGAAAGGTGCCTGCTATGCCATAGCATTGCCTCTTTAAACTGATGTAAAACTATATATATATATCTCTCTGTACATGTGTGCGTGTGTGTGTGTCACTGTGCGAGCCCCTTCCCCCATCCGCCCCACTTTACTCCCACCCTTCTAGTTCTACCCATTCCCAAATCATAGTGAAAATCCTTCATCCACGACCCACCCACCCTCTAGTAGAATCCCCCGTTTGCTTGCATGCCCCCTTTCCCCTCAACCATATCAAAATTCAAACTCAGATTATTTTATTTGTTGTAAAACCATCAAAGGAATTATCGAACAAACCAAAGCATACGGCGCTCTCGCCACACCGTAATTATTTACACAGATGTGGTAAACAGTAAACACATTATCGTCATAGGCCTACCATGAAAAGAAACAAAACAAAAAGCGCAGGGTAAAGATGGTGACAAAGTAAATGTTATTGAAGCAAATAAGGAGTAGTAAAACTCGCGTAATCACGTATAGGGACAGCAAAACATTCATGTTCGTATCAACATCGCGATTTATCGTCAGAAGTGGCGTCTGCGACGCAAACAGAAACAGGAAAGTCGATCTACTATCTACGGTAGCTGCCCAACTCGCCACCGGAAGTTATAGCAAACAAAGGGACTGTATCAGTGAGCCACCAAACCAAGGGAAGTAACAACCCCACCTAAAACGGCTAATAGAGAGAGAGACGGACATAGAGAGACAGATCTTACAGAGGCAGCTAGAGAGAACCTTGAAACTGAAAGAGAGAGAGAGAGAGAGAGAGAGAGAGAGAGAGAGAGAGAGAGAGAGAGAGAGAGAGAGAGAGGAGAGAGAGAGAGAGAGAGAGAGAGAGAGAGAGAGAGAGAGACATATCTTAGAGAGAGAGAGACGGACATAGAGAGACAGATCTTACAGA
>CM065704.1:35460212-35462712 GCA_017654935.2 Phymorhynchus buccinoides
GAGAGAGAGAGAGAGAGAGAGAGAGAGAGAGAGAGAGAGAGAGAGAGAGAGAGAGAGAAAGGGAGAACAAAATAATGGGAACGTCACTAATGACAGTTAGGGGAACGGCTCTCAGAAACGTGTGCCCATATTTTTGGACGTACAAGTCGAATTTGGGAACACCGTTTCAGTCACGAGTTGGTAAAATTTGTCTGAGTTTAATTTTTTTTATTTGTATAGTTTAACTGGCAAATGTTAAGATCAACTCCCTCGGCTGTTCCAGGGTGAAGTTGGCCAATCAGCTTAACGGAAAAGGTCAATCATAGGGAGCTGATTGGCCCTAACCCTATACCCTGGAACAGCGGAGGGAGCTGATCTTAACATTAGCCGTTTAATTTGTCTTTGATCAGTTCGACAGTCTATATTATTCTACTTTTCTTCCCCCGCTTATCCTTAGTATTCAATTTGTTCTATATTCAGGCTTATTACTATTTTATTCAGGCTTATTGTTAGTAATGTATCCAGGATCATCATTATCAATTTATTCAGGTATTATATATAAAAAACAAGGTCAAGATCAGCAGGGTCACAATTTTCCCATCTGTATACCACGATACACCACCACAAAAAAAATGAAGCGATTCTGTCCAGAGGTTCATGAGTTACAGGGCGAACACACACACACACACACACACACACACCGAATGAATTTGGTAGAGATAGCGATCTCAGTAGAACATCAAGACCAACAAGGCCAATACTCTCCTGGGAAGAATAGACACGGATCACATTTCTACAAGCTTTTACTTCTTTTTTACACAAACGTGTACTATGCAAACTGTAGAGAGAAAAAAATACTGACCCCGGGGGTCTATTTTCTCCGGAGAATACTTTCCATGGTGCCACTTTTCTACAGGGGGTGGGGGTGGGGGGTGTACATATTTCTGTGTAACTACTAATATTCAGGCCCTACGAAAATGAGTCATTGTTTTTATACGACCCATGCATGCATCTTTCTCTGGAGAATACTGTCCACGGCGTCACTTTTCTACAGGGGGGGGGGGGGGGGGGGGGGGGGGGGGGGGGGGGGGGGGGGGGGGGGGGGGGGGGGGGGGGGGTGGGGGGGGGGGTGGGGGGGGTATTTCTGGGCAACTACTAATATTCAGGCCCTACGAAAATGAGTCATTGTTTTTTGCTGTCGATACATAATGTAATACGACCCATGCAGGCATCTTGTTTGAACACAATATGTATCTAAGGCACTGCCTGTGCACATATACCACCACCGCTATTGTTAATACCGTTATCTGTTATTATTATTTATATGACCACTGGGATCTTTATTATTGGTATTACTGGTTTCAATGCTCAGGTTGTCCCATGCTAGCATATGTGCATTTATGCTTGATTATGCATTCTTGTTTTGATTGTTGGTCTGCTTATTTGTTTTTCTTGATATTTGATTTGGACAGTTCTTGTCTTTTTGTTTGTGGCACAAGCCACAAACCTATAACTCACTTTGTCGGTCGGTCTGTCCGTCGGTTCAAAATTGTCGCACTTCAAAGTGAGGCTGCTCTTTAAAATGATGTTTCGTTTTCAATTGTCGCACGCCACAAACGATTGCGAATCCGCGCTTTTTTCTTTTCTATTTTTGTATGTGTGCGCTCTGTCCTTTTCATATTTCATTATAAAATGTGTTGGAAAAAAAAGTAAATTTTATTTTTAAATTTTGGGTAACACCGGTGTTGCATAAAATATTTTACCCATAAAATATATACTCTTTTCCTCATTCAAATTGTTTGCTGTTTGGGAAGATTCGCCCCTAGATACGTTCAGAGGCGTCTTGTGTCATGCAGGAAGAACAGAAGATTCATCATTAAATATTGAGAAGTCAGGGATATTTTTCTAATATTTTATTATTATTTATTTTTGTTTGCACGGATGGTTGTTTATATCGTCCGCCATTTTGGAAAAATACGAAACTAAGTGACATGGCTTTGTATATCGATTTATCAGCAAAATAAAATGTAGAATTAAGTACCTACCGTGGAATAAATACCCTTCAAAAGCGCGCGAGAGCCATTCTTCTTTCATGTGATAAATAAGTCAACTATTATTTAAAATATTCATATTTAAGTTCTCAATTTACACTGAAAGAACCAAGAAATAGAACGGGAGGGTGTAAATCTACATTTTATTTTGCTGATAAATCACATGAAAGAAGAATGGCTCTCGCGCGCTTTTGAAGGGTATTTATTCCACGGTAGGTACTTAATTCTTATGACACCGGCTTACCCGACTGGAACGGTTCTAGCGCGCTTTTGAAGGGTATTTCTTTCACGGTAGGTACTTATTTCTCATGACACCGGCTTACCCGACTGGAACGGTTCTAGCGCGCTTTTGAAGGGTATTTCTTTCACGGTAGGTACTTATTTCTCATGACACCGGCTTACCCGACGGGAATGGTTCTAGCGCGCTTTTGAGAGGGTGTTTATTTCACGGTAGGTACTTATTTCTCATG
>CM065704.1:35465212-35470212 GCA_017654935.2 Phymorhynchus buccinoides
AGAGAAAATCAAATTCCCCAACGGAGAAGTATTATATATTTGTTGACCCTAACAAGTAAAACTAATCTTAACCCCACTGTATTTTTAATTGTGAAAACTCGCCGCCTTGTTCGTGTGATTCTTGAGAGAAAAAAAGGGGGAAAAAAAGAAAACCCCACGAAATTATAACGCACGTGCAACGCTCTATTTACATACCCATCTACACAACTTTCCATTTAAAGACAGCACCCTCTTTTCTGTAGAATATTAAGCACCAGGTTGGGTTTTTTTTTTAACCAGGCTTATTCATGCGACTGAATCCCAAGAGCCAAAATTTCAAACAGAACACGTTTTATAATATATAAGAATAATAATGCATCATTTTACAAAGTTAATTTATGAATTTCTGCCGATAACTGATTAGGCCAATACGAGTTCTTCACGCCTCATTCGATCTCATCAGTCATTAATAACTTTTATCGTTTTGCTGAGTCACGTGACTTGTTTCATTGGTTGTATAAAATTATAGGGTTTGCTTATATTGAGGATAATATTGCGGTTTTGTGTGTGCTTGAAATACACTTTTTATCTGGTTGTTGACTTTTCATTTTCTTTATTAAAAGTAAAAACAAACAAAGATCCTCAAAAGTTTGCGATTTCTTTTCATGACCAAACCCAAACATCTTGGATATACTACAAAACACTTTGCAGCGTTTCTGATTATAATCTTCTTCTTTTTTGGGGTATTATAACAAACCATTAATTCGGTTTTTGTGTGCAAAATGTCTATTACGGCTATGTACATGCTCATACCTATTGGAGCTCGGTTGTACACTTACCATTAACTTCACCCATAGGAAGGCTAATAGGAATTGTTCGGAAATAATTAAGGGGAGAAATTTCATGGCGTGTGGGAATGATCTTGCCTAATTCAATCGGTCAGACAGGGGAAGTTACTCTACCATCAGCTAGATCCCCAGCTCTCGCCTCGTGCGCTTCAGCAGACTTACATCACTTAGAACACCGTGCGTCAGTCTAACATTGATGTCATTTATATTTGTGCGTCACATTTTGCAAGTTCTACCAAAGTGTGGACACTGGCCGTCCCTCATTTTTCTATTAAAAAAAATAATTTGCAAGTCGCTGACTCGCATCTTGCGGTTTCAAGCTTCGATACCATGCCGCCATGGTTTTGACCGAGTAAATCGAGGTAATCAACTCTAATTTTCACGAAGTGCTCTCCCCTAGTTTCCCTCCCCCCCCCCCCGAAAAATCGTCTATTGGGCCAAATGATGCCCACAAAAAGAACATCGTATTCGGCTTGCACGCATTACATTTACGAAAAGAGATGAGTTGGAAGAATAGATGCAGGTGGTTCGTGCAAGAAGTGGGGAAACTTCCACTGAGCTATTCGGTCTATTTGCTAGCTGAGTAGGGTATGCATAGGGGAAGACGGGGTAAAAAGCGCATGGGCGGGTAAGAAGCCCACCCCAATTATCTCATGAAATGAGGCAAATTTCAGTCTCATTTTGCCCATGAGACGAGCGTTAATGTCTAGCATTCGTCTCATGGGCAAATTTGACTGAAATTTTCTTTATTTCATGAGATAATTGGAGTGGGCTTCTTACCCGCCCATGCGCTTTTTACCCCGTCTTCCCCTAATACCCAAAAGCCTAAATAATACAAAGAGTGATCGCTTCGCAGCCTACAAACTTTGCAAAGAATGAAGCCAACTTTCTTAGGCCTACTTCCCACCTGGAAGGTGAAAGGGTGGAAGGTGGGAAGTGTTAAGTATGGTAACAGAGGCAGTGAATCAGTTCACAATGATCCCCACCTGTAGTGTAGGTGAAAGGGTGGGAGTAAAAAAAAATCGGCTTCAGTCAGCTGCGGATTGGGAACTCTTTGTATATTCAGGCTTTTTCGTAATACGGAGTTTTTCTTTTTGCATTCTATTCTGAAATCAGCGATCGAGAGTTTGCTTAGACGGTATCTTTAAACGATAAGTGTATGGAGCATGTGTGGCCTTTGAATGCTACTTGCATGTCGGAAAAACAACAACAACAGAACAAACAAACAAAAACTTGGAAAAGTTTGTATTTTTTGTGTTGAAAGAACAAGGTAAGTAAAGCCTATTTAGAAAAGAACTGTCAATAGAAAGGCATCGTGTGAGAGATGTGTTAATTAAGCGATGATTTTGGCTATATCCATTATGCACATTTTCGCACGCAAGGGAGATCATTTGATGACAAAAAAAGAGCGAAACTGGTTGCTTTTTTTCGTCATCAGATTATCTTATCTTCCGCTACGGGCGAAAATGTGGATTTTGCCGTGATCTAATCGAAGCAAGTTGAAATGATAAGCAAGTTTTTTTGGGGAGGCAGTGGGTGGATGCCTCGTACCTCTATACGGGGAGCTGGGAGACCCCGCCTCATCCACGAGCCTCTCCCCGTAGGGATATCGGGGGGTCTTTCGTAAGAATAGTTCCCCCCCCCACCTTCTGGAAGTTCTGTGCTTGAAACTTCCCCTAATCTGCCACCCTCTTTCACTTTGCGGTAAAGGTAAAGATGCATTTCTCGGTTAATTGTATTTTTCCGTTTTTGCCTTTCTTACCATACATAAAGCTGTATTTTAGGAACATGTTTAGCTAATGACCTTTTTGGAATACTAACCCTAACCCTACCTAACCCTACCCCCCACTATGTACTGCAGTACACCGCGATTTGTCACAGTTGTGGTTCGTTGCGTTTTTCTGTCTTATACGGTGGGGGGTAGGGTTAGGGTTAGGGCTAGGGTTAGGGTTAGGGTTAGTATTCCAAAAAGGTTATTAGCTAAAAATGTTCCTAAAATACAGCTTTATGTATGGTAAGAAAGGCAATAACGGAAAAATACAATTAACCGAGATAGGTAGGGGGGGTGGCACATCTTGACCTTTACCCAACAACGACATAACTGAAGCAGCAGCAGCAGTATATGGGTACATGGGTATATAATATGGGTAGATTGGTCAATAATATTTTCCAGCTTGGTCCAAATACTTGTAGCGGTGCCATAACCGATGAGGTTTAGCCTACCCGAGGCGTGGTTACCGCTACACCTATCTGTATTAATAAAAAAAATCGGGACATTACTGGTTTCGTACTGCCTCCGGGCATTGCCTCCAGTATTGTAACCACCATTTTTCGTCGTAAATAATAATCTCTCGTTCTAGCTTAAGTAGATTTGACCCTCTATAGTTAGCCTACAGGTGCATAACCACGTGGCCATTTCTTTGCATATGGAATGGCAACAAAAAATAAATCTGTGTACATTAAAAAAAAAAATTGGGGTTTTATCCTTTTTTTTTTGCTGTCCCATCTTCTGGGTTGTACATTGGCGTCGCTCCCACGCCGCTCATTCCGAATCCCAATTCGCAGCTAATTTTATCATTATTTTAATAACTTTGATGGAATGTTTGACACCGCGGTTTGATAGCATTGAATGTTTGACACTATGGTTTGGTGGCATTAGTGGGTTTTTTTAATAATAAATCTTGTGTATATTGGGTTTTTATCCTATTTTGATAACTTTGATGGAATCGAATGGCTGACACAATGATTTCATTGAATGACAGTTTTAATCTTGTATTGTTTCCAGCTTCGTTACGATGGAGCAGCCGGCATGGTTCCTGGCACCACTGGTGCTGGCCATGGCTTCTGCAAATGTCATTGCTGGGCCGCTGGATGACGACACGGTGCGGAGGGATGACGGCACGGTGCAGGTGGATGACGACATAGTGCGAACGACTCACGGTGACGTCAGAGGCCTGCTGACGTCAGTACAGGGCCGGGAAGTCGAGGTCTACTGGGGAATCCCCTACGCCAAGACCCCGGCTCGCTTCCAGCGCCCCGAACCAGCCGAAGGGTGGGAGGGGGTTCTGCAGGCCACCTCCCCCCCTCCCTCCTGCCCTCAGGTGCCCTGGACCAAGGACCTGTCCTTCTTCGCCCCTCCCTCCACCTCCCCGCACGAGAACTGCCTCTTCCTCAACCTGTGGGTTCCCCGGGGCTGTTCCAGGGCGGACCAGGCCAAGCAGGGAGGGCTGGCGGTGATGGTGTGGATCCACGGCGGGGCGCTGCAGTTGGGCTCCTCCACCGTGCCCACTTACAACGGGCAGGTGCTGGCCTCCACCCAGTGCGTGCTGGTGGCGTCCATGAACTACCGCCTGGGGGCTCTGGGCTTCCTGTCCCTGGGCACGGCCCTCGCTCCGGGAAACGTGGGGCTGCTGGACCAGGTCCTGGCGCTGCAGTGGATCCGGCAGAACGTAGCACGCTTCGGGGGATCTCCGCATCGCATCACCCTTTTCGGGGAGAGCGCGGGGGGAGTGAGCGTGGGAGCGCACATGGCGTCTCCTGTGTCGCGACACCTCTTCTCCAGAGCCATCCTCCAGAGCGGCATGCCCACCGCACCGCTCGCGATGACCACGTGCGATAGGAATGCCGACACGGCCAGACAACTGGCCAGAGTGATGGGGTGTCCCGTGGTCGAAATTGCGGGGTGTCACGTCATCGACGAGGACGCCATGATGGCGTGTATGTCTACAGTGGACCCCATCAAAATGAACCGAGTCCTTTCTGACCGCTTTAACGACTTTCCATCCCCCGCTTTCGGCATCGTTCTTGACCGCTATTTCCTAAGGAAGACCTTGGCCGAATCCTACGTTTTCTCCCACGATTTCAGGAAACTGGACGTGATGGTTGGAGTCACGGCCAACGACGGGTCCTACATTCTGCCCTTTATACTGCAATGGAACCTGAAGGGAACCTCGAAACCTCACTTTGAACAATTTGATTTCAAAGCCATTCTGAAAAACGCGGTATTTCCCGAAATGCATAATTCCAAGCAGCACGACGACGAAAGGGTCAGGCTGTTGGAGTACCTCTACGTGGAGTCCTCTTTGCCCGACAGAAGAGACAGCTACCACACGGCGTTGGAGAAGCTGCTGACGGACGTGAACTTCGTGTGCCCCATGTACTACACGGTGCGCC
>CM065704.1:35475212-35477712 GCA_017654935.2 Phymorhynchus buccinoides
GAGGAAAAAACCAACAGAGTCCTCGAACTCGCAGACTCACCGTTGCTCTGGATACCCCATGGACACGTTGAACGGGGCCATCACGGCGGAGATCTACAGAGAGTCACTTCTGCAAGGGGTGGGTGGAGGTCACTCATTGTGCTCAAGTTTTCTGTTTTTTGCAGTGCAAACAACAACAACACAAACAACACAGGGCTGTGAGCAAAACTCCTTTAGATAAACTGTATGAACTTTTTTTTTTAAAGGCTTGTATTGCGAAAATTTCGTGCAAACGATTTGGCGGCCATTAGGAAAAGAGACGCCTTCTCTTTGGGTGAAATAATTTGACTTCCAGCACCTCCGCCAAGGAGGAATCGCCGATTTGATTTCTAGGAAACCAGAGAAAAGTGAGTGTTGCAATCTCTGTAAAGGGTGTTTTCCTGGTGATCTCCACGTGTTTCTTACCAAAACTCATCCATCAGGGTGCCCCTTTAATGTTTTGATAGTCGCTTGTATCGGCCCTATGTCCAACTTTTTGCGAAGCATGATTTGTTATCCATTTTTCCATATTGGTTTTGTTTCCATTTTTAATGCATGCAAATGTGTGTTTCCTTGCTTGTATTGTGCTTGTACGAGACCACACTGTAATTTCACCTGACGTGATAATAAAGTATTTTTGACTTTGACTTTGACTCACACCACACAGAGTGTGGGAGAGACGAAGAGGGGCAAAAACGACAGAGGAAAAAACCAACAGAGTAATCGAACTCGCAGACTCACCGTTACTTTGATACCCCATGGACACGTTGACGGGGCCATCACGGGTTGTCTACACCAGAGTCACTTCTGCAAGACACGCCCAATCACACCAGGCTCAAGTAATCAAAAGCAACAACAACAACAACAACACAAACAACACAGGGCTCCCAGGGACCCCCATTTGGGGGTCTATGAAGCACTAAAACTTCTACAGGACCCTCTAAAAGAATGGGGGGGGGGGCGGGGGGGGGGGGGGGGGGGGGGGGGGGGGGGGGGGGGGGGGGGGGGGGGGGGGGGGGGGGGGGGGGGGTGCGGGGGGGGGGGGGGGGGGGGGGGGGCGGGGGGGGGTGGGGGGGGGGGGGGGGGGTCCCAGGGATGCACTTGAAAATGTTTTTCTAGCATTCGCAATGCCACTGGGACCCTCTATCCCGCCTCTAGGACCCTCTATACTGTAAGAGAAGGAGTCCCTGGGACCCCTTGTTTTGCGGAACGATTGGGAGCCCTGCAAACACAAACCTGATAAATTGGATTTCTACATGGTGTCAGTCTTCCTGTCAAGATAAGAGTTGATGCAAACTTAATACGATTACTAAATTTTAATAATACGAAAAGAGTTCTTCCTTCCTTCCATTAAGCGATCACAACCATTAGGCCTAGCTGATTATTCTGTCGCTGTAATACTACAAGGGGATCTACAGAAATTATGCGCGGAAACACTTTCGGCCCTAATCTATAGATATCATAAGAAGACAAAAAAGAAGAAGAAGAAGAGAGAGAGAGGGTGGGTGGGTGGGTGGATAAGTAAATAATCACCATCACCCTATACTGAAATGACCCAACCAGTCAGGGCCCGTTCAGCGGACACCCAACATGTTGAGGCAGAGACTCTGGACACCTTTATGTCTAGGGCAACTGCCTCTCAATAAACATACATTTACTTATTAACCACCCACCCACCCCACCGGTTCTTAGACCTGCGAGGATTTTGGGCTAGGCTGGGGGGAGCGGGGGGGGTGGGGGGGGGGGGGGGGGGGGGGGGGCAACTATGGGGGGGGGGGGGGGGGCAGGGGCGTGGGCACTAAGGGGCGGGGCACTAGGGGGGGGGGGGGGGGCAACTAGTCTAGTAGTTTCGATACAGTTCCTTACATGCGTTTGGCTTGACACAAGTCAGTTTCAAAAAGCGTTTGTTCTTTTCTTAGTTAAACAGTTTTGAACTGACATTTTGTATAATGAACTTTAGATAAATCAAAACTCCCATCGACTAGACTGATCTATAGTATCTGGAATAAAAATTGTAGATATAATATAGACAGAACCATGGCAAAAGCTGTAGGCGAAACTGTAAAGCAACACTTTGCCAAGACTGGCTATAGACTTGTCTAGACAGAGGTCCGCACCCCTACTGTTTTACTACTGTTAGTGTTCATTGTATTTAAAATCGCTACCAATTTGATACGTACATTTTTTCCAACTAGCCATGTCGATTGTTTGACGAAAGCAACGGATTATGATGAAGCTGTCGAAGTAAATGTTCAGTTAAGATGGGAAGCTTTCCTCGAAAAAAGAAGACGCATCTAAAACAATGCAGAAGAGTGAAAGCACATTTGGAAGCGTTTGTGTCGACCCGCCTAATGGTTTCCGTGCTGAGGTCATCAGCACAATGACGCAATGGCAAGATGACGTATGATTAAGATTGACGTCATTATCTTTGGGGCATCCCAAGTGTTCCTTTTCATGGGGGAGGGGTGAAGGGGTGTAGGGG
>CM065704.1:35482712-35512712 GCA_017654935.2 Phymorhynchus buccinoides
ATGCCAAATGAACACAATTTATCGCTTGTATTTCTAACGCCTTTTTTTTTAAAGGCTTGGATCACAAAATAAGCTTCAGTTTCAGGGGGCTGCACCCCCCCCCCCCCCCCCCCTCCTCTCCTCAAACTTCCCACTTTTCAGCCTAAATTACAAGTTTCCCCCCCCCCCTCCTCTCCTCAAACTTCCCACTTTTCAGCCTAAATCACAAGTTCCCCCCCCCCCCCCCCCCCCCCCCCTCCTCTCCTCAAACTTCCCACTTTTCAGCCTAAATCACAAGTTCCCCCCCCCCCCCCTTCCTCTCCTCAAACTTCCCACTTTTCAGCCTAAATCACAAGTTCCCCCCCCCCCCCCCTTCCTCTCCTCAAACTTCCCACTTTTCAGCCTAAATCACAAGTTCTTAATGTATTTATTTTTTTATGAAGAAAACTTTGACAGCGCTTAATCTTAAGGCCGGGTTCACATTAGACGCGTAAGTTCCGTACGGAAAACCCTAAATAAGTGGAAGAAAGAAGGATTAAAGTTTACGCATATTGGGGAAATTCGGACACGTGCGCAAATCTTTTCCCTTCTTTGTTTCACTTATTTATGGATTGCGCACGGGTTTCCGCATGGAATATCCGCTTATGTGTGTACATGGCCTTAAGTTTTAAGCGCTTATCTAAGCGCTCTAATCTCATACCTGCTGAGAGAGCTAGTAGGTAAAAAGGTGGATAGCTAGGTCAAAGGTCCAATTAGCCGTGTATGGCCTAATAAGTGGGACCTCGAATAGGGCATTTGCCGCGTGCCGACGACCTTGAGTTGAATTTAGAGAGTTAGATTAGAAAGGTCAGCGTAACTCGGGCAGAACGAGTGCGGGCAAATTAGTAGTCTAGCATAGAGAACAAACACTCGTGGCAAATGCCCTATTAACCGTTAACAGAACCTACCCCCTCCTCACACCACCACCCCCTCCCTTAAATTTAAAAAATAAATAAATTGGGTGGCTCCGCGCTGGCAGTGACGTGCTCTCCAGGCTGGAACAGTCCGAAAAGAATACCAATTACCAAAAACACTACTACACCACACACCCACGGGTGCGACTACACACAATGAAAAAACCCTGAAAGGCCGGGGTCTAGGGGTAGTGTACGTCCCCCTGCAGCTGAAGAAAAACTTGATTTATGAAGGTATTTTACTTCGCTTTTTCCACAATTTATACAAATGCTGATTTTAACCCTTTCACCGCCAGCCATTTTTGGCAAGAAAATATCATTAAACTTAACCTGGGCCTGTATTCACGTTGAGATAGCATGAGACTTAGCATGATGCTAACTTAGAAGCTCTTCCAATGTCCTATAGGATTTAATAGGACTTTTGGAAGAGCTTCTAAGTTAGCATGATGCTAAGTCTCATGCTATCTCAACGTGAATACAGGCCCTGGGTAGAGAAGAAAAGAAATCTGCAATATTGTGGATTCCTCTAGGACATGTATAACGTAAGGCCTGTCCTTACCTCCCAAAATTAAGACAAAAAAGGCTCTTTGGATAACAGACCCTGCTTTGATGCCTTTAAAAATAATGTAATCTGATTGTAAATTGTTATTTTATTATGTATATGTATTTTATTTATATTTAGTTTAATATGTACATATTTCTTTATGTGCGCATGTGTGTGTGTGTGTGTGTGTGTGTGTGTGTGTGTGTGTGTGTGTGTGTGTAAGAATGTGAAGGATAGTGTGGAGGTATGTAAGCGGTTGTTTTTAATATGAATAATTTTAGGCCAATTGTAAAGCGCTTAGAGCTTAAAGGTGAAGCGCTATATAAATTTTCTTAAATAATAATAATAATAATAATAAAAATAGTGACATCCATGGGTGTTACATTGTTGTGGTGCAAAAATGCGACATTGGCGGTGAAAGGGTTAAACTGTTTGACAAATACAGTAGACACACAAAGATCTGGTTTGACAACCAAAAAAAGGAACTTCTTTTCCCGGCAACATTCAAAAACAGGAAATCCTCGTATACCAGGTACAAGTTGCACCCCATGCGTGACACACAGTTCACGAATTCCCCTCATTCTAGCTCCTTTCAGTTTTCCACAGAGAGCTATTTGTTTCAAGTTATTAACAGAGGCACATATTCTTATCATTGATTTTGGTTAGGGATAGGAAAAGACCTTACAAGTGGTTATGCCACCATAAAACAATGTAAACCTAATGGATAAAACACTTTAAAGATCCACCACGTCACGTGTCAAAATCACGGTTTTCACGTGTTTTCCCTCTTATAGCTGGTAAGAAATCTTAAGAAATCTTCCTAGCGTAAGAGGGAATGTGACACGTGACGTGGGGGGTCTTTAAATTGGTTTATGATGGTGACGAGTGTTAACGAAAGGCATGAACTGAAAGGGGCTGAGAAAAGCTGCTGTGGACACCACAGACCTGCGGCTTATGCAAAGACAATAAAACGCTTAAACCAGACCTGCGGCTTATGTAAAGACGATAAAACGTTTAAACCAGACCTGCGGCTTATGCAAAGACAATAAAACGTTTAAACCAGACCTGCGGCTTATGCAAAGACAATAAAACGTTTAAACCAGACCTGCGGCTTATACAAAGACGATAAAACGTTTAAACCAGACCTGCGGCTTATGCCAAGACAATAAAACGTTTGAACCAGACCTGCGGCTTATGCCAAGACAATAAAACGTTTAAACCAGACCTGCGGCTTAGAGGCGGAAGCTTCTGGAGAGGTGCTGGCCGAGGGACCAGCCGCCTCGGGAGCTGAAGACGGTCCTGGCCCAGTAGTAGAGGGTCCTGCCTCGGGCAGGGAAGGACCCGGGTGGCCACCGGGGGACATCTCCTTCATCTGCCGGGCTCGTTCGTATTCCTCCTTGGTCCAGTCCGAGTAGGGCTTCTGCATGGCGCCCTGACCCCGAGCCATCTCGAAATCCTCGGGTTCCCAATCGGAGTAGGCCTTGTGGAAAGAGTACTTCCTCTCTGGTCCTTTCGCTTGCTCGTCTTTGCTGTCTTTGTCTGGAGTTTCTGAGGGCTGCTCCAGCGAATCTGACTGGAAGGAGGACAAAAAGAGGAAACCTCGCAGTGTGTCTATAGTTCTGGAAGAAGAAAGAAGAAGAAGAAGAAGAAGAAGAAGAAGAAGAAGAAGAAGAAGCATGGACGTTCTGGTTCGTAAAGAACGTGTCTTCTTCTAATCTAAGGTACTGATTATTGATGGAAGACGAAAGACCGCGGGCACAGAAGGAGAAGGGGGACGTAGTATTATGCAGTTCAGTCTTTCTCCGAAGCCTTTTGGATCATTAGATTCTGTGTAGCGCCTGATAAGGAAAATGTGAAAACAAATTCTGATATTTAAAGTGGATTTTAAAAGTTTTAAAGGGGCACCTGATGGATGAGTTTTTGCAAGAAACACGTCGAGATCACCAGAAAGACAGACTTTTCAAGGATCGGAACACTCATTTTGCTCTGGTTTCCTATAAATCAAACCGTCAAAACGACGATTCCTCCTTGGCGGAGATGCCGGAGAGAGTAGCCATTTTGGATGGGGTGGGTGGAGGTCACTCATTGTGGTTGAAGCGTTTTCTTTTTTTGTAGCGCAGTAAAAAAAAAATGGAGCTATTTCCTTTGATGTGGGCGAAACTCCTTTAGATAAACTATACAATTAAAAAAAAAAGGCTTGTATTGCGAAAATTTCGTGCAAACGATTTGGCGGCCTTTAGAAAAGAGACGGCATACGCCTTCTCTTTCACTGAAATAATTTGACTTCAAGCACCTCCACCCAGGAGGAATCGCCGATTTGACGGTTTGATTTCTAGGAAACCAGAGCAAAGTGAGTGTTGCGATCTCTGTAAAGGGTGTTTTCCTGGTGATCTCGACATGTTTCTTGCAAAAACTCATCCATCAGGGTCCACCTCTAAGCCCTAAAAGGATCGAGCCGGGTCTGTCAGCCCACAGACTGGGAAGATGCAGAGCTCACTCGTCCTATATTAGTGAGTATATGTGTGTAAGTGTTTTCCCTGGTCCTTTTCCCTCCGAATATCCCCGTTTATGTAGTCGCGGCCATGACAGTTTGTTTTCGATAGAATAAACCAAAATTAATACACTCCAATTAAAAATATAAGTTCAATAACGAGTTATGAAATCTGCGGCTTATCGGTTTTAATATAACTGAATACATTAGTAGTTAAGATGATTAGGGGGGGGGGGGGGGGGGGGGAAACACAAAAACACACAACAAAAACAGTCTGAACATGAAAGATTGAAGAAAGGGCGTGGATATGAAAGTTATCACCTATGAGCTATCACCTTTTGATTATTAAACTATGGTAAGGGCTTGAGCGATCTGGGCTACAGGGGAGTGAACATAATTTCTGTGTTGACACGACAGTCTTAGGAAATATTACCAATATCACTATTTAAATTAGTAGCAGTTCTATCCTGCTTACACTCATGGGTTCAAAGAAAGTGTACGCGTTTCGATAATTTCATTGTTTTTCAAGATTATAAAAGCGAAGATACTGGTTGTTTCAAACAGTCCTATTCAATCTCCCAAACAGAACCACCAATGCAGATAATATACACCTTCCCACCCACCCATCCCCTCCTCCATATTTCCCTTTCTATGTTTCCAAAGAGTTCCAGAGTACCTCATTTTTGTCTGGCACTGAACAGAGCAACAATCAGAACAGACGGACCTCTGTTACCGTGCAAATAAAGTCAGCGCCGAAATGAGCGCCGTTGCTGTTCCTCTAGGCAGTGTCGGTTTTGTCATGGAAAATACAGTAGGTGTCTCGTCTCCTCTGATCGCTAGCTTTTGTTACTTGAGGTGATCATATCTGCAGAATAAAAACACACACACGAGAAAAATACACTTGACTTTCTCTGAAATTATGCTGAAACACAAAAACGAAGAGGCTAAGAGAGTGTAAGATAATACAATGACGCACTAAACAAAGATAGGGTGTGGCTGCGAATTGGGACTCGGTGTGGCATTCTCAAAATGGATTTGTTCTCAACATGTCTGCGCATGTGCGAAGAGTTATGAATAGGTTTAGGGTTAGGGTTAGGAATAGGGTTAAGGATAGGTTTAGGGTCAATTTAGTGTCGAATACACAAAAGATAAAAATGTGATGGTACATTATGA
Organism: Phymorhynchus buccinoides; assembly: GCA_017654935.2. Classification (NCBI taxonomy): domain Eukaryota; kingdom Metazoa; phylum Mollusca; class Gastropoda; order Neogastropoda; family Raphitomidae; genus Phymorhynchus; species Phymorhynchus buccinoides. The sequence goes on from CM065704.1 coordinate 35,487,853, forward strand.
TCGATTTCGCACATGCGCAGACATGTTGAGAACAAATCCATTTTGATAATGCCAAATCGGAATGAGCGGCATGGAAGCAACGCCATTGTGCGGCCCAGAAGACGAGACTGCAAATAAATAAATAAATAAATAAATGCAAAAATAATTAATTAAATAAACAAACAAATATAACGTAAAACTACCCCAGTGTCTTTAGTACTTTTGGCAGCCAATATTGTGTAACATATCTGTGTTTGAGCGCCTTGAATAAGCTTTAAGCTTGTTGTGCTCATTTGCATTTGTTCAATACGAAAGGGACATTAAGTGTCGAACTGACCATTCTGGGGGAAATTATACATTTGCAAACTTCAGACAATTCTCTTTCCAATGATACAAGAACCATTTTTGTATATATTTTTTTCCGTTCCAGAGTTACGAACATTTAAAGTTAGTAGGGTGAGTGTCAGCCATCTTGAGAAAACGCAGTCTAAAGTCGAGGCTAGCTGAAGAAAATGCATTGACCTACTGGTTTTAAAGCAATTATAAGACCATTTAGAGACCATATCGAGGGCTAATTGCCGTAACGTGGTATCACCCTTCTTTATTCCTCTTATGATAACACGCTTAGGCAATTACTCCTCGATATTAAAGATTATCCATTATAAATATGAAAGGTAAGATGTTAGAGAACACGAAAATACCCATAACTCAAAATTGAACCCCCACCCCCACCCCCACCCCAAAAGAAGAGATTTTTGACTTTCCAAGCCTGTTGTGAGAAACTAGCCCAGCGACTTAATGTCCCTTTCGTGGTGCTGGGTCACATATATTTAACCGATAAATGAAGCCAATGAGCAACTTAGAACGCGCATTTTACCGCCGGGGGCAATCAACAAAGAATTTATTCACGCTAAGCCCCTACTGGTTTGATTGCCCCCCTGGCGGTCAAATCATCGTCCTAAGTTGACCATTCTCACAACACCCAACATGCAATACAACGACGAAATAGGATTTTACGCCCTCTGCGGTCTTTCGACCATGTGGGGCATTTTTAAATGCAAAGATGGTGGGAACAATACTGGAGGCAATGCCCGGAGGCAGTGCAACACCAGTAAAGTCCCGATTTTTTTTTAACAATACAGATAGGTGTAGCGGTAACCACGCCTCGGTTAAACCTCATCGGCTATGGTACCGCCACATGACCATTAACTAAAATACAACCGACAATCCAATGAATTTACACCTTCGTCCATCCCAGCTGTGGATTGAGTTGTTGATTCGCCTCCGTTCTCTCTCCCTGTCTTGTCCTGGTCTTTCCTTCTTTTTACTGTTCTTTTTTAAAACTGTAGCGTTGATCAGTCTTATATTTTACTTCTTGTTAAAGCCGAAGAAGCCTTTCTTTTTCTCCTTGTCTGTCTTCTGGTTCTTTGTATTGCTGTCTTCCGAATCAGTGGTATTCTGAAAAAGAAAAAAAGCAACAACCAAAAAAGCAAAAATGAACTCGTTAAGATTTAATTATAATTATGATTAAGAAAGAAGAAGAAAAAGAGTAAGAGAGAGAGAGAGAGAGAGAGAGAGAGAGAGAGAGAGAGAGAGAGAAGGGGTGGGGTGTGGGTGAGAGAGAGAGAGAGAGAGGGGGGTGGGGGTGAGAGCACGCGTGTATAGGGAGGTGCATGGAAGTTGCTGGGAAGGGGAATGGAAAACGTGTTTCCATTGTATAGGGGAAGACGGGGTAAAAAGCGCATGGGCGGGTAAGAAGCCCACCCCAATTATCTCATGAAATAAAGAAAATTTCAGTCAAATTTGCCCATGAGACGAATGCTAGACATTAACGCTCGTCTCATGGGCAAAATGAGACTGAAATTTGCTTCATTTCATGAGATAATTGGGGTGGGCTTCTTACCCGCCCATGCGCTTTTTACCCCGTCTTCCCCTACATTGATTTTTGTGTAGCATGGTTTGCATTATTTCATTAGATCCCCCCAAAAACAAAACCAAAAAAAAACAAAAAAATTGTTTGTTATTAACTACTATACACGAGTTTTCCCATGCAAATGAGAACTCTGCTTTTTTATATTGAGTGAAGTAGGGAGGGAAGGACAGAAGAATGCAAGGAAAGAAACGATTGGGGGGGGGGGGGGGGGGGGGGGGGGGGGTGAAGAGGACGGTTCTCAGTGTGTTGGAAAGGACGCTGGCATCGACTTCAAAATATGTCCAACTTTTTGTGTTGTGAAGCACGATTGGCTGTCCACTCTTGTTTGTGGCTCAAGCCACAAACCTATAACTCACTTTGTCGGTCTGTCTGTCTGTCTGTTGGTCTGTCTGTCTGTCTGTCTGTCTGTCGGTCAGTCGGTCGGCCTGTCGGTCGGTCCCCTATAACTCACCTTGTTGGTCTGTCTGTCTGTCTGTCTGTCTGTCGGTCCCCTATAACTCACTTTGTTGGTCTGTCTGTCTGTCGGTCGGTCCCCTATAACTCACTTTGTCTGTCTGTCTGTCTGTCTGTCTGTCTGTCGGTCGGTCCCCTATAACTCACTTTGTTGGTCTGTCTGTCTGTCTGTCTGTCGGTCGGTCTGTCGGTCGGTCCCCTATAACTCACTTTGTTGGTCTGTCTGTCTGTCTGTCTGTCTGTTGGTCGGTCGGTCCCCTATAACTCACTTTGTCGGTCTGTCTGTCTGTCTGTCTGTCTGTCGGTCGGTCGGTCGGTCTGTCGGTCGGTCCCCTATCACTCACTTTGTCGGTCTGTCTGTCTGTCTGTCTGTCGGTCGGTCTGTCGGTCGGTCCCCTATAACTCACTTTGTCGGTCTGTCTGTCTGTCTGTCGGTCGGTCGGTCCCCTATAACTCACTTTGTTGGTCTGTCTGTCTGTCTGTCTGTCGGTCGGTCGGTCCCCTATAACTCACTTTGTCGTCTGTCTGTCTGTCTGTCTGTCTGTCGGTCCCCTATAACTCACTTTGTCGGTCTGTCTGTCTGTCGGTCGGTCGGTCCCCTGTAACTCACTTTGTCGGTCTGTCTGTCTGTCTGTCTGTCTGTCTGTCGGTCGGTCGGTCCCCTATAACTCACTTTGTCGGTCTGTCTGTCTGTCTGTCTATCTGTCGGTCGGTCTGTCGGTCAGTCCCCTATAACTCACTTTGTCGGTCTGTCTGTCTGTCTGTCGGTCGGTCGGTCCCCTATAACTCACTTTGTCGGTCTGTCTGTCTGTCTGTCTGTCGGTCGGTCGGTCCCCTATAACTCACTTTGTCGGTCTGTCTGTCGGTCGGTCGGTCGGTCCCCTATAACTCACTTTGTCGGTCTGTCTGTCGGTCGGTCGGTCTGTCGGTCGGTCTGTCGGTCGGTCCCCTATAACTCACTTTGTCTGTCTGTCTGTCTGTTGCAAATTGTCGCACATATTTCCAAAATTGTCGCACATATTGTAAAAGAGAAAAAAATACTTGGGCATAAAGTAACATTTCAGTTGTCATATCTACAGTCCTTGGGCATGGAAAGAATTGTATACTGAACAGAGCACATGAATCTTCATTTTAAAGCGTACAAAATAATAAACATACGTAATACAGACACTGCAACAGACACGACGAGTATGCGGTGCTTCTTTCGATGAGTATAAGTAGGATAAATAGTATTAAATGTTTTCCAAAAGATATAAAAAGCTACGAAATGGTGCAGAGCAGAGATAACATTCTGGTTTACAGATTAAAATTATTGAAAAGCCAGGGGAGGCGACTCAGTGTATGTAATGACTGGAGTGGTACAAATAGACCGCTGCCACAAACGATTGCGAATCCGCGCTTGTTTTCCTTAGTTTTTGTTCTCATTTTTAATGCACGACAACGCATTGTCCTCTTTGTACCGTGCTCGTGTGAGACCACGCTGTAACCATTTCTCTGAAATACACGTCATTTCGTTTGGAGTGTGTCATGGGTATCCCGAGCAGTGGTTTTCTTTGTCACTCAACAAAGACAAAATGAATAAACTTGTGAACTTTTTTTTTATTAATCTTTTTTTTTTAAAGACACACTGACGCACCACGATTAAGTCCCTTGGTTTTTTTCTGAGTTGCTGTGACCCACATACACATGTCCCCATCTTCAAATTGAAGCTGTTCTTTAAAATGATGTTTCGGTTTGAATTTGGGGGCATTTGCATGGGAGTGAGACCTGGTCAAAACAAGATTTCTGTCCAGCCATAAGAGGAAAAACACGTGAAAGCCGTGATTTTGACACGTGATCTGGTGGATCTTTAAAGCACAGTGGAATTATTACACTTGAGACATTCAGTATTAGCACAATAGACATACATGTAAAATCACATGGAAAAAATCAATCAATCATGATGATATATTATCAAAGATGTATGGGGAAGTCAACATGACAAGTATATTAATTTTCAATTAAGTTTGTATAAAGAAACCTTTTTTTTATTTTTACAAAAATCAAATTATCTCATTTCCACAGAGTAAACTTGTGAACTTGTAAAGAATGTTTGACTTTGACTTTGACTTACAGTCGTGTCAGTAACGCAGGTCTCGGAGGTTGACGTGAGACAGGTATCGCTGGTGCCAGCACTCGGGTCCTGCTCTGATAATTCCTCCTGCAAAAAGACACACACACGCGCGCGCGCGCACGCGCACACACACACACACATGCACACACACACACGCACACACACGCGCACACACACAAACACACACGCGCGCACACGCACACACACACACATGATTAATTAAGGTTTCAATACACAGTTAACATTTTTTTCACTCTTTCCCTATTGCAACACACACACACGCACGCACGCACACGCACGCACACACACACACACACACACACACACACACACACACACACACACACACACACACACACACACACACACACATACACACACACACACACCACACACACACACACACACACACACACACATACACACACACACACACACTCCACTCCGCCCAACTGGAGATCACTCCAATTGGTTTATATCGATTTACTTACTCACACATTATATAGCCATGATTCATAGCCTGGGAATGCAAAAGAAGAAGAAGAAGAAGAAGAAGAAAAAGAAGAAGAAGAAGAAGAAGAAGAAGAAGAAGAAGAAGAAGAAGAAGAAGAAGAAGAAGAAGAAGAAGCTGTTCCGTTGCATACAAAATCAAGCTATTTAGTTAAACGACTGAATCTATAATCTTAGATACAAAAACAACACCGCACCAAGCATATCCCTATATAATAGTTTTGCTGTATGTTCTACATAATATTTAAAATATATTTCTTCCATCCGATTACTTGTAAAAACTGTCTTTGTTGAGCAGCATCACGAAACATATTCAGTAGAAAATGTTCCTAAATAGTTCACCAAGTATCGCAACCATAAATAAAATCGCCCGTGAGTATAATTTTTTTTTATTAGCAATTTCCACTGAATACAAGTAATTTAGTCACATACTACAACATTATTCTTGACTGTTATTATTATGAAAATTTACTTAATATGGTAAACTAAAGTTGGCTTGAAAAAACTTCTGAAAATAGAGATGAACTAAATGTTCTTCCCGAAACTGCTGTGTATATAGCTAGGAGAGGGTACAGCTTGCGCGTGAATTTCGCTGCTCAACTTGGTAGACTGGTTGTCATATTTCTATGCACGTGTATTTGTTTGTTTGTTTGTGTGCATCTCAGCGTTTCTTGGTGTGTTCTTCACCTCTTCCACAGGTAGATGTTCAGTCTCTGATGACGTGTCGTTTGTGGAATTTCTTTTACTTCCTTCCTTCCTTCCTTCTAGTCTTTATTCCCTCCCTCCTTCCCTCCGTTTTTTTCCTTCTTTCTTTCTGTATTCATCTCCTCCCCCGGGGCCTGAGAGACGCCCAGTCTCCGTTTGATGAGTCGTTTGTGGAACTCCCTTCTTCCTTCCTTCTTTTCTTTATCCCCTCCTTCCCGCCCCTCCCTTCCTTCCTTCCTTCCCTAATACGTGGTACGATTTAACGTGGTGACAGCCATGACATGGCCTTTGTTGTCGACGGGGCTTTAATTTTAGTCTTAATTCCTTCCTTCCTTATTCACCTCCTCCACCGGGGCCTGAAAGATGCCCAGTCTCCGTTTGATGAGTCGTTTGTGTGGAACTCCCTTCTTTCTTCCTTCTTTTCTTCATTCCCTCTTTCCTCCCTCCCTTCTTCCCTCTTTCCCTCCCTTCCTTCCTTCCTTTCTTTACTCACATCTTCCTCAGGGCTGAATCTCTGTTTGATGAGTCGTTTGTGAAACTCCTTTTACTTTCTTTACTTTCCTTCCTTCCTTCCTTTCTTTACTCACATCTTCCTCATGGCTGAATCTCTGTTTGATGAGTCGTTTGTGAAACTCCTTTTACTTTCTTTACTTTCCTTCCTTCCTTTCTTTACTCACATCTTCCTCATGGCTGAATCTCTGTTTGATGAGTCGTTTGTGAAACTCCTTTTACTTTCTTTACTTTCCCTTCCTTCCTTCCTTTCTTTACTCACATCTTCCTCATGGCTGAATCTCTGTTTGATGAGTCGTTTGTGAAACTCCTTTTACTTTCTTTACTTTCTATCCTTCCTTCCTTCCTTTCTTTACTCACATCTTCCTCAGGGCTGAATCTCTGTTTGATGAGTCGTTTGTGAAACTCCTTTTACTTTCTTTACTTTCCTTCCTTCCTTTCTTTCTTTACTCACATCTTCCTCAGGGCTGAATCTCTGTTTCATGAGTCGTTTGTGAAACTCCTTTTACTTTCTTTACTTTCCTTCCTTCCTTCCTTTCTTTACTCACATCTTCCTCAGGGCTGAATCTCTGTTTGATGAGTCGTTTGTGGAAACTCCTTTTACTTTCTTTACTTTCCTTCCTTCCTTCCTTTCTTTACTCACATCTTCCTCAGGGCTGAATCTCTGTTTGATGAGTCGTTTGTGAAACTCCTTTTACTTTCTTTACTATCCTTCCTTCCTTCCTTCCTTTTCTTTACTCACATCTTCCTCAGGGCTGAATCTCTGTTTGATGAGTCGTTTGTGAAACTCCTTTTACTTTCTTTACTTTCCTTCCTTCCTTCCTTTCTTTACTCACATCTTCCTCAGGGCTGAATCTCTGTTTGATGAGTCGTTTGTGAAACTCCTTTTACTTTCTTTACTATCCTTCCTTCCTTCCTTTCTTTACTCACATCTTCCTCAGGGCTGAATCTCTGTTTGATGAGTCGTTTGTGAAACTCCTTTTACTTTCTTTACTTTCCTTCCTTCCTTCCTTTCTTTACTCACATCTTCCTCAGGGCTGAATCTCTGTTTGATGAGTCGTTTGTGAAACTCCTTTTTACCTTCTTTCCTTTCCTCATTCTTTCTTCCTTTCTTTACTCACATCTTCCTCGGGGCTGAATCTCTGTTTGATGAGTCGTTTGTGAAACTCCTTTTACTTTCTTTACTTTCCTTCCTTCCTTCCTTTCTTTACTCACATCTTCCTCATGGCTGAATCTCTGTTTGATGAGTCGTTTGTGAAACTCCTTTTTACCTTCTTTCCTTTCCTCATTCTTTCTTCCTTTCTTTACTCACATCTTCCTCATGGCTGAATCTCTGTTTGATGAGTCGTTTGTGAAACTCCTTTTACTTTCTTTACTATCCTTCCTTCCTTCCTTTCTTTACTCACATCTTCCTCAGGGCTGAATCTCTGTTTGATGAGTCGTTTGTGAAACTCCTTTTACTTTCTTTACTTTCCTTCCTTCCTTCCTTCTTTACTCACATCTTCCTCGGGGCTGAATCTTCGTTTGATGAGTCGTTTGTGAAACTCCTTTTACTTTCTTTACTTTCCTTCCTTCCTTCCTTCCTTTCTTTACTCACATCTTCCTCAGGGCTGAATCTCTGTTTGATGAGTCGTTTGTGAAACTCCTTTTACTTTCTTTACTATCCTTCCTTCCTTCCTTTCTTTACTCACATCTTCCTCAGGGCTGAATCTCTGTTTGATGAGTCGTTTGTGAAACTCCTTTTAGTTTCTTTACTATCCTTCCTTCCTTCCTTTCTTTACTCACATCTTCCTCAGGGCTGAATCTCTGTTTGATGAGTCGTTTGTGAAACTCCTTTTACTTTCTTTACTTTCTATCCTTCCTTCCTTCCTTTCTTTACTCACATCTTCCTCAGGGCTGAATCTCCGTTTGATGAGTCGTTTGTGAAACTCCTTTTACTTTCTTTACTTTCCTTCCTTCCTTTCTTTCTTTACTCACATCTTCCTCAGGGCTGAATCTCTGTTTGATGAGTCGTTTGTGAAACTCCTTTTACTTTCTTTACTTTCCTTCCTTCCTTCCTTTCTTTACTCACATCTTCCTCAGGGCTGAATCTCTGTTTGATGAGTCGTTTGTGAAACTCCTTTTACTTTCTTTACTTTCCTTCCTTCCTTCCTTTCTTTACTCACATCTTCCTCGGGGCTGAATCTTCGTTTGATGAGTCGTTTGTGAAACTCATTTTACTTTCTTTACTTTCCTTCCTTCCTTCCTTTCTTTACTCACATCTTCCTCAGGGCTGAATCTCTGTTTGATGAGTCGTTTGTGAAACTCCTTTTACTTTCTTTACTTTCCTTCCTTCCTTCCTTTCTTTACTCACATCTTCCTCAGGGCTGAATCTCTGTTTGATGAGTCGTTTGTGAAACTCCTTTTACTTTCTTTACTTTCCTTCCTTCCTTCCTTTCTTTCTTTACTCACATCTTCCTCATGGCTGAATCTCTGTTTGATGAGTCGCTTGTGAAACTCCTTTTACTTTCTTTACTTTCCTTCCTTCCTTCCTTTCTTTACTCACATCTTCCTCAGGGCTGAATCTCTGTTTGATGAGTCGTTTGTGAAACTCCTTTTACTTTCTTTATTTTCCTTCCTTCCTTTCTTTCTTTACTCACATCTTCCTCAGGGCTGAATCTCTGTTTGATGAGTCGTTTGTGAAACTCCTTTTACTTTCTTTACTTTCCTTCCTTCCTTTCTTTCTTTACTCACATCTTCCTCAGGGCTGAATCTCTGTTTGATGAGTCGTTTGTGGAACTCCTTTTTACCTTCTTTCCTTTCCTCATTCTTTCTTCCTTTCTTTACTCACATCTTCCTCGGGGCTGAATCTCTGTTTGATGAGTCGTTTGTGAAACTCCTTTTACTTTCTTTACTTTCCTTCCTTCCTTCCTTTCTTTACTCACATCTTCCTCAGGGCTGAATCTTCGTTTGATGAGTCGTTTGTGAAACTCATTTTACTTTCTTTACTTTCTATCCTTCCTTCCTTCCTTTCTTTACTCACATCTTCCTCATGGCTGAATCTCTGTTTGATGAGTCGTTTGTGAAACTCATTTTACTTTCTTTACTTTCCTTCCTTCCTTCCTTCCTTTCTTTACTCACATCTTCCTCATGGCTGAATCTCTGTTTGATGAGTCGTTTGTGAAACTCATTTTACTTTCTTTACTTTCCTTCCTTCCTTCCTTTCTTTACTCACATCTTCCTCATGGCTGAATCTCTGTTTGATGAGTCGTTTGTGAAACTCATTTTACTTTCTTTACTTTCCTTCCTTCCTTTCTTTCTTTACTCACATCTTCCTCAGGGCTGAATCTCTGTTTGATGAGTCGTTTGTGAAACTCCTTTTACTTTCTTTACTTTCCTTCCTTCCTTTCTTTCTTTACTCACATCTTCCTCAGGGCTGAATCTCTGTTTGATGAGTCGTTTGTGGAACTCCTTTTTACCTTCTTTCCTTTCCTCATTCTTTCTTCCTTTCTTTACTCACATCTTCCTCGGGGCTGAATCTCTGTTTGATGAGTCGTTTGTGAAACTCCTTTTACTTTCTTTACTTTCCTTCCTTCCTTCCTTTCTTTACTCACATCTTCCTCAGGGCTGAATCTTCGTTTGATGAGTCGTTTGTGAAACTCATTTTACTTTCTTTACTTTCCTTCCTTCCTTCCTTTCTTTACTCACATCTTCCTCATGGCTGAATCTCTGTTTGATGAGTCGTTTGTGAAACTCATTTTATTTTCTTTACTTTCCTTCCTTCCTTTCTTTCTTTACTCACATCTTCCTCAGGGCTGAATCTCTGTTTGATGAGTCGTTTGTGAAACTCCTTTTACTTTCTTTACTTTCCTTCCTTCCTTTCTTTCTTTACTCACATCTTCCTCAGGGCTGAATCTCTGTTTGATGAGTCGTTTGTGGAACTCCTTTTTACCTTCTTTCCTTTCCTCATTCTTTCTTCCTTTCTTTACTCACATCTTCCTCGGGGCTGAATCTCTGTTTGATGAGTCGTTTGTGAAACTCCTTTTACTTTCTTTACTTTCCTTCCTTCCTTCCTTCCTTTCTTTACTCACATCTTCCTCAGGGCTGAATCTTCGTTTGATGAGTCGTTTGTGAAACTCATTTTACTTTCTTTACTTTCCTTCCTTCCTTCCTTTCTTTACTCACATCTTCCTCATGGCTGAATCTCTGTTTGATGAGTCGTTTGTGAAACTCATTTTACTTTCTTTACTTTCCTTCCTTCCTTTCTTTCTTTACTCACATCTTCCTCAGGGCTGAATCTCTGTTTGATGAGTCGTTTGTGAAACTCCTTTTAGTTTCTTTACTATCCTTCCTTCCTTCCTTTCTTTACTCACATCTTCCTCAGGGCTGAATCTCTGTTTGATGAGTCGTTTGTGAAACTCCTTTTACTTTCTTTACTTTCTATCCTTCCTTCCTTCCTTTCTTTACTCACATCTTCCTCAGGGCTGAATCTCCGTTTGATGAGTCGTTTGTGAAACTCCTTTTACTTTCTTTACTTTCCTTCCTTCCTTCCTTTCTTTACTCACATCTTCCTCAGGGCTGAATCTCTGTTTGATGAGTCGTTTGTGAAACTCCTTTTACTTTCTTTACTTTCCTTCCTTCCTTCCTTTCTTTACTCACATCTTCCTCAGGGCTGAATCTCTGTTTGATGAGTCGTTTGTGAAACTCCTTTTACTTTCTTTACTTTCCTTCCTTCCTTCCTTTCTTTACTCACATCTTCCTCGGGGCTGAATCTTCGTTTGATGAGTCGTTTGTGAAACTCATTTTACTTTCTTTACTTTCCTTCCTTCCTTCCTTTCTTTACTCACATCTTCCTCAGGGCTGAATCTCTGTTTGATGAGTCGTTTGTGAAACTCCTTTTACTTTCTTTACTTTCCTTCCTTCCTTCCTTTCTTTACTCACATCTTCCTCAGGGCTGAATCTCTGTTTGATGAGTCGTTTGTGAAACTCCTTTTACTTTCTTTACTTTCCTTCCTTCCTTCCTTTCTTTCTTTACTCACATCTTCCTCATGGCTGAATCTCTGTTTGATGAGTCGCTTGTGAAACTCCTTTTACTTTCTTTACTTTCCTTCCTTCCTTCCTTTCTTTACTCACATCTTCCTCAGGGCTGAATCTCTGTTTGATGAGTCGTTTGTGAAACTCCTTTTACTTTCTTTATTTTCCTTCCTTCCTTTCTTTCTTTACTCACATCTTCCTCAGGGCTGAATCTCTGTTTGATGAGTCGTTTGTGAAACTCCTTTTACTTTCTTTACTTTCCTTCCTTCCTTCCTTTCTTTACTCACATCTTCCTCAGGGCTGAATCTCTGTTTGATGAGTCGTTTGTGGAACTCCTTTTTACCTTCTTTCCTTTCCTCATTCTTTCTTCCTTTCTTTACTCACATCTTCCTCGGGGCTGAATCTCTGTTTGATGAGTCGTTTGTGAAACTCCTTTTACTCTCTTTACTTTCCTTCCTTCCTTCCTTTCTTTACTCACATCTTCCTCAGGGCTGAATCTTCGTTTGATGAGTCGTTTGTGAAACTCATTTTACTTTCTTTACTTTCTATCCTTCCTTCCTTCCTTTCTTTACTCACATCTTCCTCATGGCTGAATCTCTGTTTGATGAGTCGTTTGTGAAACTCATTTTACTTTCTTTACTTTCCTTCCTTCCTTCCTTTCTTTACTCACATCTTCCTCATGGCTGAATCTCTGTTTGATGAGTCGTTTGTGAAACTCATTTTACTTTCTTTACTTTCCTTCCTTCCTTTCTTTCTTTACTCACATCTTCCTCAGGGCTGAATCTCTGTTTGATGAGTCGTTTGTGAAACTCCTTTTACTTTCTTTATTTTCCTTCCTTCCTTTCTTTCTTTACTCACATCTTCCTCAGGGCTGAATCTCTGTTTGATGAGTCGTTTGTGGAACTCCTTTTTACCTTCTTTCCTTTCCTCATTCTTTCTTCCTTTCTTTACTCACATCTTCCTCGGGGCTGAATCTCTGTTTGATGAGTCGTTTGTGAAACTCCTTTTACTTTCTTTACTTTCCTTCCTTCCTTCCTTTCTTTACTCACATCTTCCTCAGGGCTGAATCTTCGTTTGATGAGTCGTTTGTGAAACTCATTTTACTTTCTTTACTTTCCTTCCTTCCTTCCTTTCTTTACTCACATCTTCCTCATGGCTGAATCTCTGTTTGATGAGTCGTTTGTGAAACTCATTTTACTTTCTTTACTTTCCTTCCTTCCTTTCTTTCTTTACTCACATCTTCCTCAGGGCTGAATCTCTGTTTGATGAGTCGTTTGTGAAACTCCTTTTACTTTCTTTACTTTCCTTCCTTCCTTTCTTTCTTTACTCACATCTTCCTCAGGGCTGAATCTCTGTTTGATGAGTCGTTTGTGGAACTCCTTTTTACCTTCTTTCCTTTCCTCATTCTTTCTTCCTTTCTTTACTCACATCTTCCTCGGGGCTGAATCTCTGTTTGATGAGTCGTTTGTGAAACTCCTTTTACTTTCTTTACTTTCCTTCCTTCCTTCCTTTCTTTACTCACATCTTCCTCAGGGCTGAATCTTCGTTTGATGAGTTGTTTGTGAAACTCATTTTACTTTCTTTACTTTCCTTCCTTCCTTCCTTTCTTTACTCACATCTTCCTCATGGCTGAATCTCTGTTTGATGAGTCGTTTGTGAAACTCATTTTACTTTCTTTACTTTCCTTCCTTCCTTTCTTTCTTTACTCACATCTTCCTCAGGGCTGAATCTCTGTTTGATGAGTCGTTTGTGGAACTCCTTTTTACCTTCTTTCCTTTCCTCATTCTTTCTTCCTTTCTTTACTCACATCTTCCTCGGGGCTGAATCTTCGTTTGATGAGTCGTTTGTGAAACTCATTTTACTTTCTTTACTTTCTATCCTTCCTTCCTTCCTTTCTTTACTCACATCTTCCTCAGGGCTGAATCTCCGTTTGATGAGTCGTTTGTGAAACTCCTTTTACTTTCTTTCTTTTCCCCATTCTTTCTTCCTTTTCTTCCTTCCTTTCTTTACTCACATCTTCCTCGGGGCTGAATCTTCGTTTGATGAGTCGTTTGTGAAACTCATTTTACTTTCTTTACTTTCTATCCTTCCTTCCTTCCTTTCTTTACTCACATCTTCCTCGGGGCTGAATCTCCGCTTGATGAGTCGTTTGTGAAACTCCTTTTTACCTTCTTTCTTTTTCTGTCATTCATTCTTTCTTTTTCATTAATTCATTCATTCATTCTTTCTTTCCTTCCTTTCTTTCTTTACTCACATCTTCCTCAGGGGCCTGGTAGATGCTCAGTCGTTGTTTGATGAGTCGTTTGTGGAACGCCTTCTGCTCGTCGAGGATGGGGTCCTCCTCCTGAGGGGCCGCTGACGGCTGAGCAGCGGGCTGGAACCCAGAGAGAAGCATGCATGAATATTATTATGTCACGGGAACATTTTGGAATCCGGGAAAATTCGGAATCTTCCGAAAAAAACAGACAAAGCATGAGTAAAACTAAAGTCCTCAAAATCCCATTGAATAATCCTAAGCGATCAGAGTCTCTCTCTCTCTCTCTCTCTCTCTCTCAGTTTGTGTGTGTTTGTGTGTGTGTGTGTGTGTGTGTGTGCGTGTGCGCGCGTGTGTGTGTGCGTGTGTATGTGTGTGCGTGCGTGTGTGTGTGTGTGTTTGTGTGTGCGTGCGTGTATGCGCGCGTATGTGTGTGTGGTGTGTGCGTATGTGTGCGTGTGTGTGTGCGCATGTGCATATGTGTGTGTGTGCGTATGTGCGTGCGTGCGTGCGTGCGTGCGTGTGTGTGTGTTCTTACCTCAACAGCAGAAAGAAGCGTTGGCTTGTCCTGTGGGGGAAAAAACCCGGCAGACAATACCATATGTAAAGGAAAAGATTAATACATTGAGAAATAAAAAGATTACACAACTAACTAATTAGTTAACTAACTAACTAATGGGGGCAAATGTTAAGAACAGCCCCCTCCTCTGCCTCTTCCATTCATTTCAGGTTAGGGTTAGGGTTAGGAATAGGGTTTGGGTTAGGGTTAGGGATGGGCTTAGGGTCAGCTAAGTGTCAATCTCATGACATACTATCAATTTATTTGTGTGTGTGTGTGGATTAGACGGCTTCAGGTTATGGTTGGGGTTAGGAATTTAGGATTTGGGGTAGGTTTAGGGATAGGTTTAGGGTCAGTTTAGTGATAAATACACACAAAATGAAAGTTGATGACTAAGCTGACCCTATCCCTATCCCCAACCTTAACCTGAAACCGTCTGAAATGAATGGAAGGGGCAGGGGAGGGAGCTATTCTTAACATTTGCCAGAATGGGTAAACTAATACACGATTCGCTGGATCAGAATCAACCAAGCACTGTCAATCGACGTCAATAAATACATTTTTGTATAAACATTGAATAACATATGAGATCAAACTTCAAGGTCAAGGTCAGCAAGGTCACGAATATCGAAAGGAACCCTTTCTTTCTAGTTTGACAGAAAAACATCGAACTGAATGTCCAGTCCTTCGGATGGGGACTTAAAAGCTAGTCTGACCCGCGAGCTTTACGCACGTAAAAATCCCACGGCAGTTGAAAGTCGGTATAAGAGTAGGGAGAAATCCCGCTGACTGGTATGGCCAAATTGATAGCTTGGGTTTTCCAAGTATGCCCCCCCCCCCCCCTCACCCTGTGCCCCCCCCCCCTTTAAAAAAAAAAATGATAATCAAAATAATTGGTAGGCGCTGCACTTGCGGCGACGCGCTCTCCGGGGGAGAGCAGCCCGAATTCCACAGAGATAAGTCTCTGTGAATAGAATAATACCAAAATAATAGAGAGGGACGCAATAGCTAGTGAAACCCCGAATCACCTTTCCCCATGTTGCCTTAATCAGGTGCCGTAAGGCAACAGTATGTTTCTTAGTGCCTTATGCATTTATTTATTTATTTAGGAAACTTATATAGTGCATTATCTTAAAGCTCAATGCGCTTTACAAAAAACAATAGAAAGTTAAAAATAAGCAAAAAAATGTGATTCACGCACGCACACTGACACACACACACGCACTCACGTGCACACGCACGCACACGCACGCACACACACACAGAGGCGCGCAAGCAGAAACATGCAAAACATTTACACATTATCTAATAAATAATACACATTGAATGAAGAAAATGTACAATGACTCCTTATCCATGGAAACAATCAAAAATATAAATTGTAACTAACAATAGATGGGACGCACGCACATTCACACACACACGCCTGTATGGGCGAGTGTGTGTGTGTGTGTGTGTGTGTGTGTGTGTGTGTGTGTGTGTGTGCGTGCGTGCGTGTGCGTGTGTGTGCGTGCGTGTGCGTGTGTGTGTGCGCGCTTGCGTGCATGTGTGTGTGTGTCGGTTTTTTGCAAAAACTACTGGACGGATGTTGATCAAATCTGGCAGAGGGGTAGACATCGTGAAAGGAAGGCTCCTTTCGATATTCGTGACCGTGCTGACCTTGACGTTTGACCGTGAGAACCGAAATTTCCTTCGTTGGGCTATATATTTCATTTCTGAGCTCTACTTCACGAACCAGTGAACCGAATCGCTTCAAATGTTGTGTGGTAGTGTATCATGCAGGGAAGGTTCTGTCAAAAAAACCACCCAACTGTATTGACCTTGACCTTGAAGGTTTTTTAAAATGTTTTTTTTGTTTTGTTGAAGCAATAACATTCAAATGGTGTCAAAATGATCCAAGGGAAACAACTCCAGGTATTTGACCAAAAAAAGCAATCCAGAGTACTACCCCTTTGACAAGACAGGGGAAGTTGGAGTACTGTAGGCCAAGCTGAGGGAAAGTGGATATGCCTCAATGTTGTTATATTGTTACATGTCTTTGGACTTGGGTACTACATCAAAGGCGGATTTGAGTGGGCGGGGGGGGGGGGGTTACAAGGGTTTCCTCCCCCCCCCCCCCCCCATCAGAAATAAATGAACCTAGGCTATGCAAACAAATAGCAAAGTATCTACGAAGCAGGTTAGTGTTAGACAAAAGAACCTTGGCCATGCAAACATATGGCATACACAGACTACTAGGATTACATGTTTACTCCATGGAATGCCATGATCATTGTCTTAGTGCCAAGTCCTGCATAAAAACCAAAAACGACATTAATTATTCACTAGAGTATCGTTGCTTAATAGTCTTGGCAATGAAAACCAAGAAAATTATTTGTTTAAGAGCTTGCAGAAATTATCTTGCACCAACCAAATTTAATTGAAAATTCAATTGGCTCAAATTGAGAAAATGAATTGACAAAGAACCGCTTTCGACACCAAGATGCGCTGTATCAGTGCTTTCTAGTTCCCATAATTATGTAGTACTATCGCCTTTTAAAAAATCTCCCCGCATTTTCATTTTGTCTTTTCACGGTTTTTTGGGTTTTTTTAGCTAAGTGCTGTAAGTGTGTAAGTGTGTGTGTGTGTGTGTGTGTGTGTGTGTGTGTGTGTGTCAAGTCAAGTCAAAATGATCTTTATTGAGGGTTAAAGGATAAGCTAACAAGGCTTTTTTTCATCCTGTGTGGGTGTGTGTGCGTGTGTGCACACGTGTTAATGTGCGTGCGTGTATGTGTGCGCGTGTGTGTGCGCGCGCGCGTGCGTGCGTGCGTGCGCGCGCGTATGTGTGACAGAACGCTTCGAAGAACCCCAAAAATGGCTGTCTAGTAAATAACTAGATGCATGCATGCTTAGTAATAAGCACTGGGTAGAATTTTCTGTTTAATAAATAGGCCTATATACATGCTAAACAGGGCCCATGTTTAGCTAGATACTGGGTATCGAAGCAAAAATGCTCGGATGACTGGCCCCATTTTCTGATAACTGGGAAGCTGTGATATGGGTGTAGGGGGGCTTCCTTAAAGACCCCCCACGTCACGTGTCACATTCCCTCTTACGCTAGGAAGATTCCCTAAGATTTCTTAGATGTCAGCTATAAGAGGGAAAACCGTGATTTTGACGCATGACGTGGTGGGTCTTTAAAGGGACACCCTGACGGATGAGGGTTTTTTGCAAGAAACACGTCGCGGTCACCAGAAAGACAGCCTTTTCAAGGATCGGAACACTCACTTTTGCTCTGGTTTTCCTAGAAATCAAACCATCAAAACGGCGATTTCTCCTTGGCGGAGCTGCCGGAGAGAGACGCCATTTTGGACGAGGTGGGCGGAGGCCACTCATTGTGGTTGAAGCTTTTTCTTCTTTGTAGTGCAGTAAAAAAAAAAAAAAGAAGGAGCTATTTCCTTTGTTGTGAGCGAAACTCCTTTCGGTAAACTGTATGAAAACTATAAAAAGGCTTGTATTGTGGAAATTTCGTGCAAAGGATTTGGTCTAACTCAGTAGTAAAGAGAAGGCACATTTCTTCTCTTTCACTGAAAGAATTTGACTCCCAGCGCCTCTGCCAAGGAGGAATCGCCGATTTGACGGTTTGATTTCTAGGAAACCAGAGCGAAATGAGTGTTGCGATCTCTGTAAAGGGTGTTTTCCTGGTGATCTCGACGTGTTTCTTGCAACAACAAAAACTCATCCGTCAGGGTGCCCCTTTAAAAACAAACAAACAAAACAAAACAAAATAAAGAAAAACGCCCACGTAGTATGTGGGGACAATTCTGCACGATGTTTTTTATAACTTTTCCTGGTATTTTCATGCCTGTCATCGTTTCCGACCATGACTGTCAGATAACCGCAAAGGGTGCAGATGTTATTCCGGCGGGTTGGGCTAGAATTTGTTTTTATAGTCGGGATGCCTTGCTCAGAGTACATTCCCACTCTCTCGGGATTTGAGAACAGCTGGCGTTGGGGAAGGACCCCGCAAAAGGCCAACCCATCCCTTGGCTGCAGCACCAGAGCCGGCGCAAAAAATATCCCCTCGTTTTGAGAGTCAAGGTCTCCCACAAATGTCTAAACTGTAGCATGATTTCCCCCCCCATTACAGTAGAAAATCATCTAGTGTACGTACAGCTCTCATGTTACTGTTGGCCCCTACTACAGGCTAATGTTAACCAAGCGATCAAAGCCATTTGAGCAAAGGGCATGTTTCGATGATACAAGAGCAGCTAGGGATGATTGTTGTTTTGTTTAGTTTTGTGGTTTTTGGGTTTGATTTGTTGTTGTCGGTTTGTTTGTTTTTATTATAAAAAAAATAGTATTGTGTTGTGTTGCGCAACGTAAAGACTATGGATGTACAGTGTGTGTGTGTGTGTGTGTGTGTGTGTGTGTGTGTGTGTGTGTGTGTGTGTGTGTGTGTGTGTGTGTGTGTGTGTGTGTGTGTGTGTGTGTGTGTGTGTGTGTGTGTGTGTGTGTGTGTGTGTGTGTGTGTGTGTGTGTGTGTGTGTGTGTGTGTGTGTGTGTGTGTGTGTGTGTGTGTGTGTGTGTGTGTGTGTGTGTGTGTGTGTGTGTGTGTGTGTGTGTGTGTGTGTGTGTGTGTGTGTGTGTGTGTGTGTGTGTGTGTGTGTGTGTGTGTGTGTGTGTGTGTGTGTGTGTGTGTGTGTGTGTGTGTGTGTGTGTGTGTGTGTGTGTGTGTGTGTGTGTGTGTGTGTGTGTGTGTGTGTGTGTGTGTGTGTGTGTGTGTGTGTGTGTGTGTGTGTGTGTGTGTGTGTGTGTGTGTGTGTGTGTGTGTGTGTGTGTGTGTGTGTGTGTGTGTGTGTGTGTGTGTGTGTGTGTGTGTGTGTGTGTGTGTGTGTGTGTGTGTGTGTGTGTGTGTGTGTGTGTGTGTGTGTGTGTGTGTGTGTGTGTGTGTGTGTGTGTGTGTGTGTGTGTGTGTGTGTGTGTGTGTGTGTGTGTGTGTGTGTGTGTGTGTGTGTGTGTGTGTGTGTGTGTGTGTGTGTGTGTGTGTGTGTGTGTGTGTGTGTGTGTGTGTGTGTGTGTGTGTGTGTGTGTGTGTGTGTGTGTGTGTGTGTGTGTGTGTGTGTGTGTGTGTGTGTGTGTGTGTGTGTGTGTGTGTGTGTGTGTGTGTGTGTGTGTGTGTGTGTGTGTGTGTGTGTGTGTGTGTGTGTGTGTGTGTGTGTGTGTGTGTGTGTGTGTGTGTGTGTGTGTGTGTGTGTGTGTGTGTGTGTGTGTGTGTGTGTGTGTGTGTGTGTGTGTGTGTGTGTGTGTGTGTGTGTGTGTGTGTGTGTGTGTGTGTGTGTGTGTGTGTGTGTGTGTGTGTGTGTGTGTGTGTGTGTGTGTGTGTGTGTGTGTGTGTGTGTGTGTGTGTGTGTGTGTGTGTGTGTGTGTGTGTGTGTGTGTGTGTGTGTGTGTGTGTGTGGTGTGTGTGTGTGTGTGTGTGTGTGTGTGTGTGTGTGTGTGTGTGTGTGTGTGTGTGTGTGTGTGTGTGTGTGTGTGTGTGTGTGTGTGTGTGTGTGTGTGTGTGTGTGTGTGTGTGTGTGTGTGTGTGTGTGTGTGTGTGTGTGTGTGTGTGTATGTATGTGCGAGTGTGTGCGCGCGTATGTGTGTGCGCGCGCGGGTGTGTGTGGGTGTGTGGGTGAGAGAGAGAGAGAGAGAGAGAGAGAGAGAGAGAGAGAGAGAGAGAGAGAGAGAGAGAGAGAGAGAGAGAGAGAGAGAGAGAGAGAGAGAGAGAGAGAGAGAGAGAGAGAGAGAGAGAGAGAGAGAGAGAGAGAGAGAGAGAGAGGGGATGATTGTTGTTTTTTGCTTAGTTTTGTGTTTTGGGGTTTGATTTGTTGTTGTCGGTTTGTTTGTTTGTTTTTATTTTTTAAAAATAGTATTGTTGTGTTGCGCAACGTAAAAGTCATGGATGTACATATGTGTGTGTGTGTGTGTGTGTGTGTGTGTGTGTGTGAGAGAGAGAGAGAGAGAGAGAGAGAGAGAGAGAGAGAGAGAGAGAGAGAGAGAGAGAGAGAGAGAGAGAGAGAGAGAGAGAGAGAGAGAGAGAGAGAGAGAGAGAGAGAGAGAGAGAGAGAGAGAGAGAGAGAGAATTAATGAATGAATCATTTTTATTTTCCGAACACGACAATGACACCTCGGACAAAGAAAAAGTGTGTCGGACTGTTGCCTCTTCGGAACTTCCAACGTCGGACTATCGAGATGACATACCAAAACAAAAAATCCATTCCATGACTCAACTCACCTCAGCAACAGGGGCGGCTTTGGGTTCCATTTCCGACGGCGACTTCTGCTTAGTCATCAAATAACATCATAAATCAGCACATCATGTTAAAAAAATCGCATCATCTTCGTTAGACAGTATTAAACACATTACACCGAGATTGGATTCAATAATTATGATAAATATCTCGACGAACCTTTTTAAATAATGGAACATTTTCTACGCTAAAAGGGACACAAACCCACAACTGTTTCGGTGTTTGAATTTGTCAGAGAATATCGAAGAGTTTTCTCCCTTCATTATTTGTTTCGATCTTTGATTTCAAAGCAATCTTTAACGCCCCCCCCCCCCCCCCTCCCTCCCCCCAAACCATCCTACTTTCAATTGTTCGTAGTCACCAGCGCCCCCCCCCCCCCCCCCCACCACCCCTCCCTTTATTTTTTAATCGTCATCACCCACGCCCACGTCCCGGTATGATCTTATGCATAAAGCTATTTGCCGTAATAATAGTATAAACTGTAGGCCTACGCTACTGTCTGAAACTACAATAATAATATATGTATTGCTAAAAATTCGGGACTTTACTGGTGGTGTATTGCCTCCGGGCATTGCCTCCAGGATCGTTCCCACCATCTTTATATCCACTAATGTCCCATATGTGTCTGTTCCAGACCGGAGGACGTTTAGCAGAATTTGATTCACTGTTGTCTGAAACTAAAGTGGAGGGACATGGGGGGGAGGGGGGAGGGGGAAGGGGGCTAGAAAAAAAGTCTATATCAGAGAGACAATAGTTGAGTGACAATAATATGTAGGCCTACATCTGCTTACACTGCCATGGCCGCGACTTTTACATAACCGTTTATAAAACTAAAGAATGTTGAGTTGAACTCCATCAAACGATAAACGGTAAAACACCCCAACGCCCACATCAAAAGCCGTGTAGCATTTCGAGTGATTCCTCTTCGGATACAACCATTCAGGGGCGGACCAAATAATTCGTAAGGGGGAGGGGGGTTCCCGCCGTCGGGGGGTGTCCATGGAGCTGCATAGGTTCCGGGTTAATGGGCAATGCCCTTTTTTTTTTTGGGGGGGGGGGGGGGCAGGGGAGCGAAGCCCCTGGAAACGTTTTGCAATTTATAGTGATTATTGAGGCTAAAATCAAGTCATGTTCTGACTTTTCACCCTAGTATAAGGTTCATCTTGGGGGAGAGGGGGTTCCGAAAACCCAGGACACCCCCCCCCCTCCCCACAATCCGCCCATGAACCATAGAATTGAAATCCAGCTTTGTTTTCCTGTCTAAGATGAGCAAGAAAAGATTTGATCGTTTTACAATAATCCAAAGGTGTGTTTTTTCCCCACGAAAAATAGTTTTTTAAAAGAAGAAAAAAAAGCTTACGAGTAATCAGCGGTTATCAAATATCAGAGATTCTTTGATTAGGTACTGTTATTAGGTATTAGGTACTTTCATAGTCACAGAGGCGTCTCTGTGAAATTCGGGTTGCTCCCACCTGGAGAGCGCGTCTCAGCCAGAGGCGCGCCACCCATTTTTATTTATTTACTTTTTTTTTGCATGCGATTTTTGTGTGACTGATGAGGAAGGAGGGGGGGAATTGTAGTAAATCTAATGATCCAAATCGGCTAAATGTATTTATCCTTTTTATCATTTTTAATCCGCTGACTGTCTAACAGCGTCTATATGACTGTGTGGCTATTTGTTTCTATTATTGTGATGTATGCGAGCGCGCGCGCGTGTGTGTGCGTGGGTGGGTGCGTGCGAGCACGCGTGCGCTCGCTCAGTAAATTATGTATCAATTACAAGAAGCTGACATATTCCTTTTCTAACAATTCACCATTCTGGCACTTGAATGTATATGCTAACCGCGTGCATGCACGCTCACTCATCCATCGCCTCTTCTCAACACACGCGCCCGCACGTGCATGCGCGCACGAAGAACGCAGAGAGAGAGAGAGAGAGAGAGAGAGAGAGAGAGAGAGAGAGAGAGAGAGAGAGAGAGAGAGAGAGAGAGAGAGAGAGAGAGAGAGAGAGAGAGAGAGAGAGAGAGAGAGAGAGAGAGAGAGAGAGAGAGAGAGAGAGAGAGAGAGAGAGAGAGAGAGAGAGAGAGAGAGAGAGAGAGAGAGAGAGAGAGAGACAGACAGACAGACAGACAGAGACACACTATGGAACGTATTAGATATTAGGTACTTTATAGTCACAGAGGCGTCTCTGTTAAATTCGTGTTGCTTCCACCTGGAGAGCGTGTCGCAGCCAGAGGCGCGCCACCCGATTTTTTTTTTCTGCGTGCGATTCTTGTGTGACTGATGAGGAAGGAAAGGGTGTGTGTGTGTGTGTGTGTGTGTGTGTGTGTGTGTGTGTGTGTGTGTGTGTGTGTGTGTGTGTGTGTGTAAATTTTGATCCAATGACAACTTTTTCGTTGCCACTGGGTTTAACGTGTGCTGAGTGCATGGGCACACGGGACCTCGGTTTATCGTCTCATCCGACAGACTCCACGTTCAGACCGTAAGGCCTAGTGCAGAGTGAGAGGGGGAAAAAAACCCTTTTGAACCTGGGTACAGGTACCCGAGGTTTCTTTGATTTATTAGTTTAAAATTAACAGAGTAATGGCTGAATCGAGTAAAGATTAGCGTATGCGCCAATAAAATAATATCTTTGATATGATTTTTGTCCAGTTTTGCGAGGTTTTTTTTCTTCTTCCTTCCTTCCTTTTGCGTTCCCAGGCCATATGGCCGGCCATAATGGGTAAGGTACGTATGTGTCCGGGTTTTAGTTTTCACTGGTCTCCCCCCGTTGTGTACAGCCGACACATTCCGATTTCAGAGGAGCTCAAAGGAGAATAATTATTTGGAAGATTTTTCTGGGGGAAAAAGGCAGGACAATGGAGCCAATAAGTCAGAAAGACAGTAGATGATATAAAGCAATGGGAAAAGGCAGAGTCAAAGAGAGTGGCAGATTAGAGGAAGTTACAAGCACAGAACTTCCAGAAGGTGGGGGGACTTTTTTTTTACGAAAGACCCCCCCCCCCCTCCCAGTATCCCCACGGGGAGTGTGTGGTTCATTCTCACGTCTTTCTGCAGCAGTTTTTCCTTGTCGTCAGTTGGCTTGGACCCTCCCATAATCTGCAGAAGTTTTCTGCAAAAAACAAACAAACAAAACAAACACACGAAGAAATGCCAAAACGAACAAGTAAATAAACAAAGTTTTGGCTATATACAAAGATTTCGATCTTTTTGTTAAATAAAACGCAATGTTGCTAAATCCAGCTTCGCTAGGGTCAGGTTTCAGATATAGGGGAGACCGGGGCAAAACAAGAAAGAAAAAGCGTATCAAGCTGCCCCCGGGTCTCCCCTACATTTCAGCACAGACACAATCATTTATTCATTAAGAATAGGCCTAACTGATTTTTCTTTTTCATCAACAGCTATTTTGCTAAACGTCTGTGGGAGAAAACCTCCACCAAGGCAACTTTGTTTATTGAGAGTTTTATCATTAGATGGGGCCCGTGGTCGAGTGGTTAGAGCGCTCGGCTGCGGTGCGGTTCGAGTCCAGCTTGGAGTCGGATTTTTCTGGCCTGAAAACCCTCTCTGTCCACCCAGCAGTGAGTGGGTACCTGATTCGTCCAGGGAAGGTTAAAAAGCGGCGGAAGGAGAGGGATGGGCTCCGCCTTCCATGATGCCGTGCCCTTGACACGGTGAACCTCTAACAGTTCACTGCCCTTACAGTCGATAGGCTATGGGACACCTTTACCTTATAATAGCTACTAGCGCAACGCCTAGTACTGGCAATGCACCGTACTGGTAACGCCTAGTAACGGTAACGCCAAGTACTGGTAACGCTGAGCACAGCAAATTTTAAGCGATTCGGTTAAGAAACGGCGGAGTTATAAGGCCCCGTTTCCCGTTGGCGCTGCTCTGAGAGTGACGCGCTCTCCCGATTATCTTTAAACTTGCTGCCAGGCTTTGCCCGGGCCATAGCAAGCCTGACAGCAAATTTGAGGCGATTCGGTTAAGAAACGGCGGAGTTATTCGTGAAACGGTGAAGCGCGTATAGCGCGCGCATTTCTGAACCGATTCGCTTCCGGTTTGACACACCGATAGTCACCGTCACCGGTCATCTACCTGCCAAATTTGAAGGCAATCGGTCCAGAAATGCCGGAGATACGGGCACCGAGAGTCCGGCGGATACGCGTTTCGCGCATTTGCGAAACCGCGCAAATGACACGGCCGCCTCGGTTGCGTTGTCATCGCCCCGTTAGGGCTCACAGCAAATTTGAAGCGATTCGGTCAAAAAACGGCGGAGTTATAAGGCCCGTTTTGTGTTTCAGACAGACAGACACACACACACACACACACACACACACACACACACACACACACACACACACACACACACACACACACACACACACACACACACACACACGCACACACACACACTATTCTTCTGCGTTCCCAGGCCATACGGCCATTGTGAGCGAAGTACAGTATGTGTCCGGTTTTCAGGGTTTCACCGGTCTCCCCGCTGCATTCAGCAGACATAATACTGATTTCGGAGGAGCTCAAAGGAGAAAAAATTA
>CM065704.1:35515212-35517712 GCA_017654935.2 Phymorhynchus buccinoides
AGGAGAATGGGGCCAATAAGTCAGAAAGATAGTAGATGATAGAAAGCAAAGGGAAAAGGCTGAGTCAAAGAGAGTGGCAGATCAGAAGAAGTTACAAGCACAGGGGAGCTATTTTTACGAAAGACTTGGGTTGGATTGGTTGGTCTTTCTGGACCTTCCCCAACGCCAGCTGTCCTAAAAATAACCACCTTTGGCCTATAGAGAGTGGAGATGTACCCTGGGCAAGGCTTCTCCGCTATAAACAAATTTCAGTCCAGCCCGCCGGAATAGCAGCTGCCCCTCCCCCCCCCCCTCTCTCTGCTATTTGGCAGTCATGGTCGGAAACGACAGACAGGCCTACAGTATGTCCAGTACAGGGCTCCCAATCGTCCCGCAAAACAACGGGTCCCAGGGACTCCTTCACTTACAGCATAGAGGGTCCTAGAGGCGGGATAGAAGGTTCCAGTGACATTGCGAATGCTAAAAAAAACATTTCTAATGCATCCCTGGGACCCACTGCACATTCTTTTAGAGGGTCCTTTAGAATTTTAGTGCTTCATAGACCCCCAAATGGGGGTCCCTGGGAGCCCTGCCAGTGCGTAGGTAGGTGTTCTCACCTTGGCTTTACTGCCCTTTTTGCTCCCCTTCTTGCCCAGGTGTATCTTCTTGTGTTTGTCCTTCGTAGACGGCTTCTCTTGGACCTGAAAGGCACAACGTTGAACAAAGTTGTAATTTACACACACACACACATACACGCGCGCGCGCGCACGCACACACGCTCGCACACTCATTCACTACAGACACACCCACTCTCATTTACCTACATCAAAATTACACCTCATTACTGTCTGAATCACTTTTAGTGGAATGATGTTAAACTGAAGAAGAAAAAGAAGAAGAGGAAGAAGAAGAAGAAGAAGAAGAAGAAGAAGAAGAAGAAGAAGAAGAAGAAGAAGAAGAAGAACAACAACAACAACAACAACAACACACACACATATATATACACACGCGCGCGCGCGCACATACACATACACACAGACACATACACACGCACATCAACTTTATTTTTTTATATTGAAAATGTTCACTGCACTGAGAAGCAACATTTTCAAGAGGTCTGATCCACTCGTCCAACTGCAGTCGCGCGACTACTCCCCCCCCCCCCCCCCCCCCCCCCCCCCCCCCCAACTGTGACATTTATGAGGCATGATTCTAGTGAAAGACTATTGTCTTATTAAGTGATGAGTCTGACGAAATCCTACTAGTTTCGTTACGGTCACCAATACACAAATTTGATCAAAAATGTGTATTTCTGTATCAAGCAATTTATCAGATTTATGTATTTTCCTCTCCCTAGTTCTCTCTCACTAAGGGGACAGCCACACTGCACACGGTACGACCACAATGCGGCAAATGTTAAGAAAAGCTCCCTCTTCTGCCCCTTCCATTCGTTTCAGACGGCTTCAGGTTAGGGTGAGGGGGTTAGGAATAGGGTTAGGGATAGGGTTAGGGATAGGCTTAGGGGCAGTTAAGTGTCAATCTCATATTAACATACCATATTGTGTGTGTGTGTGTGTGTGTGTGTGTGTGTGTGTGTGTGTGTGTGTGTGTGTGTGTGTGTGTGTGTGTGTGTGTGTGTGTGTGTGTGTGTGTGTGTGTGTGTGTGGATTAGACGGTGTCAGGTTAGTGTTAGGGTTAGGAGTAGCATGGGTGCAACTACACAAAATGAAAAAACCTGAAAGGCCGGGGTCCAGGGGTAATATCCCCCTGCAGCTGAAGAAAAAATTTGATTTATGATATGAAGGTATTTTAGTTTGCTTTTTCCACAATTTATACAGATGCTTATTTTAAAGTGTTTAAAAAATACAGCAGACACACAACGATCTTGTTTGACAAATTAAAAAAAACCAGGAAATTCCTTTTCTGGTAAAATTTTAAAAAAACCAGGAAATCCTTGTATACCAGGAAAAGTTGCACCCATGGACTAGGGTTTGGGATAGGGTTAGGGATAGGTTTAGGATAAGCTTAGTGTCAAATAGTGAATACACACAAAAAGTAAAAGTTGATGACTACGCTGACCCTAAACCTATCCCTAACCCTAACCTGAAACCGTCTGAAATGAATCATGGAAGGGGCAGAGGAGGGAGCTTTTCTTAACATTTGCCTCCAATGCAATCCGATTGTGACGATATCTGTGAGTCATGATTCACGTGAAATACTTTCGTCTACAAATAATTCTACTATGTTCGCTTACTGTGCTCAAGTAGACCGCAACACGCGAATCGAGTAAAATGTCTGATATACAAAAACATACAGATATTTCATCAGATTCGTGTACGTGGGGACTACAAATAATTATAGTGAAAATAACAAGTAGGCTTTCATCAGATTCATTCAGACAGTAGAATTTCGCGAGAATCATGCCTCACAAATGTCACAATCGGATCGCATTGGGATTGAATCGTATGCAGTGTGGATGGGCCCTGAAGTCTGTCTTTTTGTCTCTGTCTGTCTGTCTGTC
>CM065704.1:35522712-35537712 GCA_017654935.2 Phymorhynchus buccinoides
AAGTCTGCTTCTTTCAGCTTCATAACAATAACCCTAAAACTGACCCCAACCCTATCCTCTTCATGCTTACGACCCTCAATCTCAAAGTCTGCTTCTTTCAGTTTCATGACAATAACCCTAAAGCTGACCCCAACCCTATCCTCTTCATGTTTACGACCCTCAATCTCAAAGTCTGCTTCTTTCAGCTTCATGACAATAACCCTAATGCTGACCCCAACCCTATCCCGAAAGAGGCAGAATGTTGATTCTCAGTGAGAATGCTAAAATGTGAGGAGAGGGTACTATCACTAAACTATCACTTAGCCGACTGCATTTACGTATTTGGTATTTGATACTTTATAGTCCCAGAGGCGTCTCTGTGAAATTCGGGTTGCTCCCACCTGGAGAGCGCGTCGCAGCCAGAGGCGTGCCACCCACATTTTATTTTCGTATTTATTGGTATGCGATTTTTGTGTGACTGATGAGGAAAGGAAGGGAGGAGGGGGTAAATTTTGACCCAAATGACAACTCTTTCGTTGTCACTGGGTTCAACGTGTGCTAAGTGCATAGGCACACGGGACCTGGGTTTATCGTCTCATCCGAAAGACTCCACGTAAGGCCTAGTGCAGATTGAGAGGGGGGAAAATCCCCTGTACCCAGGTTCGAACTCGGGTTTATTGTAAACGAGGCGAACGCGTTACCTCTGTGCCACTCTACACGCGCACATATTTTTTTCCTTTTTTTCCCACTGTTCTCTCTCTTTACTGATACAAAACACATGATAACGCTGTTCTGTCTCTCTTTACTGATACAAAACACATGATAACGCTGTTCTGTCTCTCTTTACTCATACAAAAACACATAATAACACTGTTCTGTCTCTCTTTACTGATACAAAACACATGATAACGCTGTTCTGTCTCTCTTTACTGATACAAAAACACATGATAACGCTGTTCTGTCTCTCTTTACTGATACAAAAACACATGATAACACTGTTCTGTCTCTCTTTACTGATACAAAGCACATGATAACGCTGTTCTGTCTCTCTTTACTGATACAAAACACATGATAACGCTGTTCTGTCTCTCTTTACTGATACAAAGCACATGATAACGCTGTTCTGTCTCTCTTTACTGATACAAAAACACATGATAACGCTGTTCTGTCTCTCTTTACTGATACAAAACACATGATAACGCTGTTCTGTCTCTCTTTACTGATACAAAACACATGATAACGCTGTTCTGTCTCTCTTTACTGATACAAAACACATGATAACGCTGTTCTGTCTCTCTTTACTGATACAAAAACACATGATAACACTGTTCTGTCTCTCTTTACTGATACAAAACACATGATAACACTGTTCTGTCTCTCTTTACTTATACAAAACACATAATAACACTGTTCTGTCTCTCTTTACTTATACAAAACACATGATAACGCTGTTCTGTCTCTCTTTACTGATACAAAACACATGATAACGCTGTTCTGTCTCTCTTTACTGATACAAAAACACATGATAACACTGTTCTGTCTCTCTTTACTTATACAAAACACATAATAACACTGTTCTGTCTCTCTTTACTGATACAAAACACATGATAACACTGTTCTGTCTCTCTTTACTGATACAAAACACATGATAACACTGTTCTGTCTCTCTTTACTCATACAAAAACACATGATAACGCTGTTCTGTCTCTCTTTACTGATACAAAAACACATGATAACGCTGTTCTGTCTCTCTTTACTGATACAAAACACATGATAACACTGTTCTATCTCTCTTTACTCATACAAAACACATGATAACGCTGTTCTGTCTCTCTTTACTGATACAAAACACATGATAACACTGTTCTATCTCTCTTTACTGATACAAAACACATGATAACGCTGTTCTGTCTCTCTTTACTGATACAAAACACATGATAACACTGTTCTGTCTCTCTTTACTGATACAAAAACACATGATAACACTGTTCTGTCTCTCTTTACTGATACAAAACACATGATAACACTGTTCTGTCTCTCTTTACTGATACAAAACACATGATAACGCTGTTCTGTCTCTCTTTACTGATACAAAAACACATGATAACGCTGTTCTATCTCTCTTTACTGATACAAAACACATGATAACACTGTTCTGTCTCTCTTTACTGATACAAAACACATGATAACACTGTTCTGTCTCTCTTTACTGATACAAAACACATGATAACACTGTTCTGTCTCTCTTTACTGATACAAAACACATGATAACGCTGTTCTGTCTCTCTTTACTGATACAAAACACATGATAACACTGTTCTATCTCTCTTTACTCATACAAAACACATGATAACGCTGTTCTGTCTCTCTTTACTGATACAAAACACATGATAACACTGTTCTATCTCTCTTTACTGATACAAAACACATGATAACGCTGTTCTGTCTCTCTTTACTGATACAAAACACATGATAACACTGTTCTGTCTCTCTTTACTGATACAAAACACATGATAACACTGTTCTGTCTCTCTTTACTGATACAAAGCACATGATAACGCTGTTCTGTCTCTCTTTACTGATACAAAAACACATGATAACGCTGTTCTATCTCTCTTTACTGATACAAAAACACATGATAACGCTGTTCTGTCTCTCTTTACTGATACAAAACACATGATAACGCTGTTCTGTCTCTCTTTACTGATACAAAACACATGATAACACTGTTCTGTCTCTCTTTACTGATACAAAACACATGATAACGCTGTTCTGTCTCTCTTTACTGATACAAAAACACATGATAACGCTGTTCTGTCTCTCTTTACTGATACAAAAACACATGATAACACTGTTCTGTCTCTCTTTACTGATACAAAACACATGATAACACTGTTCTGTCTCTCTTTACTGATATAAAACATATGATAACACTGTTCTGTCTCTCTTTACTGATACAAAACACATGATAACGCTGTTCTGTCTCTCTTTACTGATACAAAGCACATGATAACGCTGTTCTGTCTCTCTTTACTGATACAAAACACATGATAACACTGTTCTGTCTCTCTTTACTGATACAAAACACATGATAACGCTGTTTTGTCTCTCTTTACTGATACAAAACACATGATAACACTGTTCTGTCTCTCTTTACAATTTATTCACTGATTTTGGAATTATTCAAGACTGAAATTTGGCCTAATTTGGCAGCTTTTCAGCCAAAATTGGACCAATTGCTTTCCTATTGAAAACTGAGAATTGTGTCCTGTTGTTTCCCAATCAATTTCAAGGAAACTGGAAGAAAAATGAAAAATCCCAAAAACATTGGAATCAACAATTGTGACACAGATTCTATTACATTTATGAATAACTGCCAAACTATTTAAGAAATAATTTAAAAAAAAGAAAATTTCTTTAAGAATTGGGCCAGGGTAAGGGCAACAAAATCTATAAGTTTGTTAAGCCCTCCACCACCCCCGCCATTATTTAAAAAAAATCCAAGTTCGTTTTTTTACGTCACTTCCGGTTTTGGATATTCCGTAAGCCAAACTGAAAGCTGCATGAACCTAGCTGTTGCACTTCTGATTCGGTTTTAAAACACACACATACACAACACACACACACACAGCACATATATATTCAAACAAAAATATACACAGACAAAAATATACACAAACAACCACATCCACCCTCAACCCCATCCCCCCCCCCCCACACACACACACACAAGCCCTTCCCCCCTTAACCCCTCCCCAATACACACACACACACACATACCTTATACAGACGATCCAATAATTCCAACACCTCCTCACTCGCTCCCTCTTGCAGCTTTCTCTCCCACTCAGGACTTTCGCCTTCCATCTTATTCTGTTCCCGTTTTTTCCATGCGCTTGAGTCACCAAGGTCGTCGTCATCGTCGTCGTCATCATCGTCGTCGTCGTCGTCGTCATCATCGTCGTCGTCGTCGTGTTTCTTTTTGCTGGGGGGACGGTTGGTGTTTTCTATCCTGGGTTTGCGGATGGTCTCCGGGTGGGGGAAGAGATGATCATCCCCTTGGTCTAAAAGCGTTCGCACTGTGTTCCGGATGGATTTGTCCACGTAAGCCATCGACTTGCCTGCTTTGGAGTCCTTTACGTTCTGCTTCTTTCTTCTTTTGTTAGCAGCTTTGCCCGTGCCCTTGTCAGAATCTGCGTCTCTTTCGTCATCATCATCATCGTCGTCGTCATCATCATCATCATCGTCGTCGTCATCATCTTCGTCATCAAGGCCACCATCTTCGTCTTCATCATCATCGTCATCGTCTGCATTTTCGTCCGAATTGTCATCCAGACCATCAAGGCTATCGTCATCCTCTTCCCTCAGACGCGTGGTCAGTTTTTTAAACTTTTTGGTACTTTTTCTTTTTTGAACTTCCTCCATGCTAGTCTCTTCTTTCCCCCGGTTTCCGACGTCTTTCGTTGCGGCTCCAAACTTTTCTGGTTTACGTTTGCTTTTTCGCTTTACTCTTGCGTCCCTTACGTTGTTTGCAGCGTTGTCTCTTCTTCTTTTTGTCGGTTGTACTTCCATTTTCTTCCACTCCATAATCATGTCTTCCTCTTCTTCTTCGCTGTCGTTTGTCTCTCTGTCTTCTCCTGGTTTGCTTTTTCTCATCCATTCCATATCAGAGCTGGTTTTGTCTGTGTTCTTTTCTTCTTGAAGCGCTTTGCGAGCCTCCTCCCGATTTAAGGATTTCTTCCCCCCTTCTTTCACATGACCGTCTTTGGTGTTTAGTAACTCGTCCAATGTCTCGTTTTCTTCACCGTTTTGTTCAATCGTATTTCCAAGCAATTTCTTTCGTACTAACTTGTACAAACGTATATCCCTGATTCCTTCGTTGGGTTTGCTCGAGCTTGAGTCGTTGTCAACCGGTTTGTCAGTATGATCAGAATACTTGTTCGTGACATTATTGCGTTCACCCGTAGTGTACGTGACGTTGTTGTGTTCGTCCCTAATGTTCGTGATGTTGTGTTCGTCCCTAATGCTCGTGACGTTGTTGTGTTCATCTATAATGTTCGTGACATCATTGTGCTCATCCATAATGTTCGTGACATTATGTTCATCCATATTCGTGACATCGTTGTGCTCATCCGTAATGCTCGTGACATCATTGTGTTCTCTAATAATGTTCGTGACATCATTGTGTTCTCTGATTACGTTCGTG
Organism: Phymorhynchus buccinoides; assembly: GCA_017654935.2. NCBI lineage: Eukaryota > Metazoa > Mollusca > Gastropoda > Neogastropoda > Raphitomidae > Phymorhynchus > Phymorhynchus buccinoides. Next base: position 35,527,898 of record CM065704.1, read on the forward strand.
ACATTATTGTGCTCATCCATAATGGTCGTGACATCGTTGTGCTCATCCGTAATGTTCGTGACATCGTTGTGCTCATCCGTAATGTTCGTGACGTCATTGTGTTCTCTGATAACGTTCGTGACATCATTGTGTTCATCCATAATGTTCGTGACATTGTCTTCATCTATAATGTTTTCTCTGGTCAGGACTGGTTCATCGACCGGTTCCATCAAACGTTTTCGCTCCGTTTTATCAACACGGGTGGTCGAGTGTTTCATATTCCTTGTCCTGACTTTTTGACCAGAAGGTTGGTCCGTTTCGTAAGACAATCGTCTTGGAAACTTCACTCTTCTTCCGTTAACGTTTCTCAGCACTTGGTATTTGCTGCCCAGATCGTTCATTTTCCATTTCTTGTTACCCTTACTGTTTCTGATCTTTCTGTTTTTTGTGACGAAATTATTGTGGGTTGTTCGTTCGTGTTCGATTTTCGCGTTTTCTGGATAAGCCGGTCTTCGTCCTTCGCTGATCGCCTCGAGCTCTGGGACTGTTCCTGTCACTCCAGGATTATGAGTACTTTCCTGCAAGAACAGAATGATGTAGAGTAGGATAGAGATCTATGTAGATTCAGAGCAATAGAGAGAGAGAGGGTGGGAGACTTTGGGTAATAATTTTGAAAAGAGACGAATAACAAGTGAAGTGTTGTGCCATTACAGTGGAACATCCCTTATTGGCTACTGCAAGGAACACCTTTTGCAAGAGTGAATGCCCTTGGTGGGTGGGGGGAGATGGTCGAGCACTGACCAAACAAGGGAATAACTCTCGCCAATAACCCTATTTGAGGCAAGAGTGAATGCCCTTGGTGGGTGGGGGGGAGATGGTTGAGCACTGACCAAACAAGGGAATAACTCTCGCCAATAACCCTATTTGAGGCAAGAGTGAATGCCCTTGGTGGGTGGGGGGAGATGGTTGAGCACTGACCAAACAAGGGAATAACTCTCGCCAATAACCCTATTTGAGGCAAGAGTGAATGCCCTTGGTGGGTGGGGGGAGATGGTCGAGCACTGACCAAACAAGGGAATAACTCTCGCCAATAACCCTATTTGAGGCAAGAGTGAATGCCCTTGGTGGGTGGGGGGAGATGGTCGAGCACTGACCAAACAAGGGAATAACTCTCGCCAATAACTCTATTTGAGGCAAGAGTGAATGCCCTTGGTGGGTGGGGGGGAGATGGTTGAGCACTGACCAAACAAGGGAATAACTCTCGCCAATAACCCTATTTGAGGCAAGAGTGAATGCCCTTGGTGGGTGGGGGGAGATGGTCGAGCACTGACCAAACAAGGGAATAACTCTCGCCAATAACCCTATTTGAGGCAAGAGTGAATGCCCTTAGTGGGTGGGGGGAGATGGTCGAGCACTGACCAAACAAGGGAATAACTCTCGCCAATAACCCTATTTGAGGCAAGAGTGAATGCCCTTGGTGGGTGGGGGAAGATGGTCGAGCACTGACCAAACAAGGGAATAACTCTCGCCAATAACCCTATTTGAGGCAAGAGTGAATGCCCTTTTCAGCACTGACCAACAAGGGATTCACTCTCACTGTCAAGGGCGTTAATAACCCTAGTTGCAGAGGCCAGTAAGACCTTCAAAAATCATCCCAAATGAGGTCTTATAAGGGAAGTAATTTTAATACTTACAAAGAAGGGCAATGTCTCAGAGAAGTAGGTCTTATGTGGGAGGGAGTCTTATAATGGGAGGTCTTATAAGGGAGGTTCCACTGTACAACTGTAATGAACATAGTCTCTCTCTCTCTCTCTCTCTCTCTCTCTCTCTCTCTCTGTTCGTCACTCTATCTGTGAGTCTGTAACTCTTTTTGTGATCGTTTGTTTGCCAATTTGAAGTTTCGTCGATACTTTGTTTGCTCACATCTGGTCTAACTGTGATCCTTTGCGTCATTCTAGGCCATTTGCCAGCATTAGTTTGCTTGTTTGTTTGTTTTTCTTAATTTGTTCCCGAGCGAAGCTTCGGGAAGCATATGTTTTTGTTTCATTTAGTTTTGTTCTGTTTTTCGTCTCAAGGACAAGAGTGTAAGAATAGGTTTGGCCTAACTTAATCTTAATCCTTGAAATATAAAGTTTTTACCCCCCCCCCCCCCTCCCTCTCTCCCCCGAATAAAGTTTTCCAGTGTCCAGTGTCCCTCCTCCCTCTGGCCTGAAAAAGCCGAATAAACCATTTTGTATTTTGTCCCTCCCTCTCCCTCTTCTTCCTCCTCCTTCCCTCTCTCTCTTCACCCCCCCCCCCCCTCCCTCCAAATAACGTTTTCCAGTGTCCAGTGTCCCTCCTCCCTCTGGCCTGAAAAAGCCGAATAAACCATTTTGCATTTTTGTCCCTCCCTCTCCCTCTTCTTTCTCCTCCCTCCTTCTCTCTCTTCACCCCCCACCTCTCTCTCTCTCTCTCTCCTACCAGTTCCAGTTTTGCCGGGTGCCAGAGAAGTTGCAGCACAGGATCTCTGCTCGCCCGTCCTGACTTCAGGGGGTCCTCCACCCGTCCTGACTTCAGGGGGTCCTCCACCCGTCCTGACTTCAGGGGGTCCTCCACCCATCCCTCCACGTGGGGTCCACTTTGCCACGTGCTGCCACCTTCCTCTGTGGTCTCTACAACCAGACCTGCAGACACGATTAGAATGCCTTGGTTTTATCGGTGGTATGTTGTTGTTGGGTTACCCTGGCTAAAAAGACTCCGGGGATAATTCCAACAGCGGAAGCACTTGAAACACTTATGGTGCAAGCGCATGATCTATAGATGAGAACATTACTACGTGTGTGACCGTTTTTGATTACCCCGCCACGTGGGCAGCCACACTCCTGTCTTCGGGGGATTGTGGAGGCCGATGGTGTTGTGCTAGGACTCAATCTCATACTGTTCGAAATGGGGCAGTGGGTGGGTGCGCACGCACACACGTACGCACGCACGCACACACACACATATATTTAGTTGGCTTACTGTCACGTTTAGACGGGCTTATTGCTGATATATTCAATTATATATTTTGGCAGAAGGGGTGAGGGTGGGGATCGGGTGGGGGGGGGAGGGAGGGGGGGGTAAATACAGAGAGATAGACAACATGGACGAACGAACGAACATTTTATTTATACAGGGTAATGAGATCAGCGTAAACACTTTTGAGAGAGAGAGAGAGAGCGAGAGAGAGAGAGAGAGAGAGAGAGAGAGAGAGAGAGAGAGAGAGAGAGAGAGAGAGAGAGAGAGAGAGAGAGAGAGAGAGAGAGAGAGAGAGAGAGAGAGAGAGAGAGAGAGAGAGAGAGAGAGAGAGAGAGAGAGAGAGAGAGAGAGAGAGAGAGATCGCTCATGGCGACGTCAAACTAACCGCAGTGACGAAGCTGCCGTAAGCACGTGGAGGTCATGGAAACGAGGATGACGATGCGTCGGGATGACGTCACAACCATGAATTCCACGAAGGTGCAGTTGCAAGGGAACTGCCCTTGGGAATCCAAATCGCTGTAAAAAAAAAAAAAAAAAAAAAAAAAAACCACACACACACACACACACTCGCACGCACGTACACACAAACACATGCACCCATCCAAACACCCAATCACACACACACAAACGCGCGCGCACGCACACGCGCACACACGCAGGCTATTTTATGTTATGTTGGACACTGCCTCTTTCTGTTGCTATGTTACGTTGGACACTGCCTCTTTCTGTTGCTATGTTACGTTGGACACTGCCTCTTTCCAATGCTATGTTACATTGGACACTGCCTCTTTCTAATGCTATGCTATATTGGACACTGCTTCTTTCTAATGCTATGTTACGTTGGACACTGCCCCTTTCTGATGCTATGCTATATTGGACACTGCTTCTTTCTAATGCTATGTTACGTTGGACACTGCCTCTTTCTAATGCTATGCTATATTGGACACTGCTTCTTTCTGATGCTATGTTACGTTGGACACTGCCCCTTTCTAATGCTATGTTACATTGGACACTGCCCCTTTCTAATGCTATGTTACGTTGGACACTGCCTCTTTCTAATGCTATGTTACATTGGACACTGCCTCTTTCTAATGCTATGCTATATTGGACACTGCTTCTTTCTAATGCTATGTTACGTTGGACACTGTCCCTTTCTAATGCTATGTTACGTTGGACACTGCCCCTTTCTAATGCTATGTTACGTTGGACACTGCCCCTTTCTAATGCTATGTTACATTGGACACTGCCTCTTTCTAATGCTATGCTACGTTGGACACTGCCCCTTTCTAATGCTATGTTACGTTGGACACTGCCCCTTTCTAATGCTATGTTACGTTGGACACTGTCCCTTTCTAATGCTATGTTACGTTGGACACTGTCCCTTTCTAATGCTATGTTACGTTGGACACTGTCCCTTTCTAATGCTATGTTACGTTGGACACTGCTATGTTACCACTGCCCCTTTCTAATGCTATGTTACGTTGGACACTGTCCCTTTCTAATGCTATGTTACGTTGGACACTGCCCCTTTCTAATGCTATGTTACGTTGGACACTGCCCCTTTCTAATGCTATGTTACGTTGGACACTGCCCCTTTCTAATGCTATGTTACGTTGGACACTGCCCCTTTCTAATGCTATGTTATATTGGACACTGCCCCTTTCTAATGCTATGTTACATTGGACACTGCCCCTTTCTAATGCTATGTTATATTGGACACTGCCCCTTTCTAATGCTATGTTACGTTGGACACTGTCCCTTTCTAATGCTATGCTACGTTGGACACTGCCTCTTTCTAATGCTATGTTACGTTGGACACTGCCTCTTTCTAATGCTATGTTACGTTGGACACTGCCTCTTTCTAATGCTATGCTATATTGGACACTGCCCCTTTCTAATGCTATGTTACGTTGGACACTGCCCCTTTCTAATGCTATGTTACATTGGACACTGCCCCTTTCTAATGCTATGTTCCGTTGGACACTGCCCCTTTCTAATGCTATGTTCCGTTGGACACTGCCCCTTTCTAATGCTATGTTACGTTGGACACTGCCTCTTTCTAATGCTATGCTACGTTGGACACTGCCCCTTTCTAATGCTATGTTACGTTGGACACTGCCCCTTTCTAATGCTATGTTACGTTGGACACTGCCCCTTTCTAATGCTATGTTACGTTGGATACTGTCCCTTTCTAATGCTATGTTACGTTGGACACTGCCCCTTTCTAATGCTATGTTACGTTGGACACTGCCCCTTTCTAATGCTATGTTACGTTGGACACTGCCCCTTTCTAATGCTATGTTACATTGGACACTGCCTCTTTCTAATGCTATGTTATATTGGACACTGCCCCTTTCTAATGCTATGTTACGTTGGACACTGCCCCTTTCTAATGCTATGTTACGTTGGACTTTTTCAGAAGAAGTGAAATTGTGAAAATCAGTCACCATCTTTGCAGAACGAAATTCGTTACTTTGATTTGACATTTTGGGTACTTTTTGTATTCAGCACATAACTGAGACTCGTCTTAGTGTAACCAAGAAAGAATGAAATATTTCGTTGAGTTCACTTTCGTTTTATGAGTTATCGAACTTTTTGTTGTGAATTTCAATGAGTGGTTGCTTAACGTTTTGGCTCCAGTTTAGCCTACATGCTTATAACTTTGACAACAACAACAAAATCGTTGGTTGACTTTGCTCAAGTTTCTTATAAAAAGCTTGTTAAAGACACACTGACGCACCACGATTAATTCCCTTGGTTTTCTTCTGGGTAGCTCTGACCCATATACAAATGTCCCCAACTTCAAATTGAGGCTGCTCTTTAAAATGTTTTGGTTTAAATTTGGGGGCATTTGTATGGGCGTCAGATCTGGTCAAAACAAGATTTCTTTCCAGCTATGAGAGGGAAAACACGTAAAATCTGTGATTTTGACACGTGGTCTGGTAGGTCTTTAACCCTTTCACCGCCAAAGTCGCATTTTAGCACCACAGTGATTTAACACCCATGTCACTAAAAGGCATCAAATTGGGGTCTATTACCCAAAGACCCTACTGTCTTAGTTTTGGGAAGTACGGATAGACCTCATTTTATATATGTCACAGAAGAATCCCCAATACTGCAGATGGATTTTGTTCTCTACCCAGGTACATTTTTTAATGGAAACTTTTGGCTGAAATATGGCTGGCGGTGAAAGGGTTAAAGAGGATTTCAGAGTGGTTGGCCTTTCTTCCTTCCTTCCGTTTAAAGGTATTAGTTGGGCTCTTTTTATTTTATAGAGTTGTAAACGTTTTCAGACACACTTGGCTTTGATTGCGTCGTTTAGATGATCATAAATAAATACAGTGAAGGGGCGAATTTTCTGGATTTTTATTTTGTTTTTGAAAAAAATACTATGCTCAGAAATTGAAAAAAAAATTCGTCTGCTAAAACGAGACATTGAGCTGGAAATGACGACACAGAACTTGAATGTTAAGGAAGTAGAATCGCATGATCATGTCAATGTCAATGCGCTCATGTTGTGTGCATGAACTGTACCTTTCATTGATTTCTTCTGAAAGACTCCGTATATTTAAAAGTGGCTGGAAAACTAAAAAAAAATGAATTCCAACAATCACAAAAACTCCGAGAACAAACAAGAACGACAGTGGAGCCCCAGTCAGTTTTAGAATTCATTCTTGAGTTGACGTTCCTTCCTTCTGCGTGACAGTTACTATGCGTCACATGTGTATTAAAACAAATTTCTTCTTCTTCTTCTTCCGATTGGGGATGTTTATCCTGCCCCACGCCCAAAGTCTTCGTTTAGACTGCTACTGGCCACAGCTGTTTCGGGAGGAACATTTAGTTTATCTATATTTTCAGAAGTTGTTTCAAGCCAACTTTAGTTTACCATAAGTTGCTTTTCATAAATTACAATCACGAATATGTTGTAGTATGTGACTAAATTACTTATATTCAGTGGATATTGATAGATGTTCACTCATGGGCAATTTTATTTATGTTTGTGTATGATTCAAGAACATTTTCTACTAAATATGTTGTATGATACTGCTCAACAAAATAAGTTTTTACCATAAATCTGATGGAAGAAATATATTAAAAATACAATGAAGAACATACAGCCCAAATATTTTTACAAGCAAAAGCTTGGTGCAGTTTTTATCTAAGATTTCTAAATTCAGTCTTTTAACTAAATAGCTTGATTTTGTATGGGGTGGAACAGCTGTGTGGCGCACAGGATGCATGCTTTGTGAGCTCGTGTCATCCATTCGGACTACTCGTACCGAATAGTGGAATGGGCTTTAACGTGCGCGCAAGATCTTGTGTGTGCGTTCGCACACGGGACCTCGGTTTTAGGTCTCATCCGAAGGACCAATGTCTAACATTTTCTCAAATACACCTCGAGTTGAAATTCGATGAGCCAGACAGCATCAAATGCCGCACTTCAAATAACATGTTCTTTCAATTGCGGCTTCAGGTGACTTGGAGACGAAAATATTTACCAAAATAAGGTGAGAGAACCGTATTCTTCAAACTACAGTAGTCAACAAAGGATTAGTTTTCCGCTGAAAGCCGATTTGAAACGATTTTTCAGCGAAAAGAGCCCAGAGCAGCCCTTTAATGACCACAGTCGTGATCGTGATCATGAGGATGGGAATGATGATCCATCAAGTGGTGGTCGTGATGATGATTATGATGATGACGACGACGACAAAAAAGGAGAAGATGATGATGATGACGACGACGAAGACGATGACAGTGATGACGACGACGATGATGCCACGCCTTTATTATATAACCAAGCCCACGGACTTACAGCAGTTTCAAAGAAGGCCGTTGCAGAACGCAGCGGGCAAGGTGACGAAGGTCCACCAGCTCTGCACGGACACACACCAGCCTGCCCCTCCCCTGTGGACCACACTGGGAGGGACACAGGGCCCCTGTGTCCCTGCGTCCCTCCTTGTGTCCCTCCTCCTCCAGAGGGCCACCTCCCCCCTGCTGCTGATGTCCCAGCAAATGCCATGATGATGATGATGATGATTCTTCTTCTTCTTCTTCTTTACCAGTCCTGGTCGTTTTTGTCAGCACTAACACATTTTTCGTTCTGGGTGTCGTCGCGGTAGTGGTTCCTCCGCCATCACCATCATCGAACTGAAAATGTGAAATCAATATTTTTGGATGTGAAGTGAAGATCGCTAACGGAGTAGAGGTAAGAGAGAAGGTGGAGGAGGGGGGGGGGAGATTGGGAGAGAGAGAGAGAGAGAGAGAGAGAGAGAGAGAGAGAGAGAGAGAGAGAGAGAGAGAGAGAGAGAGAGAGAGAGAGAGAGAGAGTCAGAGCAACAGAGACAGACAGTTAAACAGAGAGCAAGAGAGAAAGGTGGGTGGGGTGGAGAGATAAAGAGAGAGAGACAGAGAACGAACGAAATTTTATTTATACAGGGTAATGAGATAAGCATACATACTTTTTTTTACAACCAGCCCTGAGAGAGAGACAGAGACAGACAGACAGACAGAGAGAGAAATACACAAACGAGATAAATACACACAGGATACATTTGTTTGGAAGACGTTTGGGGAATAAAAAGGCAAGAGAATGAGTTATTTAGGATAATAGTAGGTGACAGTAAGAAACTTGTTTTTTGGGGTTTTTTAAGGCAAAAGTCAATGAGAAGAACGCTAACTAGAGACAGTTGTTACAACAGGACTTCCTCGATCCTACAACCCGAGGGAACTATTTGTACTGAAACACACACACACACACACACACACACACACACACACACACACACACACACACACACACACACACACACACACACACACACACGCATACACACACACACACACACACCTCTACCTACATACACATCACACACGCACACACACACACAAAAAAGCTTTGTTAGCTTATTCTTTAACCCTCAATAAAGATGATTTTGACTTGACTTGACTTGACTTGACTTGACTTGACACCACACCACAAACACACACACACACCACAAACACACATACCCACACACACGCCACAAACACACATACCCACACCTACATACACACATACACACGCACACACGAAGGGGGCGGACACACACAAAACACCTCAAACACACACACACACACACACACACACACACACACACACACAGAGTAACACACAGGCAAACACACACATACACACTCTTACACACACAGTGACACACACACACACACTCCTACACACACACACACACACACACACACACAGTGACACACACAGTGACACACACACCCTCCTACACACACACACACACCTACAAAAAAAACCCCACACACACCTACACAACACACACACACATTCCCACGGAGGATCTAGGGGCAACATAATAATAATAATAATAATGATAATAATAATAATAATATTAATAATAATAATAATAATGAGCATTTTTTATAGCGCTTATTCTCCTGACGGGGCTCTAAGCGCTTCTCAAAGAAGTTAAAAATCTCGGGGGTGGGGGGGGAAACAAAATCAAAAAACATATCAGACGACTTGCCCGTGCGGCTCCTGGCAGGCTGGCAGCAGGCTGGAGAGGTCCCAGGGAAGACGAGCACAGGATCAGCAGACAGGGCAGCAGGGTCCACGGAGGGCGCCTCATCTAGAGGAGTCATCGTCAGACACATCGTGCCTCTCGTTGCCCGTCATCGGCGATGAAAACGACAACGCTACGGCTGATTGTGTCCCCTTTCTTTTCAGTCCATTGCTCTGCGCAGTGGCACGAATCATGGTGATGATGATCATTGGTGATGATGATAAGGAGGAGGAGGACGATGATGATGATGACGATGATGATGAGGAGGAGGAC
>CM065704.1:35547712-35550212 GCA_017654935.2 Phymorhynchus buccinoides
TTCAAATGATTGGCGCAGTCCGGTGGACTTAGCTGTTTCAAGTTCCTCCGTGGTGATCGACGAGTGCTGGGTTGGCTGGGCTTGCTCGTCAAATGAGAGTAGCTCCCAGTCGTTCCGGTTACGGCTTCGCGGGATGGCACGGTTCAGGCGTGGTCTCCTCACGGATTCTGGGTGCGGGGCGTCTTTCCCGTCTTGGTGCTTGGTGGAGTCCGGGATGATCGTCCGGCCCACGATGCCCTGCTGATAATCACAGGAGAAGGTGGATGTAGATCTCTATGGCTTAGAGACAAGGGGCTTCAGTCGGCAGGGAATTAGTGAATCCCAACCGGCTAGAAGGCTTCCCTTGTACAATAGCACTAATTAATAAATAAACTGAATTTCAGTTAACAAACTGAGATCAGTAAAACATAAAAGGTGATCAATCCATCATCACTCTCCATCCAACACCTGGAAAGGAATGGTATCATAAAGTGCAAGATTGCGGCCCATAGGTTTCCTACTAAAAATAGACAAATGGGTTAGTAGGCATAAACTCCGGTTCTGGTACCAAAAGTGTTCAAGTCAAAAACACACACACACACAAATAATCAGTGCACATAAATAGAATAGAATGTTTACCACTTCTTTTCTATAACATATCTATCTACTCCTTATTCATCATTGAACATAGGATCTAGATCAAAACTAGGGTCAAACAAACAACCAGTCTCAATCACCAGTCATCAATAAGACTTACTAGGTGGGCTATTCTGGCTGGGAGAGGTGTTGCTCTAGTCAGTTTCAGCGTCTTGTGTGAAAAACTTTTTCTCACTACGCCAATTATAGCCTTCACTTTCAAACAATGAAAGCCTGCTATTGGTTTATTACAGTCCACACGTCACAAGATGATGTTCAGAGTGTACAGAACAATCACGCGCCGATTACAGCATTATCACATGCCGGACATTCCTAACCTTGTGATTGGAAAGGCAAAACCGTCTTCAAAGGGAGATAACCGTGGTTGTCACTTTCTTGTGATGGGTAAGGCCAAGGTGTCTTACAAAGGGAGCCGACTGTTGATATCACTATCTCGTGATGAGACGGTAGATAAGAGGGGGGGGGGGGGGTGAAGGGAGATAACCTCGGTAGGTGGTACGTGCTGACCGGGGAGACAAATCTAACTTCAAACAGCCAACGCCCGTACTCGGCGTTCTCTTTGAAGCGGCCGGGCAATTAACGTGGCGGCTGGTCGAGACATGAAAAGGAGAGGGGGGGAGGGGAGAAGGGGGGGGGGGGTGTAGATAAGAAATAAAGAAAGCGGGTCGCGCGGGACACTTACGTCACAGAAAGGAGGATAGATCCTTCGGATGGGGGACTTAAGGCATGTCTGACCCGTGCGTTTTACGCGTGTAAAACAACCTACGACAGTTGTTGTTGTTTTTAAAGTCGAAAAGGCCAGGGTGATTCCCGCTGCCCGGTATTATGAACCAAACTGATGGCTAGGGTTTCCCGAGTTTAGCCTACTACCCCCTCCCAACACACACAGAGAGAGAGAGAGACAGAGAGAGAGAGAGAGAGAGAGAGAGAGAGAGAGAGAGAGAGAGAGAGAGAGAGAGAGAGAGAGAGAGAGAGAGAGAGAGAGAAAGAGATCTTGAAAACTTAAACTTCCATACCTAGCAGAGACAGCATAGCATGTGATGCCATTCCATACCATGCCTTGCCATGCCTAGCAGAGACAGCATAGCATGTGATGCCATTCCATACCATGCCTTGCCATACCTAGCATAGACAGCATAGCATGTGATGCCATTCCATACCATACCTTGCTATACCTAGCATAGACAGCATAGCATGTGATGCCTTTCCATACCATGCCTTGCTATACCTAGCATAGACAGCATAGCATGTGATGCCTTTCCATACCATGCCTTGCTATACCTAGCATAGACAGCATAGCATGTGATGCCTTTCCATACCATGCCTTGCTATACCTAGCATAGACAGCATAGCATGTGATGCCATTCCACACCATGCCTTGCTATACCTAGCATAGACAGCATAGCATGTGATGCCATTTCACACCATGCCTTGCTATACCTAGCATAGACAGCATAGCATGTGATGCCATTTCACACCATGCCTTGCCATGCCTTGCATAGACAGCACATCATGCCATAGCTTAGCATACCATGCCATACCAAGCCTACATAACATTCAATACCATACCCTATCTGTCGTTTCCGACTACGGCAGCCAAATAGCTGAGGGAGCAGCTGCTATTCCGGCAGGCTGGGATAGAAGTTCAGTTTAACGTCGCGTATCGGCTTTCGCCATGTACGACGGGATGAACAAACCAACCAGGGTATAAACAAAAATTGATGTTCCTGAATCACTGTCCCAGCCAAAAGGCCGAGAAGCGATCAGAGAATGATCTGCTAGAATTTCCTTGTTTTATAGTGAAGAAGCCTTGCATAGGGCGCATTCCCACTTTCTCGGCCAAATGGATACCAGGACAGATGGC
>CM065704.1:35577712-35585212 GCA_017654935.2 Phymorhynchus buccinoides
CACTTCTCTAGGGTATGGGAGATGAGCAACTTTCCCGGCCCCTTTTCATCTAATAAATTTATATTTGTGCCCGGGTTCTGGCTCGTCAGATGGTTGTAAGAAATACAAGTGGTTGAATTGCTCTAAATGGCAGACAGAGAGAAGTAGGGTGTTACATGAAATTACAAGACTCCCACTCTCATCAGTCTGACCAAAGGGTTCAGGATTATTTGACACTTGTATTTTATTTACTCCCAAAATCTGCATAAGATTATGCAACAATAATAATAAAGCAGCTCAATGGCGCCAAAACAAAATATGGATAAAAACACAATGAAATCCGAAAGGATTCACAAGACTTTTGTCTTTCTATAAGGTTCGCCCCATGCCGGAAGGGTTACTAATTATCTTCGGTGTCCGTAGGAAAGTTCAAATGATTGGCGCAGTCAGGTGGACTTAGCTGTTTCAAGTTCTGGGCTTGCTCGTCAGGTGAGAGTAGCTCCCAGTCGTTCCGATTACGGCTTCGCGGGATGGCACGGTTCAGGCGTGGTCTCCTCGCGGATTCTGGGTGCGGGTCGTCTTGGCGGCGATCCCGTCTTGGTGCTTGGTGGAGTCCGGGATAAGCTTCCGGCCCACGATGCCCTGCTGATAATCACAGGAGAAGGTGGATGTAGATCTCTATGGCTTAGAGACAAGGGGCTTCAGTCGGCAGGGAATTAGTGAATCCCAACCGGCTTGAAGGCTTCCCTTGTACAATAGCACTACATGTAGTTAATAAATAAACTGAATTTCAGTTAACAAACTGAGATCAGTAAAACATAAAAGGTGATCAAGACATCATCACTCTCCATCCAACACCTGGAAAGGAATGGTATCATAAAGTGCAAGATTGCGGCCCATAGGTTTCCTACTAAAAATAGTGCAAGATTGCGGCCCATAGGTTTCCTACTAAAAATAGACAAAAGGGTTAGTAGGCATAAACTCCGGTTCTGGTACCAAAAGTGTTCAAGTCAAAAACACACACACACAAATAATCAGTGCACATAAATAGAATAGAATGTTTACCACTTCTTTTCTATAACATATCTATCTACTCCTTATTCATCATTGAACATAGGATCTAGATCAAAACTAGAGTCAAACAAACAAGATCTCAATCACCTGCCATCAATAATACTTACTAGTGGGCTTATGATGACTGGTTGTGAGTGTTGCTCTAGCTACGTTTCAGCGTCTTGTGTGACAACTTTTTCTCACCACTCCAATTATAGCCTTCACTTTCAAACAATGAAAGCCTGCTATTGGTTTATTACAGTCCACACGTCACAAGATTGCTGTTCTAAATGTACCGAACAATCACGCGCCTATTACATCCTTATCACGTGCCGACATTCAAATCCTTCTCGTGCTCGGAAAAGCAAAACCATCTTCAAAGGGAGATAACCTCGGTTGTCACTTTCTTGTGATGAGACGGTAGATAAGAGAGGGGGGGGGGAGGGGGTGAAGGGAGATAACCTCGGTAGGTGGTACGTGCTGACCGGGGAGACAAGTCGACCTTCAAAAGGGACCAATCCCGGAATCGGCATTCTTTAGATGGTGGGTGGCAATTAACGTGGCGGCCGGACAGAGAAATGAAAAGGAGAGGGGGGGGGGGGGAGGGGAGAAGGGGGGGGGGGGTGTAGATAAGGAATAAAGAAAGCGGGTCGCGCGGGACACTTACGTCACAGAGGCCCCCCGAAGAAAAGATTCTGGTACCGGAATCTTCCTGTGGAACGCTGACTCCACTTTCGACTTGGGTGACAGGGACAAATTAGTGGGGAGACTGGGTCGGCTGGAATGGTGGAACATCTGGTCGCAACACAGAGTTCAAAGGAGCAGGTGGGTTAGAGATCAGTGGAATGGATTCCGACTGAGGTTGGTGCGGCAATCCTGTGTTGAGTTGTCCCAAGGTTGATTGCAGAATAGCAAACACCTCTTGCCTGAGTTTCCCCTTTAGCCTGGATTCATCATTGCTGATGATGTGGTTTGGTAGGCCGATTCGGGCGAAAATGGCTTTGAGTGCCGCAGCTATCTGGCTAGCATCAAGTGAGGAGATTGGGGCGGCATCGCACTGCATGGTACATATGTCGACCACGGTGACTATGTACCGGAATTTCTTCTTCCGTTGAGGTAGAGGCCCGACCAAGTCGACTGCCACTCGCTGAAAGGGAGGGGTAGGTGACGGCTGTACGTGCGGCGGCCTGTCCCGATAGTACCTTCGGTGGGTGTTTGCGGGTACAGTGCTGCCTTTCACCTGAGGTACCTGTGGCGAGTGGTCTTGGGTCGTTAGGCGGACATTCCTTGGGAAGGATTTTCCAAGTTGTGGCGGACTTGGGGACTTGGGACAATCTGGATTGGCTCGCGCGGCAATTTGGTTTGCCGCGTTGAGAGGTTTCTTCCCTGCTGAGGGAGATTTGCTCTTTGGGAAGGAGGGAGGGAGTTGGTTTGTGGATTGGGGAGAAGGGAATGCTGCTGAAACTAGGGCAGGTTGAGAGGGGTGCCCTAAAAACACATACTGTGATCCCAGTATGAGGTCATAGACAGGACTGTCCATGAGCACTGCCTTGATGGGTCCCTTAACATATCTGGTGTCGACATTGATTATGGCGACTGGCAAAGTGGAAGGGGGGATTGCAGCATCAGGGCCTTGCAGAGAGATGAAGTCTCCCGTGTATGCTGACGCGGGGACTAAGGATCCGCAGACAATGGCGTCGCATGACAGTCCAGTGTCATAGAGACACTGAACAGGGATGTTGTTGACAGTCGCCTGTCCGACGACTGACGGTGTGCCTGGACACTGTACTGGGGAGGGGTTTGTGCAATTCTGCGAAGTCGAGACGACTTGCATAGTTGCAACATTTTGCCGCTTGTAAGCAAGTTTCCTGCAGTCATCCCGATTGTGGGTGTTCGACTTGCAGTATGAGCAGAATAAGGGTTGTCCCAGTGGTTGTCGTTCATGGGTAGAACTGTTTGACCCACTTTTGGAGTTGGGGTTAAACCTGCTCTGCTGTGAAGCAGTGGACCCAACTACTTGCTGTAGTTTTGGCCTTTTAGGGGCGCTAGGTTCATCATGGGCTAGAGTGTACCTATCACTTAGCTGGATGAGGTCAGCCAGAGTTGTGGCACCTTGTTCGGCAGTAAAGGTGCGTAACTCTGGGGACATGGTTTCGCGCAGTTGCTCGCCAACCATCAGTTCCCGGAGATCCTCATAGGACTCTGATTTGGCAGAAAGCGACACCCATTTAGTCAGATAGTTCCCCAGTCTATCTGAAAATTGGGCATAGGACTCTCCCCTACCTTTTCTGGTTGTCCGGAACTTTTTCCGGTAGGCATCAGCTGTCAACTCGTATCTGTTGAGCAGGGCTTCTTTCAAAGCTGGGTAGTCGGTAATTTGGCTTGACGGAAGTTTACTGTATACCTCATAAGCCACACCCCTGAGACTTTGGGCAAGCTTGAGGTTGAACTTTTCCGGAGCAAGCTCAAATTCCTGGGCCAGTCTTTCAAATCTATCGAGGAATGCATCGATAGACTCGGTTGCCTCATTGAATGCCTCCAATGTGAAGGTCATGGCTGAGGTATGAATGGGAGGGGGAAAATTTTGAGGGGCAGCAGTCTCAGAGTCTGCTGAGTTTTCAAGCTGCTTCATAGCTAGCTCATGGTCTCGCGCCTTTTCTCGCTCAGTGGCCTCAAGTTCGAGTTCTTTATTTTTGGCATCCTGCACTAGTTGTCTCTGCCTTAACTCATGAGTACGGATTTTCTCTTGCTCCTGAGCGTCGCGATCTTTATCTGCTTGTTGAGCCTCGCGAGCTTTATCAGCCTCTTGAGCCTCACGAGCTTTGTCAGCCTCTTGAGCCTCACGAGCTTTTTGTCTTTCTCAGCCACCTCGCGAGCTTTCTCTTTGTCATATTCAGATATGACAAAATTTGCTAACTCTTGGCCTGACAATCCTAGAGATTCTCCCCATTCTTTAAGCTCCCTCCTAAGTTTAACAATCTCAGCCATGGTTGTAAATACAACTATTCAAAATAAAAACAAAGCTGCTGAGTTGAATGTATCAAACAACACTTAACTATTTCAGCATAAACAGAAATAGCATGCACATCAAAATAAAGTCATAAATAGCATTCAAACAAATCAAATCAAAACACAGTGAACCAAATCACAATAACTTTCCCAGTGGACACAAGATCAGTTTTGAAAAGGAACTACCGTTTGAATTGAAATTTGTTAGACTTTATGAAAAAAAATATCCCGGACGCGAGCCCCCAATTAGATGTGACGAGGTAATGGGTTAAAAGGCTAAGTCTCTAGGGAAGACTTTAGAAAATTTGCCTTTAGCCCACTTCTCTAGGGTATGGGAGATGAGCAACTTTCCCGGCCCCTTTTCATCTAATAAATTTATATTTGTGCCCGGGTTCTGGCTCGTCAGATGGTTGTAAGAAATACAAGTGGTTGAATTGCTCTAAATGGCAGACAGAGAGAAGTAGGGTTTTACATGAAATTACAAGACTCCCACTCTCATCAGTCTGACCAAAGGGTTCAGGATTATTTGACACTTGTATTTTATTTACTCCCAAAATCTGCATAAGATTATGCAACAATAATAATAAAGCAGCTCAATGGCGCCAAAACAAAATATGGATAAAAACACAATGAAATCCGAAAGGATTCACAAGACTTTTGTCTTTCTATAAGGTTCGCCCCATGCCGGAAGGGTTACTAATTATCTTCGGTGTCCGTAGGAAAGTTCAAATGATTGGCGCAGTCAGGTGGACTTAGCTGTTTGAAGTTCTGGGCTTGCTCGTCAGGTGAGAGTAGCTCCCAGTCGTTCCGATTACGGCTTCGCGGGATGGCACGGTTCAGGCGTGGTCTCCTCGCGGATTCTGGGTGCGGGTCGTCTTGGCGGCGATCCCGTCTTGGTGCTTGGTGGAGTCCGGGATAAGCATCCGGCCCACGATGCCCTGCTGATAATCACAGGAGAAGGTGGATGTAGATCTCTATGGCTTAGAGACAAGGGGCTTCAGTCGGCAGGGAATTAGTGAATCCCAACCGGCTTGAAGGCTTCCCTTGTACAATAGCACTACATGTAGTTAATAAATAAACTGAATTTCAGTTAACAAACTGAGATCAGTAAAACATAAAAGGTGATCAAGACAACATCACTCTCCATCCAACACCTGGAAAGGAATGGTATCATAAAGTGCAAGATTGCGGCCCATAGGTTTCCTACTAAAAATAGTGCAAGATTGCGGCCCATAGGTTTCCTACTAAAAATAGACAAAAGGGTTAGTAGGCATAAACTCCGGTTCTGGTACCAAAAGTGTTCAAGTCAAAAACACACACACACACAAATAATCAGTGCACATAAATAGAATAGAATGTTTACCACTTCTTTTCTATAGCATATCTATCTACTCCTTATTCATCATTGAACATAGGATCTAGATCAAAACTAGAGTCAAACAAACCAGATCTCAATCACCTGCCATCAATAATACTTACTAGTGGGCTTATGATGACTGGTTGTGAGTGTTGCTCTAGCTACGTTTCAGCATCTTGTGTGACAACTTTTTCTCACCACTCCAATTATAGCCTTCACTTTCAAACAATGAAAGCCTGCTATTGGTGTATTACAGTCCACACGTCACAAGATTGCTGTTCTAAATGTACCGAACAATCACGCGCCTATTACATCCTTATCACGTGCCGACATTCAAAATCCTTCTCGTGCTCGGAAAAGCAAAACCATCTTCAAAGGGAGATAACCTCGGTTGTCACTTTCTTGTGATGAGACGGTAGATAAGAGGGGGGGGGGGAGGGGGTGAAGGGAGATAACCTCGGTAGGTGGTACGTGCTGACCGGGGAGACAAGTCGACCTTCAAAAGGGACCAATCCCGGAATCAGCATTCTTTAGATGGTGGGTGGCAATTAACGTGGCGGCCGGACAGAGAAATGAAAAGGAGAGAGGGGGGGGGGGGGGGGGGAGGGGAGAGGGAGAAGGGGGGGTGGGTGTAGATAAGGATAAAAGAAAGCGGGTCGCGCGGGACACTTACGTCACAACGTGAACATTTTTAACTCTTTCCCCATGGAAACACGGTGATATAATTATGCAAGTCATAGTAAGGTCTCTGTACACGTTAACACCATTCACAATAGATATCACTATTTCCCCATGTCAACACAGTGAGTTTGTAACTCATGCTATGAGTGGCCTAACACTGTGCTGACATGGGGAAATAGAGATGTTTTGTTGACGTGTACAGCGACCTTAATATGACTTACAACTCACTGTGTTGCCATGGGGTAAATTGTGATATTTTGTGAACTTGTCAACGTGTACACAGACTTGCATGGTCTCAATTCCAGTTAACATTTTTCACCCTTTCCCCATGGCAACGCAGTGATATGCTTTATGACTGGCATATCACTGTGTTACCATGGGGAAAGAGTGAAAAAATGTTATTTGTATTTCGAGACCAGGGGGGAATTGTCTAAGGGGGGGATTGTCCCGGGGGGAATTGTCTGGGGGGATTTGGGGGAAATGTCCGGGGGGGGAATGTCCTAGAATCCTAGGCAGTTCCCCCGTGGGGATACCAGGGGGTCTTTTGCATAAATAGTTCCCCCATCTTCTGGAAGTTCTGTGCTTGTAACTTCCTCTAATCTGTCACTCTCTTTGACTCAGCCTTTTCCCTTTTGCTTACTGTCATCTACTATCTTTCTGCCTTTACCGGGTCCATTCTCCTGCCCTTTTTTCACGAAACGCTTTCAAAAAAGATTTCCTCCTCCAGCCGAAGTCGGACTTGCTGGGGCCTTACTATTTCTTAGTTAGGCGCATAACGGCAGCATAACCTCGTAATTGACAGGAAACTGTCTGAGCGATCGAAGAAGAAGAAGAAGAAGAAGAGAAGAAGAAGAAGAAGAAGAAGAAGAAGAAGAAGAAGAAGAAGAAGAAAAGAAGAAGAAGAAGAAGGAAGAAGAAGAAGAAGAAGAAGAAGAAGAAGAAGAAGAAGAAGAAGAAAGAAGAAGAAGAAGAAGAAGAAGAGAAGAAGAAGAAGAAAAAAAAGAAGAAGAAGAAGAAGAAAGAAGAAGAAGAAGAAGAAGAAGAAGAAGAAGAAGAAGAAGAAGAAGAAGAAGAAGAAGAAGAAGAAAAAGAAGAAGAAGAAGAAGAAGAAGAAGAAGAAGAAGACTACTAGGCAGCTGCTGCTCTTGGGTTCGCAGTCTTCTACTCGAGGGAGGCTATCCTAATCCAAGCACAAGCCTATCCATCAACTGAACTAACGGGCATTGAGCAACGTAGGGGTGGGTGGGGCGTAGGGGGAGGGTGGGTGGGGTGTGTGGGGGAGGGAAGGGGAGGGGTGTGGGTGTGACTGACAGCTCCAGCTGTCCTCCGTTGGTTTCTTTGTCAGTGGCTGAATCGAGGTTGACGGGTAGCCATCCAGCAGGACGTGCAGTCACGGGTGCGTCTTTAGGCTGTCAACACGG
>CM065704.1:35592712-35597712 GCA_017654935.2 Phymorhynchus buccinoides
AATAACCCTACTTGCAGTGGCCAATAGACCCCCCTATTGCAGTCCTCACAGTCGATGCGATAGATGACACCACCCCCGACTGGTCGAGCTTGCTGTGGGCAACAAGCTTGCTGTGAATCGAGTTGCAAGGCTTGCTGTGGACGGTAACTCCACTTTTCCAGATGTTACGGCTGAGCGCCTCAGTGATGCCCCGGACGGAAGGGACGGATACGTGTCCGCGGCGAGGGGTCTGTTGTTGATATGAGGGGTGGGGAGTGATCTTCTTACTCCCTGTATTGTCGTCATGTTATGCAATGAAGGTTTCTGTTGCCCCCCAAGGGGAGATCACTCTCGTGGCTTAGTTTACATCCCTCGGTCAAAAATAGAAGGCAGAATCTATTTTTGCCGCTCGCGGGGTCGGGAGAGAGTGAGACAAAGACAGAGAGAAAGAGCGGGCGAGTTCACCTGGTATAAGGTATAAGGTATTTTATAGTCACAGAGGCATCTCTGTGAAATTCGGGCTGCTCCCACCTGGAGAGCGCGTCGCAGCCAGAGGCGCATCACCAAATTTTTTTTTTTTTTTTTTGCATGGGATTTTTGTGTGTGACTGATGAGGAAGGAAGGGAGGGGTGGGGGGTAAATTTTGACGAAATGACAACTTTTTCGTTGCCATTGGGTTTAACGTGTGCTAAGTGCATGGGCACATGGTACCTCGGTTTATCGTCTCATCCCAAAAGACTCCACGTTCAGACCGTAAGGCCTAGTGCAAAGTGAGAGGAAAAAATCCCCTGTACCCAGGTTCGAACTCGGGTTTACTTGACACGAGGCGAGCGCGTTACCACTGTGCCACTCTACACAAGAGTGGGAAGAGCTAAGGGCCATAACTCCTCCTAAACAACCACGCACTTGGTTAAAATTCAGTTTGCTGATCCCTGAGTCTTAGGACTCGCCAGTGGCAACCATTTTACTGTACAAAAACACACCCTCTTATTGGGTGGTCATCTGTATGTGTTAGGGTTAGGGTTAGGGTTAGGGTTAGCAGGGTTTTTCCTTTCCTTACACAGCAGTCTCTTGTTAGCACTCCCTTCGCTCAAAGTTGAACAAGCTCAGTTTCTTTTTCTTTTTTTTTTGTGGTAGTCAAACGTTTTTCCTTTCTGCACTCGCTTGCCCTTTAAGATGTCACACCAGGCGACTTTTGAAATAGAAAGGAAGTGAAGAAGATTCGGACGAGTGCATCGCCTGGAGAGGCAAAGCCTTTAAAGGGGCACCCTGACGGATGCGTTTTTTGCAAGAAACACGTCGAGATCGCCAGAAAGACAGCCTTTTCAAGCATCGGAACACTCACTTTGCTCTTGTTTCCTATAAATCAAACCGTCAAAACGGCGATTCTTCCTTTGCGGAGTTGCCGGAGAGAGAAGCCATTTTGGACGGGGTGGGTGGAGGACACTCATTGTGGTTGAAGCTTTTTCTTCTTTGTAGTGCAGTAAAAATTAAAAAAAGGAGCTGTTTCATTTGTTGTGAGCGAAACTCCTTTTGGTAAACTGTACATAAAAAGGCTTGTGTTTTGGACATTTCATAATTTGGTCTAAGCGACCGTTAAAAAAGAGCCTTCTCTTTCAGTGAAAGAATTTGACTTCCAGCACCTCCGCCAAGGAATCTAAGGTTTGATTTCTAAGAAACCCAGAGCAAAGTGAGTGTTGCGATCTCTGTGAATGGTGTTTTGCTGGTGATCTCGACGTATTTCTTGCAAAAAGCTCATCTATCAGGGTGCCCCTGTAAGGATGAAAATAAAAGGAGAAGCATAGCATTGGGTAGACGAAGGAAGGGAATGATATAGTGTAGATAAAGTCGACGGATTGTTGCCAAAATTTGCGCGTGTGTATAACATGTAAAAATAGAAAAGGCTAAGCAGGGGAGGAGGAGGGGGGGCGGGGGTGTTAGAGGAAGGAGATGGATGGGCTGTGCTGGAAACAGTCATTGTATCGCAGAAAGCGAGAAGGGGGGGGGGGGGGGTGTTAGGGGGGGGGGGGTGTTAATTGCTGACTCCTTCTAGACAGTCAGTGACCATAAAATAGCTTAGTTTGACCACTTAAGCTTTTTCGCACTTACTGGCACGTTCAATGGAAACAAAGGGGTTTGGAAGTGAGCATTGTACCTTCCCCCCCCCCCCTCTCTCTCTCCCCCCCCCCCTCTCTCTCCCCCTCTCCCCCCCCCTCTCTCTCTCCCCCCCCCCTCCCTCTCTCTCTCTCTCTCTCTCTCTCTCTCTCCTCAAATAGCATGTACCTTGCTGATAACATTAAATAATTCATTTGTCATTTGTCATTTCTCTCTCTCTCTCTCTCTCTCTCTCTCTCTCTCTCTCTCTCTCTCTCTCTCTCTCTCTTAGGCATCGCCTAAAATCTTTATCCTTGTCAAATAAAGTTTTCCAGTGTCCAGTGTCCAGTCTCTCAGTCTCTCTCTCTCTCTCTCTTCTCCCTTCTTCACTACCTCTCTCTCTCTCTCTCTCCTCTCTCTCCTCTCTCTCTCTCTCATCTTCATCACTCTTCCTCTCTCTCTCTCTCTCTCCTCTCTCTCTCTCTCTCCTCTCTCTCTCTCCTCTCTCTCTCTCTCTCTCTCTCTCTCTCTCTCTCTCTTAGGCATCGCCTAAAATCTTTATCCTTGTCAAATAAAGTTTTCCAGTGTCCAGTGTCCAGTGTCCTCTCTCTCTCTCTCTCTCTCTCTCTCTCTCTCTCTCTCTCTCTCTCTCTCTCTCTCACTCTCTCTCTCTCTCTCTCTCAAAAAATGAACAATGAAAACTCTCTCTCGCTCTCTCGCTCTCTCTCTCTCTCTCTCACTCTCTATCTCTCTCAAAATTTCATCAGGTACATAACATTAGCAAACCATGACTTATTGTATGTTTTACCCAACAGTTTAAAAAAAAAAAAAAAAAAAAAAAGCATTAAGTCATTGCTGCCGACTCCGATGGACTAACATAAATAAATATTGAACGTATTGAACTGTTATTTATCATGATGCCTACATGTGTTTACTTTTTAACTCATGAATATTTTGCGCATCTAACATTACCTTGTTTTGATCTGTCATGTATAAAGGTATGCATGTTAAAATTGGCTATGTTAAACACAATTAAGCTTGATTTAATAATGTGTATGTGTTTTATTCTATTTTTTGCATTTTACAGACAAGTGTGTAATGTTGGCTTAGGCTTGATTTTCTCATGTTATATATAAAAATATTAGTGTCGTTTTTTATATTTGTTAAAAATTAAGATGATATGTAGGATTTATTTTGCTGTTGACATGTGCACATGCTTACTTTTAAATTTGTTTTGTTAGTTGAGTGTATATTTGAAACTTGAGTGCATAAGGTAGGATTAGGTTTGATTTTATCGAGTGTGCATGCTAATTTACACATTTGTGCATGCTAAAAATAAATAAATAATTACTTATATAAAGTAAGATTAAGTTTGATGATGTTATGGATATGTATTTACTATATTTTTTATAACGTGTGTGTGTGTGCTTACTTTTAAGTTTATTTTTTAGTTGAATATGCGAAGTAGGCCTACAAGTAACTAGGCTCGACTTTGTCATGTATCGGTGTTTATCGGCTGTGTTTATAATGTTATGATTGTTAAAGATGAGTGTGTTAGATATGCTTCTCTCTCTCTCACTCAGACTATCTATCTCTGTCTCTGTCTGTCTGTCTGTCTGTCGCTCTCTCTCTCTCTCTCTCTCTCTCTCTCTCTCTCTCTCTCTCTCTCTCTCTCTCTCTCTCTCCTCTCTCTCTCTCTCTCTCTCTGTGCGCATGCATGCGCGCGCGTGTATGTGTGTGTGTGCGCGCGCGCGAGTGTGTGCTTAGTGTCATAAAATAATTATTTAGAATACACTTTTTTGTGTGTGTTTTTTTGTTCTTCTTTAGGCTTATATTGTTTTATTTTGTTTAGTGTGATTTAGCCAGAATGTTTATATTTATGTAACGAAAAGTGTCTCTTTGATATATTGTATTGGGGATCCTGTATAATGAGAGAGAGAGGGAAAGAGAGAGAGAGAGGGGGGAGAGAGGGGGGGAGGGGGGGGAGGGAGAGGGGAGGGAGAGAGAGGGAGAGGCAGAGAGAGAGAGAGAAAGGGGGAGGGAGAGAGAGAGAGCAGGGGGTGAGGGGGGGAGAGAGAGGAGAGAGAGAGAGAGAGAGAGAGAGAGGAGAGAGTAGAGAGAGAGAGAGAGAGAGAGAAGATAGAGAGAGAGAGAGAGAGAGAGAGAGAGAGAGTATGGGCCGTGTGTACGCACGTATTAATTGGTGCATTCCTTCCGGTTACTTGTTTACGGCATTTGTATTAGTTTTTGTGAGTGTGGTGTGTAATGAGAGAGTGACAGTGCTTGGTGAACGAGGGTGGATGTCTTTGTGAGTGAAAATCATGTTATTTCGTTACTTTATTTCTTTGTATTCAAATGTTGGTGGTATGACTTTCTTGCTGATTTTAATTAATGTTTTCCATCTTTCATTGTTGCTTTTGTAACGCGCAACGAGCATACTACTATATGGAGTTTTAGCGCTATATGAATTATTATTATTTTTGATTATTATTATTATTATTATTATTATTATTATTATTATTATTATTATTATTGCTACTATTATTATTATAGGATTGGGTTTCATCTTGTTATGCATACGTGTTTACTCCAAAATGCGTGCATGTTAAAGATGAGTATGTAGAATAGGATTTGGTTTTATTCTGTCATGTGTATGGGCTTACATTTAAGCTTGATGTATTTTTAAGATTAGTATGTAAAATGGGCTTAGGCTTGATTTTATTATGTGTATCGGCTTTAAATTTTAAATGTGTACATGTTACGAGTATGTAAAATAAGGATTAGTTTTAATTTTGTGATGAGTTAAGTTTTACTTATGTGCGTGTTAAAGATGAGGACTAGAAAGTAGGTTCAGGCTTGATTTCGTTATGAGCAGTATTTACTTTTTAATATGTGTATTCGCTTGCAAATAATATGACTAGGTTTGC
>CM065704.1:35602712-35605212 GCA_017654935.2 Phymorhynchus buccinoides
ATGTTTTTTAAATTTGTGGGGGCACAGGGTGAGGAGGGTGTGTGGGCACACATGGAAAATCAAGCTATCAATTTTGCCATACCAGGCAGCGGGATTTCTCACTGCTCTTACCGACTTTCAACCTCCGTGGGATTTTTACGTGCGTAAAGCGCACGGGTCAGACTAGCTTTAAGTCCCCATCCGAAGGACTGGACGTTCAGTTCGATTTTCCTGTCGAGCTAGAAAGAAAGGGCGAGGAGGCCGGGGTTCGAACCCGGGTCACTCACGTTGCGGTCACGCATTGCATTTGGCAGGCGAACGTCTTAACCACTCTGCCCTTAACGTGTACACAGACCTTAAGATCACTGGCATATCTCTGTGCTGCCATGGGGAAATAGTGAGAAATGTTCCCGTGTACAGAGACCGTAAGGGCAGATGCCACGTGGGTGTGAAACTGTCTCTCTACTACACATTGTCTGATCGGGTGCGCCTCACTTCGCCTAATTACACTTCGCCTAATCCTTTGATCTCGACCTTCCGTGCCGGCATTAACTTCCCGATGTCACGAAAAACCCAAGCGTAACATATTCCGCCTAAAACATTAGCATGACTCGCCTAATCAGCCTAAACATGGGTTATGGCATCGTTTCTGACATGAAACAACGAGTCACTCAGGAACCAGACACCTAACCCTAACCACAGACACCACAGCACAGGATGTACAACGACGTGCTTCAAGAGGCTGTTCAAGATAACGGAGAAGCTAATAACATTGCACCCAGCCTTCCTACCTACAATGCATGCATAATAGTACTCCATAGCCATAACCATAACCATAACCATAATCATAACCCTAACCCTAGGCTTGGACATTTTAGGCGAAGTGTTACATATGATCGAGACTCGATAATGGTTAGGCCAAGTGTAATTTAGGCGAGATGTGATTAGGCTAGATGTGGTTTGGCGAAGGTGTAAGTGTAGTAGGCGACGTGTGATGCACCGGTCTGATCGGAAGCAGTATTTGAAAAGATGACCCGTGATTCATTAAAATGCAGATGACTCCATTGTTAACATTTTGGCAGAATTCGCGGTTTCTCGATCGAGTCAATTCCAGCTATCTATCTCTTAATAAAGTCCCAATGAACGTGTATAATTACAAAGAAAGTCTGCTTACATTGTGTTTTGTTTCTTAATTAAATTTATAAAACAAAGGTCACTACCCCCCCCCCCCCCCATTCTTCCCCCATCCCCTTTCCTCAATCCCGCGTGCCATCCACCACTTCTTATCTGACTGAAACTGAAGACCCCCCCCCCCCATGAACACATTGCACAAGCCACCCCCAAAACCCCCACGTGCAAGCACTACTGTTTATGTGTGAGATGCTGTCTCCCACCCCCACCCCATATTTCCAAATGTTAACGGTTACTTTCTGGAGTGGAGCTTTACAATTATCCTTTATAATTAATTTCATTAACGTCATTTCATAATTCCAATGGTACTCTGATCGAGAACAAATTAAAATATACAAAACATAAACATAATGCTTATCCACAGTACATATAGTACATATCTGGATATTGTTAAAAACTCGGGACTTTACTGGTGTTGCACTGCCGCCGGCTTCCGGGCATTGCAGCCAGTATTGTTTCCCACCATCTTTGTATTTACAAATGTCCCATATGTGTCTATGACCGAGAGGACGTAAAACACCATTTTTCATTCATTCACAAAACATAAACATAAAAGTTCGGTATCGGTTGAGCAACCGATCCTGGTTGTTGTTTTTTTCTTCCAGGTACAAACTTTCTCTCTGTCTCAATCTCAACGTCTCTGTCTGTCTTTCTGTCTCTGTCTCTGTCTGTCTGTCTGTCTGTCTGTCTGTCTGTCTCTGTCTGTCTGTCTCTCTGTCTCTCTCTCTCTCTCTCTCTCTCTCTCTCTCTCTCTCTCTCTCTCTCTCTCTCTCTGTCTCCTTCTGTCTGTCTCTCTCTCTCTCTCTCTCTCTCTCTCTCTCTCTCTCTCTCTCTCTCTCTCTCTCTCTCTGTCTCTCTCTCTCTCTCTCTCTCTCTCTCTCTCTCTCTCTCTCTCTCTCTGTGTTTTTCTCTCCTTCCATCTCTCTCTCCTTCCTTTACTCCTTCTCCCTCAGCTTTCCGTTTATGTTCTTTGCTGTCTCGCTCTACTATTTCTTTCTCTCTACCCAGCTTTCCCCCCCTGTTCCCCCTCTCATTCCTTTCCTCTTTACTCCCCCTCCCCCTCCTATTCTTCTTATCTTTCTTTTCTTTTCTTGCTTCATTTTTTGTTTTGTTCCTAGATGCTCACTTATTTTCGGTCCCTCCACATCCCATTTGTTAAGTATTTATGTATAATGCTGAATTTATTATGTGTCGGTTTATATTGATAATGTGCCTGCTTATGATGATAATGTGTGTTCGTTTTCTTTGCTTTGCATGCCTTTCTTGTTTATTATTGAATTCTTTGCTTTTGGTTTACTTTCCCTTTCTCTTTTTTTTTCTTGAGGACTTG
>CM065704.1:35612712-35615212 GCA_017654935.2 Phymorhynchus buccinoides
CTTTGTACTTACAAATGTCCCATATGTGTCTATGACAGAGAGGACGTAAAACATCATTTTCATCTTTTTTTCCCCCAGAACTCCCGCTCCACAACCCCCCCCCCCCCCCCCCCCCCCCCCCCCCCCCCCCCCCCCCCCCCCCCCCCCCCCCCTAAAAAACTGAAAGAAAAGTGGAACATTCCCGTATAATAATAATAATAATAATAATAATAATAATAATAATAATTTAAAAATAAAAAATAAAAAATAAAAAATAATAATAATAAATAGCGCAGTTATTGTCGTGTTAGCCGTAGACGCTTTAAATGTCAGTCAAACAGTAGCTCGTTAGCTCGTGCGTGTAGATAATATAATTTATAATAGGGGAGAGTGGGGCAATGCCCCCACCTTAAGGAAGAACGGTTGTGATAACTGTTGCTGTTGTTGCTCTTGTTGTTGTCATACACTGGCTAAAAGACTCCAAGGATCATCCCAACAGCGGAAGCACTTGAACACTATGTTTGCACAAGTGCATCAGCTATGGATGAGAACATTACGTATGTGACCGGGGTTTTGTTTTTTTACCCCGCCAAGTGAGCAGCCACACTCCGACTTCGGGGGAGATGATGTTTTCTTGAAAAGCAGAGTTTAATGAGCAACTTAGGACGCGCATTTGACCGCCAGGGGGCAGTCAAACCAGTAGGGGCTTAGCGCACGATATTCTTAGTTGGGAGTAGAGAGAGAGAGAGAGAGGAGATGAGTCCCTCCCTCTCTCTCTCTCTCTCTCTCTCTCTCTCTCAGTACCCCCAACTAAGAATATCGCGTGCTAAGCCCCTACTGGTTTGACTGCCCCCTGGCGGTCAAATTATCGTCCTAAGTTGACCATTTTATATTCCAAAATACAGTTGTCCCCCGAAACAGCCGCATACACAAGCACAAAGCAAGCACACCATAAGTTGATTACGCAAGTTATGAGTGACCTGCAAGCCTGTTTGACTCACTCGTGTTAACGAAGTGAGTCTATAGTATGATTGTTGTTCCGTTGTGTGTGTAAAGCAAAAGGTTGATTGACAAACACTCAAAACTCTTTTTATGCTCATTTATAAAAAAATAATTATATTAGCTAACAAAACTGGTTGAATGCATGAAGAATACGAGGTGTTCACTTCCTTCTTTGTTTAATTAAAAAAAAAAGCAATGCAAGGTCACTGGAACTGATTTCGAGCAGAGTTGATGAAATTATTTCCCCTGCTGATTTCTGAACATCGTCATTCTAATTCTCACCTAGATCACTGAACAATGCTGGAAGTAAAGAATAATTCCAACGTTTAACTCTGAACTCTTCACAAACGTATATGTTAATTGAACAAAGGGTAAATACTCTCTTTTCTAATTAACTCCCCTCCACCAAAGTTGATTACGATACCATTCACCTAGCAGTGCGTGAGTCAGAACCAAAGTGAGACAAACAAAGCATCATTCTCAAAAAAGTATGTGCCAAGTTCGCCTTTATGACCCTCCACCCACACAGTACACATCAACAATGGTGGAGAGGACAACATACAAACAAATCAACACATGTCCAAGAGTGGCATAGCCTTCTAACCTTGCATATATGTTACACATAAACAACACACAACACAGAACAAACTGGTATAAGCCTCGAAAGGAAGTTTGGTTAATCAAAGAATGAAATAGTGAGGCCAAGAGAGGAGATCGCGAAATTGAACAAAGGGTAAATACTCTCTTTTCTAATTAACTCCCCTCCACCAAAGTTGATTATATGCAAGGTTAGAAGGCTATGCCACTCTTGTATAGATGTTGATTTGTTTGTATGTTGTCCTCTCCACCATTGTTGATGTGTACTGTGTGGGTGGAGGGTCATAAAGGCGAACTTGGCACATTCTTTTTTGAGAATGATGCTTTGTTTGTCTCACTTTGGTTCTGACCCACGCACTGCTAGGTGAATGGTATCGTAATCAACTTTGGTGGAGGGGAGTTAATTAGAAAAGAGAGTATTTACCCTTTGTTCAATTTCGCGATCTCCTCTCTTGGCCTCACTATTTCATTCTATATGTTAATTGACAAAAAAAACACAATCAAGCAAAGAAATAAGGTGTTTTGACCTCTTTGCCTGAAGGGTGGGGGGCAACGGGTACAACTCAGTAAAAAGAAGACACCCAGGGTACGATGTTTGCCCTTATCACAGCAGTGTGTGTGTGTGTGTGTGTGTGTGTGTGTGTGTGTGTGTGTGTCTTTCATTTAACGTCTATCCTCTTCTCATGATATTAGACGGGGGAAAAAAATATGTTTGTGAGATTGGGTGCAAGCATGTGAGTGTGTGCAGTGTGTGTGTATGTGTGTGTGTGTGTGTGTGTGTGTGTGTGCGTGTGCGTGTGCGTGTGCGTGTGCGTGCGTGCGCGCGCGTGCGTGTGCGTGTGCGTGCGTGTGCGCGCGCGCGTGAGTGCGTGCGTGCGTGCGTGCGTGCGTGCGTGCGTGCGTGCGTGCGTGCGTGTGTGTG
>CM065704.1:35617712-35625212 GCA_017654935.2 Phymorhynchus buccinoides
TTAATGTGGCGGTACCATAGCCGATGAGGTTTAACCGAGGCGTGGATACCGCTACACCTATCTATATTATTAAAAACTCGGGACTTTACTGGTGTTGCACTGCCTCCGGGCATTGCAGCCAGTATTGTTCCCACCATCTTTGTATTTACAAAAAAATGTCCCATATGTGTCTATGACCGAGAGGACGTAAAACATCATTTTCATCGTAAAGTTAATGGACATTTTTGGCTGAAATATGGCTGCCGGTGAAAGGGTTAAACGGCTGAATCTAGAAATCTTAGATAAAAGAAAATGCTTTTTTTGTGTGTGACGAGATTAGCGTCCAATCGGTCAGAGACCCTTATGGACGGTGCAAAGAAAATGCACCAAGCACGTCCTTTAAATATTTTAGTTGTATGTTCTGCATAGTTTTTCAGATAGGGTAAGACGGGGTAAAAAGCCCAAGTTCTTTTTTATGAGATAATTGGCATGGGCTTCTTACCTGCCCGTGGTTTTTTTTACCCCGTCTTCACCTATGTTTCTTTCAATAGATTAATTGTAAAAACTGTTTTTGTTGAGCTCCATCATGAAACATATTTAGTATAAAAAAATGTTCTGAAATAATTCACAGTAGATTAAAAAGAGAAATAGAACAAACAAAGCCCGTATGACATTAAAAAGGAGTTTTGTTGGGGTTGAAAAAAAATCCATTGCTTAGCTTTTGCATCTGATGTACTTTTCACATACTCTATTAATATTATCTTGTATCATATGATATATTATATAAGATTGTGGCGGTACCATAGCCAATAAGGTTTAACCGAGGCGTGGTTACTGCTACACCTATCTATATTGTTAAAAACTCGGGACTTTACTGGTGTTGCACTGCCTCCGGGCATTGCAGCCAGTATTGTTCCCACCATCTTTGTATTTACAAAAAAATGTCCCATATGTGTCTATGACCGAGAGGACGTAAAACATCATTTTCATCGTAAAGTTAATGGACATTTTTGGCTGAAATATGGCTGCCGGTGAAAGGGTTAAACGGCTGAATCTAGAAATCTTAGATAAAAGAAAATGCTTTTTTTGTGTGTGACGAGATTAGCGTCCAATCGGTCAGAGACCCTTATGGACGGTGCAAAGAAAATGCACCAAGCACGTCCTTTAAATATTTTGGTTGTATGTTCTGCATAGTTTTTCAGATAGGGTAAGACGGGGTAAAAAGCCCATGGGCGGGTAAGAAGCCCATGTCAGTTATTATGCCAATATTAGGTTGACCCTTGTTTGTCTGCGTGTGAATATAATTAATCTGCTATATTTGTTCTTTATGTAATATATGTGTTTATGCCTACGGATGTACTGTATTAATGCTAGTATTTAGTGTAGCCTTTGTGTATTACTTAAGTGGTGCTTATTTATGTATCTTATTTTAATCATTTGTAAAGCGCAAAGAGCTCCAGTTTCACTGAGAGGTGTTGCGCTATATAAAAAAATCATCATTATTATTATTATTGTCTCATGAAAAAATATAACACTCGTCTCATGGGCAAAATGTGACTAAAAGTTTCTTTATTTCATGAATGCTAAAACATTCGTCTAATGGGCAAATTTGACTGAAAGTTTCTTTTTTTCATGAGATAATTGGCATGGGCTTCTTACCCGCCCATGGGATTTTTACCCCGTCTTCCCCTGTGTTTCTTTCAATAGATTAATTGTAAAAACTATATCTGTTGAGCTCCATCATGAAACATGTTTAGTAGAAAATGTTCTTAAATAATTCACAGTATATTAAAAAGAGAAATAGAACAAACAAAGCCCGTATGACATTAAAAAGGAGTTTTGTTGGTGTTTAAAAAAACTCCATTGCTTAGCTTTTGTATTTGATGTACTTTTCACATATACTGACAGGCAGAAGTTCTGCACACACGCATTGGAAAAATCATAAAAAATGTAAATCAGATTCAAAATTAATTTTACTTTGGGTAATCCTAAATCATGCAATTGTACACACAGCATGATTTAGGATTACCCAAAGTGAAATTAATTTTGAATCTGATTTACATTTTTTATGATTTTTCCAATGCGTGTGTGCAGAACTTCTGCCTGTCATATACTTTATTAATATTATCTTGTATTATGTGATATATTATATAAGATTGTGGCGGTACCATAGCCAATGAGGCTTAACCGAGGCGTGGTTACCGCTACACCTATCTGTATTGTTAAAAAAAAGTCGGGACTTTACTGGTGTTGCACTGCCTCCGGGCATTGCCTCCAGTATTGTTCCCACCATCTTTGTATCTACAAATGTCCCATATGTGTCTGTTCCAGACCGAGAGGACGTAAAACACCTTCTTTCATTTCAATATTATCTTGTAGTGTAGAAATAACACATGCACTCTGCTCTCGGTAGTTTGCGTGTACGTGTACGTGTACGTGTATGTGTACGTGTACGTGTACGTGTACGTGTAAACCTAAACCTCCACGTGTGTCTTCAATGGCTGAAATATTGTAGTTGTGTTGTTGCTGGCTTACCATGGCTAAAAGACTCCAGGGATCATCCCAACAGCGGAAGCGCTTGAACATTATGGTACAAGTGCCTCAGCTACGGATGAGAGCATTACGGGTGTGACCGTTTTCGATTACCCCGCCACGTGCGCAGCCACACTCCGTCTTCGGGGGATTTTGGAGACTGATTATGTTATGCTGGGAGCTTGACATGGCTAAAGATCGACCATCCCTGCATAGCTATGCATGGCATGACAACATTTTGATGTAGCCTTGGTGTTCTAGCCTATGTCAATCGGTCTGCACAGCCCTATTAAGCCAAGACGGAATGGATTAAATGATAATGAAAACCAACGGTGCAAGGTAGCCTTTTTAAAGACCCACCAGATCACGTGTCAAAATCACGTGTTTCACGTGTTTTCCCGCTGGTACGAAATTTTGTTTTGACCAGGTTTGACTCCCATACAAATGTCCCCAAATTGAAAACGAAACATCATTTTAAAGAGCAGCCTCAATTTGAAGTTGGGGACATTTGTATGTGGGTCACAGCTACCTAGAAAAAAACCCAAGGGACTTAATCGTGGTGCATCAGTGTGTCTTTAAAAATCCGGTCTAGGTTCTAGACGCTGCGCCTTAGCATTGTCAGTTGTGAAGCGGATTTCAACAGCTGTAAGATGACTCCCTCTGAATCTTTTTTTTATAGAAACACCGCCATCTTTGTTTTAACGGTCCTACTAAATCAGCACCCAAATAAAGATAATGATAAGAAAAGAGATGGGGAAACCCCCCACTTGTATTATTAGTTTTCTTTTCCCTTGAAGCCCGGTTTTGATAAAAGGTAAATGGCGGACGTTCAACTTTCGGGTGACCGGAATAACGTCGAATGTACGGTTGCGCCTAAGGTCGAAACAAAATGGCATGACTGACAAGTGTGCCTAATGTCGAAAATGTCATGTAAGTTTTACGTTTGAGCCTAAGGTCGAATGCACAGTTGAGCCCAACGTCGAATTTCAAAGTTGTGCCTAAGGTCGAATGTACGGTTGAGCCTAAGGTCGAATGCATCGTTGAGCCTAAGGTCGAATGCAGAGTTGAGCCTATATACGGTCGAATTGCACAGTACAGCCTACATTGATTCACTTCCCAGGTACACGGGCTTGGGTACCAACACACACACTCAAATATCACAAGTTTCGCACAAAACATAGAACAGAATACATTTATACAGATAGTGAATTTTTAATGAAATGTTCTGATTCCGCACTACAAATTAATAATAATAAAATAAGTGAACGCTGTTAATATGACATTTGTGATAAAAACAACAACAACATATCTCTCTTCCGCTTCCTCCATTGTGTTATTAACACACACACACACACACACACACACACACACACACACACACACACACACACACACACACACACACACACTTCTCTCTCTCATTCTCGATTCTTCCAGTGTGTTATTAAGACAATGCTAAAATAGGTCCGCTAAAATGACACAAAACATTGGGATAAAAGTAAGCGTTACAAAGGAAAGGACAAATGAAAGAATGTAACTCAAGAAATGTCACAGTTAATGCAAACAGTTAATGTATCATAGATAATTCACTCTTAGATAATTATCTCTTCTCTCCGTGTCTCTGTCTCTCTCACATCATTCCAAACACTCTGATCACGTTTATAATGATTCAAACCCATGGCGTCACCATATACATTTTTTTAGAGAGAGAGAGAGAGAGAGAGAGAGAGAGAGAGAGAGAGAGAGAGAGAGAGAGAGAGAGAGAGAGAGAGAGAGAGAGAGAGAGAGACCTTTGGCTCAGCTGTTAATTCGACCTTAGGCACATCTTTGCAATTCGACCTTAGGCTGAACCGTACATTCGACCTTGTGCGCAACTTTGCAATTCGACGTTAGGCTCAACTTTGCATTCGACCTTAGGCTCAACCGTATATTCGACGTTAGGCACAGCTCTGCAATTCGACATTAGGCTGAAGTGTGCATTTACTTATTTTCGACCTTAAGCACACCTGTACATTCGACCTTAGGCGCAACCGTACTTTCGACCTTATTCCGGATTCCCCAACTTTCGTGATGCAACTCTTATGGGAAAATTACATTTTTACTAAACGTTTCAGTATTAACAAATACCTGTACTACCATATCCTAGCAAAACAAAACCCATGCCTCATCATTATTAATCCCTTTATTCTTTGGTGCCCCTTCTCCATTTCTTTTTCTCCCCCATCTTCATCCTAACAAATGTCCCATATGTGCCTCTAAGCATGTCGGAGGACGTAAAACAAATTTCTGATCTGATTAGGATTTATGTATTGCTACGCATTCGGGACTTTCCAGGCATTGCCTCCAGGATCGTTCCCACCTTCTATGATCTACTAACGTCCCATATGTGTCTGTTTCAGACCGGGGGACGTTAAACGGATGTTCATTCATTCGGAATTGGTTGATACATAAGATGCTTAGAAACTTTTTAAACTTGAATTCGACTCTACTGTTTTAGTCCTATATTTTATTTAATTTGTGAGGAACTTTTCATGGACACAACACTCCAAAGATACACAGGCCCTTACACAGATACTGTATACTTATTGATACTTATTGAAAATACTTATTGATTATAAGCCAATTGTGTTATTGTATTGGTTACATTGTGATGTGTAACATTTTCCATGTGCCCCCCTGGGGGGGTTGAAATAAACTTTTTGACTTTGACTTTTGCAAAGTCTGTTTTCTACAATAAATCTCTCAGTACAAAAAGATCTCTTGAATGGTCGACCTATGGCGATATTTGTCACACCAGAGGGCAGACAATGCACTAGGGGCTTATCACGCGATTTTCTTAGTTGGGCGTAGTAAGAGAGAGAGAGATGGTAGGACTACTCACTGTCTCTCTCTCTTTCTTTATCCCCAACTAATAATATAGAGAGGATTAGCCCCACACGAGCGTCATGCCCTCTGGCGTGAGAAAAATCGCACTAAGTCTCTCATTGTGTTCACAAACACATGCCTCGATTTTTAGTCTCAAGTTGAGAAGTATGATCATTCACAGATTGGATTCAGTATAGATGGGGGCTCTTTTTTAAAATTTTATAATCCTTTTGCTATCTTTTAGTGTTTGTTGTTTTCTAATCTTGTGTGTTTATGTTGATAAAGGCGCATTCACCGAAATATCCAGGTTTTTTTGGGTGTCTCTTGTGAATAAAATAACGTCACTTTACACGTGTTGTGTGTTTGTTTGTTTGTTTGTTTGTTGTGCATATCTCTCGCTACAATGCAAAATACTCTAGTATTCACTCTCAATATCCCATTGTCTGTGAGATCGTTTTGCAGAGTGCAAACAAGAACAGGGCAAGCTCTCGGTTTGTTAAAAGAATATTTTATCTAAATGGATTTCGGGCATACATACTGTATTTTTGCATGTTTCTTTTTCAAAAAAAAAAACATTAACTTCTTCTTCTGCGTTCCCAGGCCATGTGGCCATAATGGGTAAGGTACGTATGTGTCCGGTTTTCAGTTTTCACTGGCTGCGTACAGCCGACACATTCCGATTTCGGAGGAGCTCAAAGGAGATAATGTTTTGGAAGAAAGGCAGGAGAATGGGTCACTAAGTCAGAAAGACAGTAGATGATAAAAAGCAAAGGGAAAAGGCAGAGTCAAAGAGAGTGGCAGATTGAAGGAAGTTACAAGCACAGAACTTCCAGAAGGTGGGGATAATATTTTTTACTAAAAGACCCCCCGGTATTCCCACGGGGAGAGACTCGTGGAGGGGGCTCTCTCTCTCGTCCAGCTCTCCGTATGGAGGCACGAGAGGCATCCACCTCTCTCTCTCTCTCTCTCTCTCTCTCTCTCTCTCTCTCTCTCTCTCTCTCTCTCTCTCTCTCTCTCTCTTCTCTCTCTCTCTGAACTCTCTCTCTATAAACGGCTATCGAATACACACATGGGCTTGCCCTATGTAATTATGACGTGTCACTATCTATGAGAATTTGCATGCATGCACGTGCAGCGCTCAACGAAGAATGAATGAAAATCCGTTTGCACGTGTTCTCAGTAGAGCGGCGGGCGTGCCTGAAGGCACGTTTACGTAACGGTTTACTAACCACGCAAACAATAAATTTGTGAAGGTCTTATCAGAAATGACATATTTGGTAGATATGTTCGACTGAACGCTATGTAAAGGGAAATGCAAAACACTAATTATTTATTATTATTATTATTATTATTATTATTATTATTATTATAGAAGAGGAGGGTGTGAGAACGTTGGGGCTATGTAGGTAAGGGGGAGGGGGGCAGGGAAGGAGGGGGGGTGCAGGAAGGGGTGGGTGGGTGTGGAATTAGGGGTAGAAAGGAACGACTTGGGTGTGTGAGGGTGGTAAGATTATGCCCCCTCCCCTTTTTTTTTCTTCTTCTAGCCCTCTCACTCCGAATCTCATTGCATTTCTTTCATTTGTTTCATATCTCTCTCTCTCTCTCTCTCTCTCTCTCTCTCTCTCTCTCTCTCTCTCTCTCTCTCTCTCTCTCTCTCTCTCTCTCTCTCTCTCTCTCTCTCTCTCTCTCTCTCTCTCTCTCTCTCTCTCTCTCTCTCTCTCTCTCTCTCTCTCGTCTCTCTCTCTCTCTCTCTCTCTCTCTCTCTCTCTCTCTCTCTCTCTCTCTCTCTCTCTCTCTCTCTCTCTCTCTCTCTCTCTCTCTCTCTCTCTCTCTCTCTCTCTCTCTCTCTCTCTCTCTCTCTCTCTCTCTCTCTCTCTCTCTCTCTCTCTCTCTCTCTCTCTCTCTCTCTCTCTCTCTCTCTCTCTCTCTCTCTCTCTCGCTCTCTCTCTCTCTGTGTAAAGCACTGTAATATATGTGAGTATCTCTCTCTCATCTCTCTCTCTCTCTCTCTCTCTCTCTCTCTGTGTCACTGTATCTATATGTGAGTATCTCTCTCTCTCATCTCTCTCTCTCTCTCTCTCTCTCTCTCTCTCTCTCTCTCTCTCTCTCTCTCTCTCTCTCTCT
>CM065704.1:35630212-35660212 GCA_017654935.2 Phymorhynchus buccinoides
ACTACGGACAAATGCGTTACAATGGGGCGTCGCCGAGCGGCAGACATGTCGTCACCAGCAATGCCACGCACTTGCGACACCCCGTAGTGTCATTTATGAACAAAATCTGGATGGATTCTGTACACTAGTTCACGATATACATTTTGACTTTGAAAAGTAAAAAAAAAAAATAAAACATAGCGCAAAGAAGGAAATTTCGGTTTTCAAGGTCACACTTCAAGGTCAAGGTCAGCATGGTGATAATTTATGCTCGGATGATTTCTTCTCTAGGGTATACAGTACCACGCACAATCTGAAGCGCTTCTGTCAAGCCATATGTGGAAATATGGCTTAAACCCCAATGTGTAGACCCCTACCACTTTCAAGGCCTAAAATCGACCGGACCGTAACCTTGACCTAATCTGTATGCCACTTTCAGAACGGGCATAAGCCAAAGTCATGCCATATTTGAGACTAAACAAAATTGTGGACATGGCTCCCTGAAAATTTTCGGTTTTCAAGGTCGTACGCCAAGGTCAAGGTCACGACGGCACAAATGTGTTGCGCGGAAAATTCCTCTCATGACACACTTAAGACTCTGGCTAACGGTTCCAGTAAGCCAGGCAGGACCATTTACAAACACTGGTGACCTTACTTCACATATGTGACCCAGCACCACGAAAGGGACATTAAGTCGCTGGGCTAGTTTCTCATAACAGGCTTGCAAAGTCAAAAATAGCATTTTTTGTCAATTTTGAGTTATGACGGCATTTTTGTGTTCTCTATTACATCTTATTTTTCATATTTATAAAGGATAATCTTTACAGATGGTCTCTAAATGGTCTTATAAGTGTTTTAAAAACTTTCAGGTCAAACCAGCATTTTCCGTCTTGGTGACAGACTAGGAAGGCTTAGACTCTGGCTAACGGTTCACTAAGCCAGGCAGGAAATTGGCTGGTTACTTCACATATGTGACCCAGCACCCTAAAGGGACATTAAGTTGCTGGGGAAGTTTCTCACAACAGGAAAAAAAGTCAAAAATATTTTTGTCAATTTTGAATGAATATTTTTGTGTTCTCCAACATCTTATTTTCAAATTTATAAAGGATAATTTTTACTATGGTCTCTAAATGGTCTTAAAGTGTTTTAACCCTTTCACCGAAAGTTTTTTAGCACCACAGTGATGTAACACCTATGTCACTAAAACTAGACATCAAATTGCTCTATTATCCAAAGACCCTATTGTCTTAAACAGACGAGTTTAGTCACAGAAGAATCCCCAATATTGCAGATAGATTTTGTGCTCTACCCAGCTAAATTTAATGGAAATTGTTTGGCTGAAATATGGCTGGCTGTGAAAGGGTTAAAACGAGTAGGTCAATGCATTTTCTTCAGCTAGGCTAGACTTTAGACTGTGTTTTCTCAAAATGGCCGACACTCACCCTACTAACTTTAGATGCTCATAACTCTAGAACGGAAAAAGATACAAGAATGGTTCTTGTATCATTAGAAAGATAATTGTTTGAAGTTTTCAAATGTATAATTTTCTCAGAATGGTCAGTTTGACACTTAATGTCCCTTTCGTGGTGCTGGGACACATATACAATTTTATATGCGACGATCAAAGCTGATAGATAACTATCGTTAAAGCGGTTTTTTGGGTAAATAAAGGGTATTAATACAGAAAGGCGTTTATCATTCTAAACAAGTGGCAGACTTTAGGACTAAACGTGTGTGTGTGTGTGTGTGTGTGTGTGTGTGTGTGTGTGTGTGTGTGTGTGTGTGTGCGTGTGTGCGTGTGCGTACGTGTGTGTGTGTTTGTGTGTGTGTGCGCGCGCGCGTGTGTGTGTGTGTGTGTGTGTGTGTGTGTGTGTGTGCGTGCGTGCGTGTGCGTGTGCGTACGTGTGTGGGGGTGGGGGGTGGAGGGGGTGCATTATATTGTGCTGTGTTGTGTTGTGTTGTATTCGAACTGTCCTGAAATGAATAATTATTCTAGGCCCCACAGCCCCTCCTATCATGCCATGCTGTGTGCCTCCTGAATCATTAAAAACGTTTTTGCTTGCTTGTTCGTGCACATTTTGAATGTTATCATTTTCATTATCATGTTCTGTTCCAGTCTCTTATTACTTGTGGCAGCCAATATTGTATAATCTACTTGTGTTTGAGCGCCTTGTATAAGCTTTAAGCTTGTTGTGCTCGTTCTCATTTGTTTATGTTGCTGCTTTACTGTGTGATTTTCAATTAAAAAAAATCGTTTAACCCCTTCACCGCCAATGTCGCATTTATGCACCACAGTGGTTTAACACCCATGTCACTAAAAAGCATCAAATCAGGGCCTGTTATATGAAGACCTTATTTTCTTAATTTTGGGAGGCAGGGGTAGGCCTAGTGTTATGCATTTCACATGGACATTCCCAATACTGCAGATACATTTTTATTTCTACTCTGTTCAGTTGGGTGGGTTGTTTTGGGCTATAAAAAAAAATGTCTGGCGACGAAAAGGTTAAACTAAAAACGTTTCGGGGTTTCTCTCGGTGTGTCCACAGTACAACCAGATCTACCAGGTGCAGAAGCTGAAGGACAAGATCCTGCGGGGGCTGAACCTGACCCAGGAACCCGAACCGCCTGGCACCAAGAGGCCCCGGCCCTCCTCCACCAGCCAGTCCCCTGGGGGGGCCGGGGGCCACAGCGTGCTGAACCGCCTGCCCCTGCCCCCGCCCCGGAACCGATCCTCGCCCCTCAGCCGCTCCCCCCTTGGCCTGCCCGACACCATCGTCTGGTCTGAGCCCGTGGGTAGGTTTGTTGGGTGTGGGGGGTGTAGGGGAGGGGGGGGGTGATTGAGGGGGAATTTGCGACTGGCTCTAGTACTGCAGCCGTAATAGGGATCGGTTGTACCCATCATCTTCGTTGAGCGCTGCAAATTCTCATAGATAGTGACACGTCATGTATAAGGGCAAGCCTATGTGCGTATTAGTCGATATTTTGCTAACCAGAAAGCAAAATAATGCACACTATTACAACGCCATCTGTCCTCAAATCCCTTTGGCTGAGAGAGCGGGGATGTACCCTGGGCGTGGCTTCCCCACTATACAAAGAAATCGGCGGATCAGTGAGTGAGTGGTGATGAAAGATGAATGATGGAAGAGGAAGGGGCATGAATAAAGGGCCAGCCACACGTCCACTAAAATCGCACGACTGTACGATACGATTCGATCACGTGGTTTCCAAGAACAAATGTGATTCGCGCCGCTTCGAGACCGCGTGATGGAATCGTATCGTACAGTCGTGCGATTTTAATGGACGTGCGGCTGGCCCTTAAGAGGTGATGGGTAATGAGCTTGGTGTATGTGTGTTCGTGTGTAGGGGAGGGGGGGGGTGTTACTGTAGTGTGGAAGTGTATGGATAATATGCATCGTGATTGTGTTTCCTATGTTGATTTTAGTTCTTAATTTTTATTTAGGGGAAGACGGGGTAAAAAGCGCATGGGCGGGTAAGAAGCCCACCCCAATTATCTCATGAAATAAAGAAAGTTTCAGTCAATTTTGCCCATGAGACGAATGATAGACATTAAGGCTCGTCTCATGGGCAAAATGAGACTGAAATTTGCTTAATTTCATGAGATAATTGGGGTGGGCTTCTTACCCGCCCATGCGCTTTTTACCCCGACTTCCCCTACTTTTTGCTTACAGGGTGGAAACCACTTTTCCATACTGATTGTATGTTTTATGGACCAATCAAAGTCTGATGTCAGATTTTTAGCCCAGCCCGCCAGAAATGCAGCCCGCCTGTTTTGGCTGTCATAGTCAAAAACAACATAGGGGAAGACGGCGTAAAAAGCCCATGGGCGGGTAAGAAGCCCATGCCAATTATCTCATGAAATGAAGCAAAATTTCAGTCACATTTTGCCCATGATACGAGTGTTAATGTTTAGCATTCGTCTCATGGGCAAATGTGACTGAAATGTTCTTTATTTCATTAGATAATTGGCATGGGCTTCTTACCCGCCCACGGGCTTTTTACCCCGTCTTCACCTTATAGGCCTACATTATGTAGCCTGAGTAGTGAAGTGGCCATGAGCCGCTTGGTGCCGGACCAACACTGACGCGGTCGTGTTCTGTTTCAGAAGCGAGCAGCGAGAGGAAAGCTGACCAGCTTCTGTTCCGAGTGGGCAGCCAGAAGGCCAAGTCGTCCGTCATCAACCGCGTCACACTCCTCCTCAGACTGCGCTTCCCGCGAACTGCCAGCCCCGAGGACAAGAAGAGCAAACCCCAAAGCAGAAAACCAGCCAAGGACAAGCGTAAGAAGAAG
This sequence comes from Phymorhynchus buccinoides, assembly GCA_017654935.2. Taxonomy (NCBI): domain Eukaryota; kingdom Metazoa; phylum Mollusca; class Gastropoda; order Neogastropoda; family Raphitomidae; genus Phymorhynchus; species Phymorhynchus buccinoides. Next base: position 35,634,500 of record CM065704.1, read on the forward strand.
AAGAAGAAGAAGAAGAACCATCTTCCTGATATCGGAGGGAAAAGTTCGCGCAACAGCCCCAATAAAGACGAGAAGAGCAAATCCGAAAGCAGAAACCCAACCAAAGGCAAGCGTAAGAAGAAGAAGAAGAACCAGCTTCCTGATAATCGGGACAAAAGTGTAGGCAACCACGACTTCCGTAAGAAACGAGACAGGAAGAAGAGCGGTTCGAAACAAAAGCGAAAAAAGAAATCAGAGGAGGAGAAAAGGCGGAGAAAGTCTCGGCGTGTGAAGCTTCTGGTGCAGGGAAGTTCTGGAAGGAGGGGGAAGTTCAAGCGGGTGGTGGTTCAGCGCGTGACCGTCAGTAAAAAGTTCACCTGGATCAAAGTTCCGCTTCCGGTGTCGCTGGTATCGCGCGCCACCCTGTCCGCCAATCAGTCGCTGGTTCTGCGCGTGCGTTGCAGGCGGTGCGAGAAAACGGGTGTGTTCATCGACAGCGCCCTGCCCAGGAAGAAACGGCGAAAGGACGGTGTGGAGTCCGGCGCGTTCCTCACCCTCAACGCCAACAGGCCCTACATGGTGATCTGTACCGCCGACAACCCTCTGGCTACAGTTAGCCCCGCTGCCCCTAAACGATCCCCTCGTCACGCGGGCAGGGTAGGCCTATGTTCTGGCCAATCACAGACTGCGTTTGGTTGCTGCTCCGAAGAAATTGGGGTCACTTTCAGAGACATGGGCTGGGATCATTGGATTGTTCATCCGCCCAGTTTTCGTACGATGATTTGTCAACCGTGTCAAAATTCTACAACTACAACAACGACTAACCACCAAAGTTTATTACAAGGGGATTTACCGGTTTCTGAAAAAGGACAACTATCAAAATTAGCAGTTTCTGAAAAAGGACAACAATCAAAATTAGCAGTTTCTGAAAAAGGACAGCAATCAAAATTATCAGTTTCCGAAAAGGGACAAATTTTAAAAGATGCTTTTTTCGCGCTTAGTCAACAAAGACGCATCAACGAAATAGCCGAGAGTAAAGACAATGAACTTTTAGAATTGATGAGTCAGAAAGACAATGAATTGTGTCGACCCAAAGACTTGTCATCGCTGACAGTGATGTATTATACCGACCCAAACACTCTGGTTCGCGCCACTATTCCAGAACTCGTTGCAGACTCGTGTGCTTGCTCCTCGCCCCTGCCGTGACAAGCTTGCGTTTGTACACATTCTTGTGAAAGATTCCGAGCATTATAGTATGATGTAATGGGAAGGGGGCAGCTAATTCCTAATTGTGATGATAAGCTGGGACTCGGATTAGGCCTACAGAAAAAAGAGAGAGACTCCGAAATTGTATTTTCATGTGTCCAAACACTGAATATGACATTGTAAGAATTGATGTGTTTTGAATGTGCTTTTAGGACGGTACACAGATTTCATAAGAAGAAATTCTGCTTAACGTCCTCCGGTCTGGAACAGACACATCATGGGACGTTAGTAGATATAAAGATGGTGGGAACGATCCTGGAGGCAATGCCAGGAGGCAGGAAAGTCCCGAGTTTTTATCAATACAGATGTGTATGGGGTGAAGAGACAGATTACAGAGAAAGCTTACGTTCTTTAAATACGAGGCATTAATCCTGACTTATCGATAGGTAGGTCTGGATGAATTTTGCCCCCCAAACCGTGGAATAGTTGGGACTTATTGAACATTAAAGGTGGACCCTGACGGGTGAGTTTTGGGCAAGAAACACGTCGAGATCACCAGAAAGACAGCCTTTTCAACGATCAACTTTTCTTTGGGTTTCCTATAGGGGAAGACGGGGTAAAAAGCACTTTATCTCATGGAAGCAAATTTCAGTCTCATTTTGCCCATGAGACGAGCGTTAATGTCTAGCATTCGTCTCATGGGCAAATTTGACTGAAATTTTCATTTCAAGATAATTGGGGTGGGCTTCTTACCCGCCCATGCGCTTTTTACCCCGTCTTCCCCTATATCAAATCGCCAAAACGGCGATTTTTCCTTAGCGGAGATGCCGGAGAGAGAAGCCATTTTGGATGGGGTGGGTGGAGGCCACTCATTGTGGTTGAAGCTTTTTGGTTTAAACAAGTTTTTATAGATCATTGACATACACAGACAAGAACATACAACACAGTACAGGAAACACAAAAGCAACGCTTAATTAAAGTGTCACCTGCAAAGAGAGGCCAAAGAGTGCCAGTGCAATGAAGCATCAAATTATACAAATAATGAAGGAAATACTGAAGCTTTTTCTTCTTTGTAGTGCAGTAAAAAAAAGGAGCTATTTCCTTTGTTGTGAGCAAAACTCCTTTTGGTAAACTGTATAAATTTTTTTAAAATATATAGATAAGTAAAAAGGCTAGTATTGTGGAAATTTCGTGCAAACGATTTGGTCTAACTCAGGCGGCCATTCTTTCACTGAAAGAATTTGACTTCCAGCACCTCCACCAAGGAGGAATCGCCAAATTTGACGGTTTGATTTCTAGGAAACCAGAGCAAAAAGAGTGTTGCGATCTCTGTAAAGGGTGTTTTCCTGGTGATCTCGACGTGTTTCTTGCAAAAAAAACCTCATCCGTCAGGGTGCCCCTTTAAGTCATTCTCACGGTTGTGGACCTGTGTTTGTCTTTGTTGGGATGATAAATACCCGTGAGTTACAAATCGAAAGATTCACTCTAGGGGAATGTATAGGAATATTCACATCAATGCTTGAGTCAGCTTGTTCTTGTTGTTCTTCTTCTTCTTCTGAAATTCTTCTCCCTCTTCTGCATCGTCTTCAAAACCATGTAGTCAAAAAGTTTAGTCATTCTGCAGTGCGAAGCTTAGGGGCTTAAAGGGAAAACAACCGATCCCAGGGATCGGGTCTTGCTCGTCAAAAAAGCCCTGCCTCGCGGTGGCTCGCACAACAGGGAACAAAGAAGGGCGAACCGTCTCTCTCGCCAGCTGTGATTCAAATGTGGTGCGCGCTCGGAGATGATGCGATTAGCGTGAAAGAATGAAATATTGGGTTGTACGTCCTCCCGGCATGGGCAGGCACATATGGGATAATGAGCTTAGCGTGGATGGAAGTTCAGTTTAGCGTCGCTCCCCTCTTTTATAGTCCGACGGGCGAAGGTTTAACCAGGGTATAAACAAAAATTTATAGTTCCTGAATCACTTCTTAGTGCTGAGAAGCGATCAGGTTTTCTTAAACATCCCTCCTACTGTGTTTTAAATGAGTTTATCGCCATCCCTGTTTTTATAGTCCGGTCCTCCTTTAACCTCCTTTATAGAAGGTTTTCTTGTGTTCTGGTTTTTTAGGGTTCTTAAACATCCCTCCTACTGTGTTTTCATCATCATTATCGATCATCACTACCATCTCCTCCTCCTCCTCCTTCGCCCCTTATTCTCTTTCTTCATTGAAAATAATTATATCATCATCCATGGTCTGCACTACCATCAGTAGTATTAGTCTATAACACAGTATTCCGTTATCCGCCTATCGGCGGTATTGTTAATTTTGTTGTCACTATTTGATGTTCTAATTTTTGCTGTAGTGGGTCAGTTATCGACGGAATTTCATGAGGCTTTGCAGTTGTTTAAGGACACACACACACACACACACACACACACACACACACACACACACACACACGAAAAAATAACTAATCCACTATTAATCTTGTATTGTTTGGGTGTTTTTTATTTGTTGTTGGTGGGGGGTTTTCCAATCGTGCTTCTTTTTGCCTAGAAGAAAAGGCTTCACTCAGAAAGGTTGCATTTTTATTTATTGTCATTTTCTTTCGGACTTTTAACTTTTACCACCAATGTTTTTATCCTTATTCACTTGTTTTTGTTTTGTTTGTTTGTCAACGTCGATTGTTATTCAAAAACAGATTTACTGGTTTTCGTCAATACGTGTTCCCTACTTGCTGTATTCGTACAAAGTCATTTACGGGTTTTACAAGGATCGCCAGGCCGTTTTGCAAGGAAAATGCGTAATGCAAAATGCAAGGGAAGTAACTTATATCCACCAGAGAAAACATTTTCCAAAAACTCGCTTACTCCCCTTCATTATCTCGATCGGCCACGGAGGTTAGGGCCTACCTTTACTCTTTGCTGTCTGTCACGCTGTCTCTTTGTTTAGTTTGTCTGTGGACGCATATTGTTCAAAAAGGTAAGAACAGATCATAATGAAAATTTGATGGAGAATGAAGATGCGATCAAAAGAACAATCCATCTGAATTGTGACTTAAGAGCTGGAAATCATTATTTTTTATCTTTTTACAACCGACAATTTTATTTTCTCACAGGTTGTTTTTAAAGTAGCCTTAAACTGGAAATCCTTATGCACGGAAACGGCACGGCGACGGCGGCAACGACAAAGGCAACAATTATGTCCTGTTAAATCGCTCAATCTAAATTTCTACTGCTTGAATCCATAAGACACAAAACGGCAACGGCAAGTCAGTCACCGGTAGGGGCCTACCGTCGATGGCACCGGCACGGCAGGAGTTTTCGGGGGTGCCCACCGGTTCGCATAATGCGTTTTGCATAATCCTTTGATCAGAGCCGCGGGCGCAAGTCGAGTGTCTCTTCCAAAAAAAACCTGGCAGTTCGCATAAACGGGTTTGCCATTTCGCATATTATGCACTCTTGCAGGTTCTAATGCACTCTACGTGACTTTCTGTTACTTTCTTACTATCCCTAACCCTATCCCTAACCTATCCCTAACCCTATCCCTAACCTATCCCTAACCTATCCCTAACCTATCCCTAACCCTATCCCTAACTTTCTGAGTTTTATGCGAAATGCCATGTCCACAAAGCTTTGTATGCGAAGCGGCAGTATGTGAATCGGCTTTATGCGAAGCGGCAGTATGCGAAACGGCAATATGCGAACCGGGGCGCACCGGTTTTCGGAGCATGTAGTGAATTCTGCCGTTGCAGTCCACGAAATAGGGACGGCATATAGAAAAATGCCTCGGTCAGCTATGCAAAGGGGGGAGGGGGGGGGAGGTCGGTCAAGGTCGTGTTTGGATAGGCAGGGCGCCGTCTCTTTCACACAGAAAAGGCGCCGTGCAGTTTCCGTTTGGATGGATTCAAAACTTCGGGTTTCGTCACGGAACCTAGGACGTCAACGACCCAAAAAAAAGCTGCCGTGCCGTCGTGAAAACGTGGATGTGGATTTCCAGCTTTACTGGTTCTTGTCCACTGAATATCACATCTTTTATGACTTTATATGTGCTGTTTTTCTTCTTCTTCTTCTTCTTCTTCTGCGTTCCCAGGCCATAAGGCCATAATGGGTAAGGTACGTATGTGTCCGTTTTTCCAGTTTTCACTGGTCTCCCTCGCTGCATTCAGCCGACACATTCCGATTTCGGAGGAGCTCAAAGGAGAAAACTATACGGAAGAAAGTTTTGGAAAATAAGGCAGGAGAATGGGCCAAAAAGTCAGAAACATAGGGGAAGACGGGGTAAAAAGCGCATGGGCGGGTAAGAAGCCCACCCCAATTATCTCATGAAATGAAGCAAATTTCAGTCTCATTTTGCCCATGAGACGAGCAGTTAATGTGGGGGGAGCTATTCGTACTCATGGGCAAAATTGACTGACGGGGTATACATTTCATGAGATCTGTGCTGGGTTGTAGTTTAGACACCCGCATCAACTTTTTAGCAGGTCTTTATACGGAAGAATTTTTTGGAAGACGGCAGTAGAATGGGCCATGGGTCGGAAAGATAGAAGATGACCCCAATTAGCAATGAAAAAAAGCAGAGTCAAAGAGAGAGACAGATTATGAGGAAGTTAATGCACAGAACTTCCAGCTCGTCTCATGGGCTAATTTGTACTGAAGACCCCCTTCATCCCCACGAGGTAATATATGTGCTGTGATTTGTGCTTTGTTGTAGTTTAGACACCCGCATCAACTTTTAGCAGGCTTTATCATTATTATAACGACGTCTGTTTAAGTCCTTTCGTGAACATTTGTCCTCTCGCGGATACCATGATCTACACTAAGCCTAGGGTCTCCCATAACCGTATATATTCTTGATCATCATGTCACAACCTATTATTCAGATCCTGAACTTTGAACCGCCAGTGCAAACCTCCGCCAAGGAAGACTCACAAAACCAAAATTTCCTTCCTTCTGATTCATGTCCAAGCTGTATCTCATGAACCAGTGGGTAGAATGGCTTCAAATTTTGTGTGGTAATGTAACATGGCGAGTAATGAAATAAATACTTGCAATAAATACCCCCAAAAAGCAGAAACAGGGTCATTTTAGACTAATGTGCACATAAGGACAAATAGTCCGCGAGAGGACTTAACAGGTGTTAAATCATTGTGGTGCCAAGAGGCGATAGTGGCGATGAAAGGGTTTTAACGGCAATTGAGGCTAGTCGAGGGTCTGTTTTCCAAAGACCTTTTTTTAATTTTGGGAGATAAACGGGATAGGCCTAAAGGAATCCCCAGTATTACACTAGTAACCATCTTTTATAATCCCAGGGAAGGTTTTAGCGGGATTTTATTTAGCTGAAAAGTGGCTGGCGTCGAATGGGTTATAAACCGGAAACGTCTCTCTCGCAGGAGGTTTGCATTCTTTCGGTGCTTTTTGACGAGAGAAGTCTCGTCTATCTACTGAAAATTGGTGTGTGTGGGTGTGGATGTGTGTGTGAGTGGTTACCACCTCATTTAAAAACCCACCAGGTCACGTGTCAAAATCACGGGTTTCACGTATTTTCCCTCTTATGGCTGGTAAGAAATCTTGTTTTGACCAGGTTTGACTCTCATACAAATGTCCCCAAATTGAAAACGAAACATAATTTTAAAGAGCAGCCTCAATTTGAAGTTGGGGGGGGTATTTGTATGTGGGTCACAGCTACCCAGAAAAAAACAAGGGACTTAATCGTGGTGGGTCAGTGTGTCTTTAAAAACTTTAACATATCAATTTTGTCAGAAACTACAAACAATAGCACAACCAAATTTTTCACAACGATGTAATATCACATTATGTCTGCAGTGACTGCTTTTATTAAAAAAGTCACAAGAACAAATTGGATGCAAATCAATTGTTAATTTGGCAACGATTAGGTACTATTTTTTTAATTTTCAAATCCGACTCGAATGCTATGGACTCAATAGATTTTGTTAATTGTCAATGAAGAAGCTGATTGTTGGGTTGTTTCACGCTGCTTTATCAGGTATGTGCATAATTATAAAATATACAAATCATTTAAGTTCAGCGGCAGGGTTTAACAACAATTATAAAGAGGACACGGTAACAGGATGTTGTTGTTGTTGTTTGTTTCCTCTTTGCTTGTTTAGTTGTCGTCGTCGTTGTTGTTGATGATGATGCCGTTGTTGTTAGTTGCTTTTGCTGTTAATGTTTGGCAACCATTTGTTATCAAATTTCTGTGCAGTCGTTCATCTTTATGCCAAGTACATATGGAGATATATAAACCTTAATGTGCGTGTTCTAGAATTCTTTACTTTTTCTGTAAAAAAATTTTTTTATAAATAAAACTTAGTTTTTACCCTTTCGCCGCCAGCCATTTTTGGGTGGTCCAAAATATACTATTAAACTTAATTGGGTAGAGAAAACAAATTATCTGCAATATTGGGAATTCCTCTGTGACATGTATAACATTAGGCCTATCTTTACCTTCAGAAAAATAGGGTCTTTGGATAGCAGTCCCTGATTTGATGCCTTTTAGTGACATGGGTGTTAAACCATTGTGGTGCATAAATGCGACATTGGCGGGTGAAAGGATTAAAACGAAGCTAATAAGCTTACTTCACTGCTTTCACTGATATATGACAATCGTTTTCCAGACCTGGGCCCATGCAGGAGATACAGACAAATTCAGGATTGGTCTGGAAACAATAGAACCAAAAACAGATGACTTGCGCAGATCAAGACCCTTTGGCATCAGATCACTGAGCAGAACTGCGGAGGAAGCTTATAATTAACTGGTTTTAAAACAATCCAACGTAATTATCAAGCCTTTGTTTGTTGTCCTTTGCCGATCTACGATCGCAAAGGAGTCTGAATTCGTTGCGGTATTTTTTTGTTTTTTTCCTTCTTTTCCATTTCTTATTGTGTGTGGTTTTATTTTTTTTATTTTGTTCCTCCATTGTCTTGTCGATTAATTTATTACAGAATGAATTGCGCTTTTGTGTATGAAGCTATGCTGCTGCAATGAACTGCTATATATGTGAATGATCAAGACACCACACCATGCGATCTCTTATAGTTGCAGTCTCTGTGAACGGACTAAATAAAACGTTTACTCACGAATCCGAACATTCTAAGATTTGTTAGTAATGAATGATCATCTGGGAATGCGTGCGCGTGTGTGCATGCATACCTGTGTGCGTGTCTGTCTGTCTGTCATATTTTTGTCTCGTGTAGGCGAGGGTATGGTTACAAACGTACCTTTGTTGCGTGCATTGCATTTGCATTGTATGATGTTCAGTGTGTGTGTGTGTGTGTGTGGTGCGCACGCGCGCGCGCGTGTGTGTGGTTTTTTTTCTGTGTGTATGCGTGCGTGCGTGTGCGCACTGGTGTGTGCTGTGTGTGTGCACGCCGCGCGCGTGCGTGTGTGTATGCCTCTGTGTGTGTGCGTGTGTGTGTGTGTCACTGCGTGTGTGTGTGTGTGTGTGTGTGTGTGTGTGTGTGTGTGTGTGTGTGTGTCACCGCGTATGTGTGTGTGTGTCACCGCGTATGTGTGTGTGTGTGTGTGTGTGTGTGTGTGTGTGTGTGTGTGTGTGTGTGCCTACTCCTACTCTAGCAAACAACACAACAAAAAATCAAAGCAAGATGATTACAATGAACTAGACTAGATCTAGTGTATTTTCTTGTCTTGCAAGGAGATAATCTAAAAGTCCCAAAAACATTTCAGTAAAATAATTCAAACAGTTACAAGTCCAGACAGCCATTGCATTCCTAGACCTAGGTCTATTTGGTTATGAAAGAAAAACCGCAATGAAAGTAAAATCACTTATTTATTCAAACAAATCTTATGCACAATGTTTTGCTAGTAGATTATTAGGCAACTGTAAGGGACTATAATACTTAGTAACTTACCTAGCTAGCAATGATTATTATTGTTATTCATTGCAGCATACACTTAACGGTTTCAAAACAGCCTCGATAAACTGCAGAGGAACAGTCTCCCAAATAAACCTAGAAAGCACACGTAAGCCTACATTGTGCGCAAATGTCTTAAAAAAACTGCTAACATTAACTCTGACGTGTTCCTAACCCTATCCCTAACCCTATTCCTTACCAAGATGCGTTAAATATACGAAACCTCGTGCTCCGCACGGCAGCATGAAGCATGATCTGCGTTCATAATTGATAGGAACCTGCCCACCCCGCTCCTCTTTAAAAAAAAAAAGAAGAAGAAAAGAGACCAAAAAATATGTCACAGTCAAAAGTGTAGCTCGTGCAAATCTGCTGCTCGCTACTATGAGAGTCTGTATTTGCGACATTGAGCATGAACCACAAATTTCACTTTTTTGTAGGGTTAGGGATAGGGTTAGGGTTAGGTAAATGGTTCAAGTAAAGAAAGAGTGAAATTTGTGGTTGTCGCAAATACAGACTCATAGTAGCGAGCGGCAGATTTGCACGAGCTACACTTTTGACTGCGACATCCGCCCACTCCCCTCTCCTTTAAAAAAAAAATGATGAAAAGTTCTCCCACCTTCTGGAAGTTCTGTGCTTGTAACTTCCTCTAATCGGTCACTCTCTTTGACTCTGCCTTTTCCCTTTGCTTGCTGTCATCTACTATCTTTCTGCCTTACCGGTCCATTCTCCTGCCTTTTTTTCAATAAATGCTTTCAACACGGCTTCCTCCAGCCGAAGACGGACATGCTGGGTCTAATTATTTCTTACTTAGGCGCATAACGGCAGCATGATGCATCTGCGCTCATAATTGATAGGAAACTGTCTGAGCGATCGAAGAAGAAGAAGAAGAATAGAATAGATAGCAGGCAACTATGATAAGTTATAGTTTAGACACCCCCACCCCACACCCCACCCCCGTCCCCCATCAAATTTTCACTTGGAACATTTTCACTGAGCAGCGGCAGCATTCTGCCGTTCTTGGGAAAGGGATAGGGTTAGGATCAGCCTAGGGTTATTGTCACGAAACTGAAAAAGAACCCAGACTTTGAGATTGATAGTTGTAAGCATGAAGGAGAGGGTGGGGTGTGTGTGTGGGGGGTCTAAATTACAACTTGGCCTATTAATGTTACACTTTTTTAAATATAATTTAACAGATTTATTTGTATAAATCGGGTCAATGCTTTTCAAAAGGGTGAGTTAAGCAGTCTAAACGCTATTTTTGTTTATCCAAATGTAACTTTTAGACTTTGTTCTGCTTAATACGGATTATACCTTGTTTTGATTTTTTTAATAATATCTTTATGATTAGGAGAACAAATGGTAAGGGCTTAGTAAAACCTATTAGCCTCGATCGTATGGTGAGGTCCTACCATATGATATGATTATTGATATGATTATTCACTATGCCATGCTATGCTACAGGGGCGTAGCATCCAGGTCAGGCACTCAGAGCTAGATCCTTACCACTTTTTTCACACACAAAACACACAACCAAAACAAACAAACAAAAACCGCACACACACACACACACACACACACACACACACACACACACACACGCACGCACGCACGCACGCACGCGCACGCACACGCACACACACACACACACACACACACACACACACATTTTTCTAGGCACAGGCATCGCCATTATAAACAAATTATATTCCAAGTAAATCCCAGCCCGCAGGATTAGCATCTGCCTGACTGCTATTAGCAACCATGGTCAGAAACAACTGGCATACATGCATAGGGGAAGACGATGTAAAACGCGCATAGGCGGGTAAGAAGCCCACCCCAATTATTTTATGAAATAAAGAAAATTTCAGTCAAATTTGCCCATGAGACGAATGCTAGACATTAACGCTCGTCTCATGGGCAAAATGAGACTGAAATTTGCTTCATTTCATGAGATAATTGGGGTGGGCTTCTTACCCGCCCATGCGCTTTTTACCCCGCCTTCCCCTACATACATAAATGTGGGTGCCTGGGGTGATCAACAGGGGGTGCAGTTGGGGTGGTGATGGAATCGAGGGTCACAGTCAAGGGGGGGACTACTAGAGAACAACAGGGACTGCAAATTCACATCGTATTTTTCCAGGAGAGGCTTCCATTGCATCTTTTAGTATTCAACCCATCGTCAGCTTCTGGGCAGGGGAGGGGGTAAGGGGTGACAAAACCCCACAGGCCACACACACACACACCTCCACAGACACCCGGAACCTCTGGAGAATGAAGCCTCCCAGACCCTCCATTTCAGCCTGACCACTTCTATCTAGAAGGCCTGCTACGCCCCTGTGCTAAGGCATTGTGAGAAATAAGCTACCATGGTCGTTTTGATTATTAGTACGTAGGCCTAACTGAAACACGTAAAACGGTAAAAGCCTTAAAGGTGGAGCCTGACGGGTGAGTTTTTGCAAGAAACACGTCGAGATCACCAGAAAGACAGCCTTTTCAAGGATCGGAACACTCACTTTGCTCTGGTTTCCTATAAATTAAACCGTCAAAACGGCGATTCCTCCTTGACGGAGAATCCGGAGATAGTAGCCATTTTGGATGGGATGGGTGGAGGTCACTCATTGTGGTTGAAGCGTTTTCTTTTTTTGTAGTGCAGTAAAAAAAAAAAAAGGAGCTATTTCCTTTGTTGTCACAGCGAAACTCCTTTAGATAAACTGTATAAAAAAATAAAAAAATAAATAAAAAGGTTACGGTATTGCGAAAATTTCGTGCAAACGATTTGGCGGCCATTAGAAAAGAGACGACACACGCCTTCTCTTTGGATGAAATAATTTGACTTCCAGCACCTCCACCAAGGAGGAATCGCCTATTTGACGGTTTGATTTCCAGGAAACCAGAGCAACGTGAATGTTGCAATCTCTGTAAAGGGTGCTTTCCTGGTGATCTCGACGTGTTTCTTACCCAAAAAAACTCATCAGTCAGGGTGCCCCTTAAGCTTCTCCCCAACCCCATACCAAAAGCAGCCGAGCATGTCACAAAGATTTAATACGCGCGCGTGCATACACGCACGCACGCACCACACAGACACGCGCGCACACGCACACACTCACACTCGTGTCAAGTAATCCGAGTTCGAACCTGGGTACAGGGGATTTTTCCTCTCACTTTGCACTAGACCTTGCGGTCTGAACGTGGAGTCTTTCGGATGGGACGATAAACCGAGGTCCCTGTGCCCATGCACTTAGCACACGCTGGACCCAGTGGCAGCGAGGGGATTGTCATTAATTTGGTTTAAGTTTACCCCCCCCCCCCCCCCCCCAACAAAAACAAAACAAAAAAAAAAATGGGTGGCGCGCCACTGGCTGCGATGCGCTCTCCAGGTGGGAGCAACCCGAATTTCACAGAGACGCCTCTGTGACTATAATGTACCTAACCTAACCCCACATAACTAAACACACACACACACACACACACACACACACTAGCGCGCGCCTCCACATATTTATTCTTTGAAACTATTGATTGTCGATTCCAAACAATCATTAACATTAATAATTAGTAGGAGGAAGAAGAAAAACAAGGCATCGAGAAAACTAACAGGCAAGCGTGCAACACGTGAAAGGTGTTATTGTGTCACGTGGTCCTATTTTTATCCAATCGCGAGCAAGGATGCACGCGCCTCCTTTTAATTTCCCGTACCCCTCTCGAAGTGGGTTTTTTTTCATGAGCTGTGTGAACAAGTTGTCGTCTGCTGCCATGTTGGATTTTTGACACCTGTACATTTGAAAACGAAAGGTAAGTGGTTTGTGTATCCATGTGGGTCTTCGTGTCGATAAAATATTGTCTTCATAAGCGTTGTAGATGTACTACAGGTGACAATGCGAGAACTGTTGGAATTCTCTTGAATGTGTATGTGTGTGGAAAAACACAGTGGCCAGAGTAGAGGTACGGTATGTCGCAGCCAAAAAAGTCGCTCAGTCAAATAAATCGCCCGGCTACAAACAATGAGAGTGTGCATTTGCGAAATTGAGCATGAACCACAAATTTCACTTTTTTCTAGGGTTAGGGATAGGGTTGTCGTATGAAAAAAAGTAGCATCGTGTAAATTCTTCGCTCGCTACTATGAGACTTAGCATTTGCGACATTGAGCGAAGTTTTTTAAATTTCACTTTTTTCCGTAATGTCATGAAATATGAACGATTTGAGTACGGAAAAGTGTTTCAAATACGGAAAAAGTGATATTTGTCGTTTTCCTTAATGTCGCAAATGCTAACTCATAGTAGCGAGCGAAGAATTTACACGATTTTTCATACGACAAGTAGGGTTAGGTAAATGGTTCAAGTACAGAAAAAGTGAAATTTCTGGTTGTCGCAAATACACACTCTCATAGTAGCGGGCGATTTATTTGACTGAGCGACTTTTTTGACTGCGACACGGCATTCTTGCAACACTCAGACCATGTTCAGGGATAGTAACTCTTCCTAGTCGAATTTTTCGTCAACAAATGAATTTTCTTATTTCGTATATATATTTAGCGCATCTTGTTAAGGAACGGGGTTAGGAACATGTCAGAGTTTGCGCACAATTTATGCGTCCCGTGATTGAGCGCCGCACCCGTAGCCTGTGAGATACAGGCCCGTACCCTGAGCCTCTGCAGTGAAAAAACGGCCGGTGCTAGCTCTCGCTGAGCTCGATATGTCACCATTTAGTCTTTTTGGTGTCACTCACTGTTAGCAATTTCCAAAGGTTCAGTCTGGACAGTCGCGGCCTGCCAAGCGCTATTATCATATCATATATCAGTTTAGGCTCTGTAGGCTTTTGAAGCCTTTTGCCCTCTAGATATTTTTTTCATAATGTAGTATAAAAATATAAAAAGATTTGCCCGTGAATTTTTTTGGCTATTGTGTATTGGGTTTTTAAAATTTATTTCTCCAAATTTGTGGAGTACATGAAATAATATTAAATTTTTGGTCAATAAGATTTTTGAACATATTTAGTGATGATGCATTTACAGTTTCATTAGCAAAGGTAGGGGAAGACGGGGTAAAAAGCGCATGGGCGGGTAAGAAGCCCACCCCAATTATCTCATGAAATGAAGCAAATTTCAGTCTCATTTTGCCCATGAGACGAGCGTTAATGTCTAGCATTCGTCTCATGGGCAAATTTGACTGAAATTTTCTTTATTTCATCAGATAATTGGGGTGGGCTTCTTACCCGCCCATGCGCTTTTTACCCCGTCTTCCCCTAAAGATGTGCCACCCCCCCTTGCATTTCTCGGTTAATTGTATTTTTCTGTTTTTGCCTTTCTTGCCATACATAAAGCTGTATTTTAGGAACATTTTTAGCTAATAACCTTTTTGGAATACTAACCATATCCCTAACCCTAGCCCTAAACCTAACCCTACCCCCACCCCCCACTATGTACTGCAGTACACCGCGATTTGTCACAGTTGTGGTTCGTTGCGTTTTCCCATCTTATAGGGTAGGGTTAGGGCTAGGATTAGGGTTAGGGTTAGTATTCCAAAAATATAATTTGGTGGAAATGTTCCTGAAATACAGCTTTATGTATGGTAAGAAAGGCAATAACGGAAAAATACAATTAACCGAGAAATGCAGGGGTGGTGGCACATCTTGACCTTTACCAAAGTTTTAGTTGTGTTAGGATCATAAAATGTTTCGCTGTTGCAAGTCAATGTTAAGCCTACTTTTAGCAAAGATGCAGGTTAACACCCCGCCCCTCCATTTCTCGGTTCTTTCCGGGGTTTTTTCTTTCTTTCCAGTCTTGCTCTTTCTTACTGCAGAGTGAGCACTAAAATCTCTAATCAGTTTTGGGCTATATTCACATGTATGCCCGTCTGCTGGCGTCAATAACGATAATTTGTAACAGAAAAGAACATAGCGATTGCTTTTTCAGTCAACAGATTATCGTTCTTGACCGGGTTGACGGGCTTATATTTAACCGTTAATTTTAATCCATTGAAACAAATTCAAATATGCATTCGCTAATAGTATAATATAAAGGCAAGGCTGAAAAAACGCATTGAACCAAGACATTGAGGGTCTGTGTGGGGGGATGTTATCTTAGCCAATTTTGGCAATTACACATTTTTGCCCGTAGGACTAGGAGAAAATAATCTGTTGACGGAAAGAACAGCCTGCTTCGCTCTTTTCTGTCATCAAATGATGATGGCGAAAATGTGAACATACGACTCTGATGCTCCTGCATATTTTCAGGAACTAACAGAACGCCACTGAAGCTGGGTTATGCACTGATGAAAATTCCAGGGAAGACCCACCACAGTCCTCAATGGCGGAGCCCTGTCACCATCTGATCATCCTATCAGCATCAGGATAATCACTGCTGCCAGGCAGGATGCCTTTCCTCTCGCATACAAAAGGTAAATCAGCCGGGTCAAAGACACTGTAATGGGAATAAGACAGACAACTGGAGAGGTACGGCGAGCCGGGCTGATAGGGTGATCCCATTAACAATGGCGGCTATATCCAAAGACTGGAATTTGAATCGACGTTTTTTTTAAAATACCAGATTCAAATTTTAGTGCTTGGGCAAACCCTTTTCAATCAATCAATCAAGCAAGCAATCATTTATTGTCTCAATCTCATTAAAACAAGGAAATTTGTCTTGCAATCGATCAATACAAAAAACGAAAACACAATAAAATGCAATAAATGCGAACACCCTAATAGGGGTGTCTGTACACATGAGCACCCCCACCCCCACCACGGCAACAGCGACAAGCCAGTCACAACTTTTCTGTTTTCCTGAAGACAAAGAAAGGTAAGGAAGCTGCAAATACGGCCAGAAAATCTATAAAACAGTTGCAACCAGTGTTAGATTACTGCTAATGTTCATGGTTCAAGGGGGGGGGGGGGGGGGGGGGGGGGGGGGGGGGGCATAATCAGCCCCTTTTATGTCCTCAATACTATATAGGGGGAAATGGCCGCTTGTCTGTCTTATTCCCATTACAGTGTCTTTGGCCGGGTTATATTCACACCCGACGCATACTAATACATTTTTTAAATTAGGTCTTTTCCTGGTATTGCAGTAACTACAGGGACCGACCAACTATAGTCTAACTATAACAGGCATTGGGAATTTTTAAACAAATTTTCAGGGGGGGGGGGGGGGGGGGGGGGGGAGTGGGGGGGAGGGCGGGGGGAGTTATGGCCAAGGGGACGTTTTATTATTTTTTAAACCAAAAAAATAAACCAATTGAGTAAGAATTACTTATGAGTGAATGGAAAATGAACTAGATATATCGGTTCTATTTCTAATGCTGTTTTTAAGGGTTAGATTACAACAAACTAATCTTCAGCTTCAGGGGGCTTTGTCCCCTGACATGCTTTTCAGCCTTGTTTTCACGATTCCTCATCCCCGTGTCTGACTGTAATAAATGTCCCGTATGTACCTGTTCCAGGTCGGAGGACGTTAAATACATGTTCTTCTAGTCACATTTCTAACTGTGATCGCTTCAGCTGAATGGAATCAAGATTCAATATTTCAAACTGTACTTTCATTTGCCGAAACAAAACAACAAAAAGCCACTTTGTATCTTTTGCATTAACCCTTTCGCCGCCAATGTCGCAATTTATGCACCACAATGGTTTAACACCCATGTCACTAAAAGGCATCAAATCAGGACCTGTTATCTGAAAGACCCTATTTTTTCTTAACTTTGGGAGGTAAGGATAGGCCTAATTGTTATGCATGTCACAGAGGAATTCCCAATACTGCAGATATTCTTTTAATTTTACCCTGCTGTTTAATGGGATTGTTTTTTGCTATAAAAAAAATGGCTGGCGGCGAAAGGGTTAACGAATACACGGGAAGCGTCATCCTAAGGTGGACTTCATATGCTAGAAGGCCCTGTCCAGTACTATAAGAAAAAGAAGGAAGAAAATGAGTGTGAATAATTCCAGTTAGCCGTTAGCAGTAAAGTCCTGATTTTAGCATTATGTACACACGCACATGTTATGATACGAAAAAGAACCAACCTGTCTTTGTAGAACTGCACAATTTTTTTTAGACCAGCTTGCTACACACGTTTTCTGTTAGAATTTTAGAATTAGTTTGTTTAATTCTTGACTGCTACACTTTTGTTAGTGAATTGTGCTTGACGATTTTTAATGAATGGTGAAATTTGTAGTCACGCATTTCACTTCACACCATGACAACACATTTTACCGATCCAGACCTCTCATGGCTTAGGACAATGTAAACAACAAATAATTGAAATGTTTTGATTTGCAGAGACCAGTCTGACCTAAGTGTTCTGAAGTTTTTTCAGGCCCTACATTTTTTTCGTTGTTTTTTTTGGGGGGGTCAAAAAGTGTCACCAGTCATTGAAAGTGAAAATTAATTATCTGAAAGCGTTTTCATTCTCCAACCCACCTGCCCCCCGCCCTCTGGTCCTTGTGTATATGAGGCCATAATCACTGCTCCGAGATCTTAAAGAGCTGTAACACCTTCAACTTCAAGGAGTAGGGATGTCCCCAGGGCAGTGTTTTTTAAAATATAGCATTCCAGCCCAGCTCTTTCAAATACCGGTTGCCTCTTCTGCTATGTGGAAGTCACGGTCATGAACAAAAAAAAGTGACGTTTGTTTTAGCTTACTAGTGTATGTTTGTTGTCATTGTTACTGTTTTTGTAACCTGGATCCGTCAAGTAAAGCGGAAGGGCTGACGTTTCCAGCACTGTCTGGAATTATGGGCTATAGGGTACAATGATGGGGGTGTCATGTTATGAATTGTACTCATTTATTTTCATGTTTTCAAGTTGTTGAACGTTGTTAAGGTGTGTTATGTTATGCGTGGTCGAACTTTACGTGGCGACAGTCTTGAGATGACTATAACTATTGACGAGGGACTCTGACAGACTTACTAACTAACAAATTGCTTTAATTAGGGATACAGTTGAACATGTTGAGACACTGAAATGCAGCATATTGGGGAGGTGTTGGGAATTGCGGTATGTTGGAGACGGTTATTGTAGTTTAGGGTGAAATCAAGACGTTTGCAGATCTTTGTCAACATTCATTTTATCATGTAACTGATATTGGGTTAGGTTTTAGGATGAAAAAACCCCAGTGCTATTCCGATTGAGAGTGAAGCTTTCTGATCATTGTCAAAATGGATGGTATTGATAATTTTATTAGCTGCGAAGAACGCAAATTCATAGGGAAGTAATAGGCAATCAAATTAATCATCCAAGTATAATTTGTCATTTATGAAAATTTTCACATAGAGAGAGAGAGAGAAGAGAGAGAGGGGGGGGGGGGAATTAAAGGAGTGAGAGCGAGGGAAATTCCAAACAAAAGGGGCGAAGTGAAGTAAAAGAGATTTAGAGAGATAAGCATGAGAGGAAAAATTAACGCTCCAAGGCCACTGATCATGAAAAACACAGACAACTACTAACACAAGAGTACAAATAAAGAAAATTTGTCACATCAAAATTTTATTAAAAAACGTGAACAAGTCTTAAGTTTTCGAGTGAGCACAATAGCTTCTAGCTTGTTGCCAATACATTTTCTGTTCATGTATGGCTTGTACCCACGTGTCGTCATTCCGGCCAAAGGAGCGTGCCATATTATGGGAGAGACCGCCATCTTAGTCAGTAACTTTGTTTAAAAAATGCCAGATCGATGCTGTTTACACACAAAAAAGGACTAAGATGGCGACACTTCCGTTGGAAGGGTCGAGATGCGCACGCAGGTGAGGGGGAGCCATTAAGGACCTAATACAAATTATTTAAACCAAATTCTTTTTAAGAGTTTTATTTTTCAAAGGCTAGTTTTGAGGAACGTGATTTTACAGATGATGACAAATAATGTTCAATGCCGATCCTCCCTGAATAAACAAAGGCTAGATTTGGAAATTGTGTGTGTGTATGCGTGTGTGTACGCATTTGTGTGTGTGTGCGTGCGTGTGTGTGTGCGCGCGTCCTTGGTGGGTGGTGTGTACATGCTTGTGTGTGTGTGTGTGTGTGCGTGCGAGTGCGTGGATGTGTGTGTCCGCGTGCTTGCCTGTGTGTGCGTGTGTGTATGTGTGTGTGTGAATGTGTGTGTGCGTGCTTGCGTAGGCTACATATGTTAGATTTTTTATTGTGCTTTTCTGCTCTTAACAAAATGGGTGTTGAGGGTGGGAGTAACGTGTGACAACATTGATTTCTTTTCTTCAAATAAGAATAATGTCCAACAAGGTACTTTCCTTGTGCATATAGAATGCACACAGAGAGAAGGGTGGGTGGGTCAGAATCCCTTGATGCGGCATCATGTTGGAACAGGTTCTGGCTGGCTGGATGGATCACTGTGTGTGTGAATGTGTGTGTGTGTGTGTGTGTGTGTGTGTGTGTGTGTGTGTGTGTGTGTGTTTATGTGTGTTTTATTCTTGATCTGTGAGATAAAATTGACTCGATGCTCTTCCAGCCAACAATCTCAGCCCAGTCGTTCCCTGTTGTCACCCTTCTCTCTTTCCAGCCTGTATCTGAGACAGAGGTCCCCCAAATAACTTTAAAATCCTGTGATCTGGATCCTACCCTGGCCTCTCTTTTCCAGCAAGTCTGCCACACCTTCTGCCATCAGTCACCACCATCAAAGACTGTAATGGGGAAGACAAGCATCCGGTCTCTTTTCCCTATATGAGTAGTGAGGACAGAAACACTGGTTATGTCCCTTTTAAACGTGACACATTTACACGTCTATAGGCCAGTTGAATTCTCCGTTCAAATTCCAGTCTGAGTTTTTGGATAGCCGCCGCTGTGAATGGTGTATAGCTACCCCACTAACGATAACTCTATCAGCCCGGTTCGCTGTAACTCTTAAGTAGTCCATCTTACCCTTTTAGAATCTTTGGTTTCAGGCGTCTTCCCTTCGTCTTTCAAACCTGCTCTTGTGAGGCCCCTTCTCACGAAAACAAACTGTATGAATTCCAATAATCTGAACAGAAAGAAACCTACAGACCTGTATCCAACCTTCTATTTCTCTCTATTTGACATGCATAGTGAATGAAATCCCATTGCTTCTGATGCTGGCAAAATCTCTTTATTTGCATTTCTTAATCTGTCTGCTGCCTTTGATATCATAGACGCCCCTATCCTTCGCTCTCGTTTTGAACACACTTCGTTGGACACACTTTTGGACTAAACAGACCAGCTCTCACTTTTCTTCTGACCTTGATGACTGCTTTCAGTTATACTGTCGTCGTCAGTCTTAACAGGTTAAGCTTACTTGTGCACCCCCCGCCCGGATTCTGTGCTACCTTTCTTGCTGAGTCTATATGCTACATAGCATGTGGGCAACATTATCGACCAAACTAGCGTAAAACACCACTTCTGTGCACACACAACAGCACAACTACCGGAGATCAAAAGTCCATTCTTCGGCAACTATTATTCCGGCACCCACAATGGGACGATTCAAGATAAACTTCAGCTAAATGAGGACAAAACCCACACATGGCTTGTAAGCACAGACCTAGCTAGCCCCTGTCTCAGTGGAGTCGCTCGTACTCCACCTGGGCAACATCATCTCTCTCCCTGACTCTGCTAAGAACCTACGTGTCACTCTGGACAACACGCTTTCTGTGCATAATTTCATGACCCTGACCTGCCTACTTTGACTGCCATGCTCACCAAACTGGTGTGGCCCACGCTGCAAACACGAAGAGCCGCCACAACATTACAGCATTCTACAAGATCCTCAAAGGGCCAACCTCTTTCGATATTAAGTCTGTTGGTCGGCTAATCTGCACACACACACACACACACACACACGCACGCACACACACACACATACACATATACACATACACGCCACGCACGCGCACGCACATACACACACACACACACACATACACATACACACGTATGTTTTCTATTTCTTGCTTATGTACGTGGAGTCTTTATCTTTTAACGTTGTAAGCTTTCTTCGGAGCTAATTTACTTGGGTAATAATCATAATAAAAGCACTTGGTATGTCCCCCCCTAAACCCACCCCCCCCCAAACCCAAAAAAAAAACACTCCTCAAAGGGCAGCTCCAGGTCAGGTGCGAACATCTGCAGCCCTTAGCTGCAAGAGCGAGAAGAGGGCACAGCGAGCAGTTCAGCAGGATCCTCTGCCGCACCCAGCGCCTCCTTCTCCCCCCCCCCCCCCCCCCCCCCCCCCCCCCCCCACGCCCATCAGAGAGTGGAACGCCCTGCTTCCAGAAACTGTCCAGGCCCCTTCTGCCAAAGTCTTCTTCAGAAGGCTGCTGGCAGAGCACTAAAGCTTCAGACCCAAGGGTAGGCAGTGGCTGGGCCGGCATCATGCTGGGTACCGCTGAACGGTCCTTGTCTGGCCGGTTGTCTGGCTGTCTACCCACCAAAACTAACTCCTCTCTCTCTCTCTCTACTCCATCTCTCTCTCTCTCTCTCTCTCATCTCTCACTCTCTCTCTCTCTCTCTCTCCTCTCTTCTCTCTCTCTCTCTCTCTCTCTCTCTCTCTCTCTTTTTTTTCTTCTCTCCTTCGACCACTTCGCCCTTTTCATTTATAATAATGGTCAGAAAAATAACTTTGACAACTATTTGGAAGAAGCAGCTTCAAACAAGGAAAAGAGAGAGAGCTGTTTGCACCAGATCCGTGGTATTGGCTACATTCGTAAATACCTATCGGACGAAGCCACAGCTATATTTATTATTTCCCTCATCCTATCTTATCTTGTCTTTGTAATGCTAATAGTTCCGCCTTATCCGTTTCTGTTCTCTCTTTGCCTACAGCACATTAAAAAAACCCCAGCTCGCCTTGTCCTTAGGAAGAAAAGGTTTGATCATGTTATCCCTACGCTCTCTGCACTTAATGTCTGATACAGGTAGAATTGAACACAAACTTAAAACCCTTTCATCGCCACTGTCGCCTCTTGGCACCACAATGAGTTAACACCCATGTCACTAAAATGCATCAATAGAGGGTCTGGTATCCAGTGACCTTATGTTCTTAATTTGGGGAGGTCAGGACAGGCCCTATTTTATGCACGTCACAGAGAAATCCCCAATATTGCAGACAAATTATTTTCTCTTCCCGGGTAAGTTTAGTGGTAATTTTTGGCTGAGGAATGGCTAGCGTTGAAAGGGTTAAGACCCCCTGCTGCTGGCAGAGAACTAAAGCTTCAGATCCAAGGGTAGGCAGTGGTTGGGCCGGCATCATGCTGGGTACCGCTGAACGGTCCTTGTCTGGCCGGTTGTCTGGCTGTCTAACCCCACCATAGCACCCCTCTCTCTCTCTCCCTCTCTCTCTCATCTCTCTCTCTCAACTCTCTCTCTCTCATCTCTCTCAAAAACTCTCTCTCTCTCTCTTCTCTCTCTCTCTCTCTCTCTCTCCTCTCTCCTCTCTCTCTCTCTCTCTCCTCTCTCTCTCTCATCTCTCTCTCTCTCTGTCTCTCTCTCTCTCTCTCTCTCTCTCTCTCTCTCTCTCTCTCTCTCTCTCTGCTCTCTCTCTCTCTCTCTCTCTCTCTCTCTCTCTCTCTCCCCTCTCTCTCTCTCTCTCTCTCTCTCTCTCTCTCTCTCTCTCTCTCTCTCTCTCTCTCTCTCTCTCTCTCTCTCTCTCTCTCTCTCTCTCTCTCTCTCTCCCCTCTCTCTTCTCTCTCTCTCTCCTCTCTCTCTCTCTCTCTCTCTCTCTCTCGCTCTCGCTCTTATTCCTTGTTTTCTCTCTTTCGCCCTTTTCATAACGGCCAGAAATGACTTTGACAACTAGTTGGAAGAAGAAGAAGAAATTGATTATTTCCCTCATCCTATCTCGTCTTGACTTTGTAATGCTATTCGATCTGCCCTCCCAGTCTTTTCTCCATTTTGTCTCCAGCGTATTCAAAATACAGCTTCTCAACTAGTCCGTAGGAAGAAACAGAAATCAATCTTGTTAGCCGTCTTCTACGCTCTCTGCACTTATTGCCTGTTACAGGTAGAATGTGAATGCAAACTGAACACCCTCTGCTACAAATCTATCCATCTTGGTGCTCTCTCCTATTACCTCTTCGACAATGTTACCGTGTACAAGTCCCGTTGTTACGTTCAGTTTTCATACCCTTTTCCCTACATAAGTATAAACTTTCAACTGTTGGCCGACGCTCTTTTGATGGCCAAATCTCTCTTCTGACACTTCTCGATCTCTCTGCCGCCTTTCATACCACAGACCACTCCCTCCTTACATATCGTCTTGAACATACTTTCGGAATGAAAGGGCTCTGCTCTCTCTTGCTTTTTCTCTTACTTTTCTGTCGTCAGTCTGCACAGGTTAGGCTGTCTTGTGGAGTCCCTCAGCGATTTGTGACTAGGTCCTGCATTGTTTACTTTGTATGTCCCACCTCATCTCTGTTCAGCATCATCGACCAGTACCACATGAAACACTACTTAACGCCTATGTGCAGATGACACGCAACTGTATAACAGTGCATACCCTAAAGACATGGATTCCATTCTTTCGGATGTATCCAGCTGCTACTCCGACATGCAGAACTGGGTGATTCAAACCCGTCTCTAGTTAAAATGGCGATAAGACCGAAACCATGCTTGTAGGCACAAATAGTATACTGGCATCTGTTTCAGCCGAGACAATCCAACTAGGCGATAACATCATCCTGCTCTCTCTGATTCCGTTAAGAACTTAGCAGCCCCTCTGGAGAATACTCTCAACGCTGAGCTTCCTAACTCGGGCCTGTTAGTCGTGCTACTGCCATATCTTTCGCATCGCATCGCATTTTCGCAAGTACGCAGTTGAAGCTACAGACTAGTTTGTTACTGCACGCTTTCTCTCCCATCATGACTATTGTATTGCTCTTCTTTCTGGCCTACCTGTGTCTTGTCTCCAGCGCATTCAAAGTACTCGGCTTGATCTTGCAAAACGTTCGACCATGTCAGCCATATTCTCCGCTCTCTGTATTGGCTGTCAATCGCAGATAGAATTGAATGAGTAGAATACCAACTTAACACCCTCTGCTATAACTATTCATCAAGCTGCTCTCTCTTACCTCTGCCACAATATTACCATCTACACGCCAGCTCGCCTGTTACGTTCATTTTTAGATTCTCCTTTCCTTCAGATCCCTTGTATAAACTTGGTATAGAATGGAATACAAACTACACACCCTCTGCAACAAATCTGTCCATCAAGCTGCTCTCTGCCATCTCTTCTACCGTGTATAGTCAGCTGGCCCATTCCATACCCCGTTCTCTATAGACTCCTTGATATAAACTTTCAACTGTTGGTCAGTTCTCTTTCGCTTTTTCAGGATCTAGTGCCTGGAAAAAACACTTTCCCTCTCGCTCCGTTATAAACGCACCCTCTTTATCTTAAAAATAAACCTATTCCTCTGTAATTGAAATGTTCTATCTATCTTTTTCCCCATGTGAATGCTGCAGCGTTTTTGTTTTGAAAGCGTATGAATGTTAAGCATATGCGTGCTTTGATTTGATTTGATCAAGATTAAGCGCCTTAGGCCTATTATGGTGTGTTGCGGCTATTGCTAGAGAGAAAGAGAGAGAGAGAGATCGCCATCCCTTGACGCGACATCGTGTCGGAGCCTGCTGAGCGGGTCGTGGCTGGCTGGGTCACTGTGTATGTGTGTGCGCGTGTGTGTGTGTGTGAGCGTGTGTGTGTGAGCGTGTGCGTGTGCGCGCGCGCGTGTGTGTGGTTGGAGGTGCGATGGGGGTGGGGTGGAGAGAGAGGAGCACACTTTGCATGCGTGCGTGTGCGTGCATGCGTGTGCGGGTGTATAGAGGGGGTGGGGGTGGAAAAAAGAGAGAGAACATATTTTAGACGTTAAAACGATTGGGCTGTTCATTGTATTAAGGGGGGGGGGGGGGGGGGGGGGGGGGAAGCTGGTGAATAACGGGGGGGGGGTGGGGGGGGGGGGGGGGAAGGGGGGGGGGGGGGGGGGGGGGGGGGGGGGGGGGGGGGGGGGGGGGGGGGGGGGGGGGGGGGGGGGGGGGGGAGGGGGGGGGGGGGGGGGGGGGAAAGCTGGTGAATAACGACAGTTAAAAGTGCAAATATGTACCCCCCAAAAGCCCGGTCAATGAATACAAATCTTTTTTCCGGGAATTGTTGTCATTGGCATCATAAACTTTGAGGCAGATAGACAGAAAGTTAAAAGTGCAAATATGTACCCCCCAAAAGCCCTCGTCATGGAAACAAAATCTTTTCGCGTCCATTGAATTGTTGTCATGGCATCATAAACTTTGAGGCAGATAGACAGAGAGGAAAGGGGGGGGGGGGGGGGGGGGGGTTGGAATCAGCACCCATTGCCGCGGCATCACGTCAGAACCCACTGAACGGGTTCTGGTTGGCTGGGTCACTCTGTGGGTGTCAAGTCAAGTCAAAATGATCTTTATTGACGATAAAGGATTAAACAAAACAAAGCTTTTTTTGTGCGCGTGTGCGTGCGTGCATGTATGCGTGCGTGCGTGCGCTTGCTGACATGGCATCATATTGGAATAGGGTGGGTGGGGTCTTTCCTGCCCAATTATATATTATGGAAGCAAAAAAAAGCATGTCCTGAATGTACAGTAAAAGTTGTGACTAAATCTTTGACAAGTGCCGGAATAATCCGCAAAGTGATGTCCCAGTTATTCATTCATTAGGCCTGGTTTTTGTGGTGTTTTGTTGAGG
>CM065704.1:35665212-35692712 GCA_017654935.2 Phymorhynchus buccinoides
TGGGTCACATATCATGCTGAACTATGTATAATGTCCTCAGAATGGTCAGTGTGACACTTGATGTCCCTTCTGTGGTGCTGGGTCACATATCATGCTGAACTATGTATAATGTCCTCAGAATGGTCAGTGTGACACTTGATGTCCCCTCTGTGGTGCTGGGTCACATATCATGCTGAACTATGTATAATGTCCTCAGAATGGTCAGTGTGACACTTGATGTCCCTTTCGTGGTGCTGGGTCACATATCATGCTGAACTATGTATAATGTCCTCAGAATGGTCAGTGTGACACTTGATGTCCCCTCTGTGGTGCTGGGTCACATATCATGCTGAACTATGTATAATGTCCTCAGAATGGTCAGTGTGACACTTGATGTCCCTTTCGTGGTGCTGGGTCACATATCATGCTGAACTATGTATAATGTCCTCAGAATGGTCAGTGTGACACTTGATGTCCCCTCTGTGGTGCTGGGTCACATATCATGCTGAACTATGTATAATGTCCTCAGAATGGTCAGTGTGACACTTGATGTCCCCTCTGTGGTGCTGGGTCACATATCATACTGAACTATGTATAATGTCCTCAGAATGGTCAGTGACACTTAATGTCCCTTCTGTGGTGCTGGGTCACATATCATGCTGAACTATGTATAATGTCCTCAGAATGGTCAGTGTGACACTTGATGTCCCCTCTGTGGTGCTGGGTCACATATCATGCTGAACTATGTATAATGTCCTCAGAATGGTCAGTGTGACACTTGATGTCCCTTTCGTGGTGCTGGGTCACATATCATGCTGAACTATGTATAATGTCCTCAGAATGGTCAGTGTGACACTTGATGTCCCCTCTGTGGTGCTGGGTCACATATCATGCTGAACTATGTATAATGTCCTCAGAATGGTCAGTGTGACACTTGATGTCCCCTCTGTGGTGCTGGGTCACATATCATGCTGAACTATGTATAATGTCCTCAGAATGGTCAGTGTGACACTTGATGTCCCCTCTGTGGTGCTGGGTCACATATCATGCTGAACTATGTATAATGTCCTCAGAATGGTCAGTGTGACACTTGATGTCCCTTTCGTGGTGCTGGGTCACATATCATGCTGAACTATGTATAATGTCCTCAGAATGGTCAGTGTGACACTTGATGTCCCTTCTGTGGTGCTGGGTCACATATCATGCTGAACTATGTATGATGTCCTCAGAATGGTCAGTGTGACACTTGATGTCCCTTCTGTGGTGCTGGGTCACATATCATGCTGAACTATGTATAATGTCCTCAGAATGGTCAGTGTGACACTTGATGTCCCTTTCGTGGTGCTGGGTCACATATCATGCTGAACTATGTATAATGTCCTCAGAATGGTCAGTGTGACACTTGATGTCCCCTCTGTGGTGCTGGGTCACATATCATGCTGAACTATGTATAATGTCCTCAGAATGGTCAGTGTGACACTTGATGTCCCCTCTGTGGTGCTGGGTCACATATCATGCTGAACTATGTATAATGTCCTCAGAATGGTCAGTGTGACACTTGATGTCCCCTCTGTGGTGCGGGGTCACATATCATGCTGAACTATGTATAATGTCCTCAGAATGGTCAGTGTGACACTTGATGTCCCTTCTCGTGGTGCTGGGTCACATATCATGCTGAACTATGTATAATGTCCTCAGAATGGTCAGTGTGACACTTGATGTCCCTTTCGTGGTGCTGGGTCACATATGCTGAACTATGTATGATGTCCTCAGAATGGTCAGTGTGACACTTGATGTCCCTTTCGTGGTGCTGGGTCACATATCATGCTGAACTATGTATAATGTCCTCAGAATGGTCAGTGTGACACTTGATGTCCCTTCCGTGGTGCTGGGTCACATATCATGCTGAACTATGTATAATGTCCTCAGAATGGTCAGTGTGACACTTGATGTCCCCTCTGTGGTGCTGGGTCACATATGCTGAACTATGTATAATGTCCTCAGAATGGTCAGTGTGACACTTGATGTCCCCTCTGTGGTGCTGGGTCACATATCATGCTGAACTATGTATGATGTCCTTAGAATGGTCAGTGTGACACTTGATGTCCCCTCTGTGGTGCTGGGTCACATATCATGCTGAACTATGTATGATGTCCTTAGAATGGTCAGTGTGACACTTGATGTCCCCTCTGTGGTGCTGGGTCACATATCATGCTGAACTATGTATGATGTCCTTAGAATGGTCAGTGTGACACTTGATGTCCCCTCTGTGGTGCGGGGTCACATATCATGCTGAACTATGTATGATGTCCTTAGAATGGTCAGTGTGACACTTGATGTCCCCTCTGTGGTGCTGGGTCACATATCATGCTGAACTATGTATAATGTCCTCAGAATGGTCAGTGTGACACTTGATGTCCCCTCTGTGGTGCTGGGTCACATATCATGCTGAACTATGTATAATGTCCTTAGAATGGTCAGTTTGACACTTGATGTCCCTTTCGTGGTGCTGGGTCACATATCATGCTGAACTATGTATAATGTCCTCAGAATGGTCAGTGTGACACTTGATGTCCCTTTCGTGGTGCTGGGTCACATATGAAGGAAATGAGCAAGGACGTGCGATTGTAAAAGTGCAGAGCGTAAGCAGGAAAAACAACAACAAATATTTCAATACAATAAACCCAAAAGCGAAACTTGAAGCAAGTTAAATCCATGACACAGTTGGAAGTTTTAACGAGTGAAAGAATATTAAATCTTTCATTTGAAATTATGTAATTGCCCCTTAGTTGAATTAACCATTTTTTCTCTTAATTTAACCCCCCAAAAAGATTGTATTCCAATTTCTTTATT
Source organism: Phymorhynchus buccinoides (assembly GCA_017654935.2). Lineage (NCBI taxonomy): Eukaryota > Metazoa > Mollusca > Gastropoda > Neogastropoda > Raphitomidae > Phymorhynchus > Phymorhynchus buccinoides. The sequence goes on from CM065704.1 coordinate 35,668,045, forward strand.
TGGAAGGAAAATACAACTAGATTTTGTGTTTAACACTACATACACGCATTCTACATTTGTCATTTACAGGAAACGACAGTACTTCCTGTCACAATCAACTACCATCCATAAATGGCAGTTTGTTAGAAGACAGCAGCCCATAGAAGACTGCACAGGCACACTGCAGGTTTCACTGAAGCTGCCCCTACTTCCTGAGAAGAAGCTGCACAAGGCCTTCCCTGCCTGGATCACCCCTGGAGCTGAGGCCGTCCACTGGAGGCACAGGAGGATGGAAAACAAGCACCCGAAGGCGCTGATGGCACCTATCGACTCCTTGACCCACACCTGCCCTACCAACACAAGAGCAGTCCCAAACCTGCTGGGGCCATCGGAGGCACGGAAGCGGAGACAGCAGCAGAAAGGCGGAGACAGAACCACGGCCTGAGTCTGGCTGAGCTGTGGATTTCCTGACAGCTGTTGATTATAGGTGGGTCTGTTTGTAATGAATAAAGAACCTGCCGACACTGTAGGGTTCTGAGTCTGGCTGAGCTGTGGATTTCCTGACGGCTGTTGATATAGGTGGGTCTGTTTGTAATGAATAAAGAACCTGTCGACACTGTAGGGTTCTGAGTCTGGCTGAGCTGTGGATTTCCTGACGGCTGTTGGTATAGGTGGGTCTGTTTGTAATGAATAAAGAACCTGTCGACACTGTAGGGTTCTGAGTCTGGCTGAGCTGTGGATTTCCTGACGGCTGTTGGTATAGGTGGGTCTGTTTGTAATGAATAAAGAACCTGTCGACACTGGAGTTCTGAGTCTGGCTGAGCTGTGGATTTCCTGACAGCTGTTGATATAGGTGGATCTGTTTGTATTGTAATTACTAATCTACCGACATTTTTGTGCAACGTAGTTATGACATGAACGTTGGTAGGAGGATGCATTGATGTGTTTTGTTCTGCGCGGTTTTGAACCTTAAAGCCGCCTCCCAATATCCAACCTTTTTAGTTGGAAGAAAATTCAGTTGTGAACTCTATTCGACTACTTGTGCCGTCTTCATTATCCTTATTTTTATTGGCTGTATTCCCACAACTGCCTGAGTGAGTTGGAAGTAAGTGGTGCCAGTCGCCAATTCCTTCCGACCAGTTAGAATGGTTTCATCCGACAAAATTTGCATTTGCATGAGTGCAAATTTTCCTAGTATACAAGCATTTCGTTTTTGAAATTTACCAGAAAAGGAAGTTCCTTTTTTTTAAATTTGTCTAACAAGATCTTTGCGTGTATACTGTATTTTTCAAACACTTTAAAATAAGCATTTGTATGAATTGTTGAAAAAGGAAACTATAATACCTTACTAGATCAATTTTGGCTTCAGCTGCAGGGTGACATTACCCCTGGACCCCGACCTTTCAGGTTTTTTCCTTTTGTGTTGTTGCACCCATGTATATGTGATGTCCACTCACTCTGTCAAACATAGGGAAAACTGTGGAAAGGTCACAACCATTTTCATCCAACTTGGTTGGATATTGCGAGACAGCTTTTACGTGGTGACAGTCCTGAGATGACCCACAGCTGTTGACAGGACTATGAACGACTAACTGTCCGACATTTTAGTGGACATAAGTCGGCTTCCTGTCGCAGACAGAATTGAGTATAAATTAAACACCCTTTGCTATAAATCTATCCATAAAGCTGCTCCATCTTACCTCTGCGACAATATTTCCATCTATACGCCAGCTCGCACTTTACGTTCAGTTTCTGACCCGCTTTATCTCCAGATCCCTAGGTATAAGCTTTCAACTGTTGGTCGGCGCTCTTTTGCTGTCTCAGGACCGACATCTTGGAACAAACTTCCTCTTTCCCTCCGTCAGCGACCGACCCTCTCAGCCTTCAAATCTAACCTCAAAGCTCACCTGTTCCCCCGTGATTGAGGCTCCACTCTCTTTCTCTTCTCTCTGTCTTGCCTTTAGGTCTGTTTCTGCTGTATACCATTTATGTCAAACGTGTGTGTTCGCTTTGTATTGCATTTTTGTTTGAATGCGTTATGAATGCTAACGTGTGTGTGCGCTTTGATTTGATTTATATCAAGATTCAGCGCCGTATAAATACTGTATGTTGTTGTTGGTAGAGGTAAGGCTAGATACGTTTAGTTGCCTGTAAAACATTTGAAACCCTGCACAAGAATAGTTAATATTTGACTTCTGCATGATAACTATTCTGTTGTATTTATTCTTTTTGTGGACAAAAAACAACAATAATACAATTTATGATAGTATCTTTACTTTCTTGTTATTATTCAACTTTACTTACAGGAATCGAAGACTGTAATGGACAGGTGCAGCCCACCTGAATAAACAGAACGGCCATCACACGAAGACCACCCTGCCAAGAAGAAAACCAGCAGCAGCAACAACAACAATTATTATATAGCGAACAAACTATCATCATTGTCATCTCCTCTGTGCAAAAACCGAGATCATCGACATCTTTATGGTGAAAAAAAAGGATATCACCAACGTCTCTTCAGAGAGAAGAAACACCGACATCTCTCCAGTGAAGAAACCGACATCTCTTCAGTGAACTACGTAACACCTTCTACATCTCTTCAGTGAACAACATAACACCATCGACATCTCTTCAGTGAACAACATAACACCATCGACATCTCTTCAGTGAACAACATAACACCATCGACATCTCTTCAGTGAACTACGTAACACCTTCGACATCTCTTCAGTGAACAACATAACACCATCGACATCTCTTCGGTGAACTAGTCTACGTAACACCTTCGACATCTCTTCAGTGAACAACATAACACCATCGACATCTCTTCGGTGAACTAGTCTACGTAACACCTTCGACACCTCTTCAGTGAACAACATAACACCTTCGACACCTCTTCAGTGAACAACATAACACCATCGACATCTCTTCAGTGAACAACATAACACCATCGACATCTCTTCAGTGAACAACATAACACCATCGACATCTCTTCGGTGAACTAGTCTACGTAACACCTTCGACACCTCTTCAGTGAACAACATAACACCATCGACATCTCTTCGGTGAACAACATAACACCATCGACATCTCTTCGGTGAACAACATAACACCATCGACATCTCTTCAGTGAACAACATAACACCTTCGACATCTCTTCAGTGAACAACATAACACCTTCGACATCTCTTCAGTGAACAACATAACACCTTCGACATATCTTCAGTGAACAACATAACACCATCGACATCTCTTCAGTGAACAACATAACACCTTCGACATATCTTCAGTGAACAACATAACACCATCGACATCTCTTCAGTGAACAACATAACACCATCGACATCTCTTCAGTGAACAACATAACACCTTCGACATATCTTCAGTGAACAACATAAAACCTTCGACATATCTTCAGTGAACAACATAACACCATCGACATCTCTTCAGTGAACAAACATCTCTTCAGAGCACGCATTATGTGTCTATGTGTGTGTGTGTGTGTGTGTGTGTGTGTGTGAGAGTAATAACTGCATCCAGCACGCATTCATGAATACAGATTTTTTCAACACAAAAACGAGTTATACCGTTTTGGTAAGCAACCATTGAAACGTTCGGTTTCTTATAAGTTATATATTTTTGGTGTGGTCAATTTACTATCTTAAAAGTTTGATTCCAGCAATTCAAATTGTACATGGTTCCCCATGGTTATTTCATAAACAGGAAACAAGTTTTTGTGTCACTTTTGGTTACAGGAATATAAAAATGGGGTTTAGGCCAAATAGTCTATGAATAGCATTTCTAATTCATTTTTTGATAACTTGCTGGATGTTTGTTCTTGTATTTCTGAACCCAGTGTTTCAGTGTAGTGAAGTGCCTAGTCGAGGTTCTGAACATGCCAGCAATTCCCATCAATTCCCATCATATAGTAATAAGCCAACTGTCCGTGTGTGTGTGTGTTTGTGTGTCTGAAACACGAAACGGGCCTTATAACTCCGCCGTTTTTCGACCGAATCGCTTCAAATTTGCTGTGAGCCCTCACGGGGCGATGGCAACGGCAACCGAGGCGGCCGTATCATTTGCGCGGTTTCGCAAATGCGCGAAACGCGCATCCGCCGGCCTCTAGGCGCCCGTGTCTCCGGCGTTTCTGGGCCGATTGCCTTCCAATTTGGCAGGAAGATGACCGGGGCCGGGGACTATCCGTGTGCCAAACCGGAAGCGAATCGGTTCAGAAACGCGCGCGCTATACGACTCCGCCGTTTCTTAACCGAATCGCTTCAAATTTGCTGTACTCGGCGTTACCAGTACTTGGCGTTACCGTTACTAGGCGTTACTGGTACTCGGCGTTGCGCTAGTATATTTTATTTTGACACATTTGTTTAGTTCACACTTGATGACGGGTGGAAAGTTCATCATTTGTTATTCATGATTTATCAGGCAAATTCGCATTAAATTTAATCTCTCTCTCTCTCTCTCTCTCTCTCTCTCTCTCTCTCTCTCTCTCTCTCTCGTTTTGGCGTGTTCATTTATGTGTGTGTGTGTGCGCGCACGTGTGTAAATCTGGTCATTCATGCCTGCCTCTGTGTGTGTGTGATTTTTGGTGACAGTTTTTATTTTAAATTACGGAACAAGCATGCAACAAATATTGACACCTACACGAACACACATGCTCGCGCCTGCACGCACAGCTCATCTACCTTTCGCTCGAGTTAATCGGAGGTCTCTGTAGCGGTCTCTTCTTCCTATGGCTCCAACCCACCTGCGTGCGCATCTCGACCATTCCAACGGAAGTGTCGCCATCTTAGTCCTTATTTGTGTGTAAACAAAGTGAAAATGTTATCTAAATGTGTAAATAAAACATCCAGATGTTATAAATACAGTTTAGATAAGTTTCGAATTGGAACAGCCAAATACGCAGCATCGATCTGGCATTTTTCAAAAAAAGGTAAGGACTAAGATGGCGGTCTCCCATAATATGGCGCTCCTTGTGGCCGGATATGACGACACGTAGGTACCAGCCATTCAGGATGTTTATCCTGCCCCACGCCCAAAGTCTTCATTTAGACTGCAACTGGCGCACAGGATGCATGCTATGTGAGTTCGTGTCATCCATCCTACCGGCACAACATGGCCTAGGCCTACTCCTACCGATTAGTGGAATGGGCTTTAACGTGTGCCGCAAGATCTTTGTGCATGCGTTCGCACACGGGACCTCGGTTTTAAGTCTCATCCGAAGGACTTTTTACCCAACTGACGTCAGGTACCCATTTTACACCTGGGTGGAGTGAGGAAAATAGGAGTAAAGTGCCTTTTCCAAGGACACACCACTGCGACCCCCAGCTGGATTCGAACCCACACACTCGCAAACCTGACGGATTACGAGCCAGCGGCTCTTACCAACTGCGCTACAGCAGCTCCTTTGTGGGGCTGTGGGATTCGAGATTTGCAATCCTTTATCTTCTGGGTTCCCAGGCCGTAGCGCCATAATGTGTAGGTTACGTATCTGTCCGGTTTTCAGAGGTCTGAGTGGTGCATTCAGACACCACATTCCAGGATGAGCTAAAAGAATATCTGGAAGATTTCGTTTTTATTGAACAAAATGCAGGAGAATATATGGTAAGAATAGGAAAAGGCAGAGTCGAAGAGTGATAGATTAGCGGAAAGCTATTAGCACAGAATCTCCAGAGGGTGGGGGAACTATTTGTATAGAAAGATCCCCCACGGGGCACGCAGTCGTTCGAGTGGTCCGTACTCGCCTGTTTGCGCAATATGTTGTAAACCGCTGCACAGAACCGCTTCAAAATTTATCTGTTCAGTGCTGTAGGCCATCCTATTGAGTAGGCTCAGTTGTTGCAGCGGAGGGGTAGTTGTCTTACTCGGTGATACCCTAGGGCTGCATGCCATTGTGCCCACGTGCATGACCCCTAATGACATTTTGCTGTACAACGTGTCGTTGTGACCCCTCCAAAATAAATCTTAGTTCCCTAACACGATAACTAACCATAAACCTAATCCCAGACCCGAACCCAAGTCTTTGGGGTACTTTTTGAAAGGGGCGCACACCCTTAAATCAACCCTTGACCTGACAAAAATAATATCGGGTCAAAAAGACACGGAGTGACGATGACACGGGGGATGTGGTACGACACGTGGGGACATCGACACGAGCCCTGCGCTAGTAGTGCTTGCAGAAGCTGCTGAGTTTTGACCTTCAAACGCTAGCGATAGCCCTGTCTAGTAGATCTATATAATAGGAAGAAGAAGAAGAGGGTAACATGATCTTGTAGTCGTAGATTTGTCACAGTTGTGGTTCGTTGCGTTTTTCCTTCTTATAGGGTGGGGGGTAGGGTTAGGCTTAGGGATAGGGATAGGGTTAGTATTCCTAAAAGGTTGAAGACAATAACGGAAAAATACAATTAACCGATAAATGTAGGGGGTGTGGCACATCTTGACCTTTACCGGGGAGTCATTTCATGGTGTGAGGGAGTGATCCTGCCTAATTCAATCGGTCAAACAGGGGAAGTCACTCTACCATCAGCTCTCGTAGCCTATCGACTCGTGTGTTTGAGCAGACGTACAGCACTTAGAACACTGTGCGTCATTCTAAAAAATGTGTCATTTATATTTTTACATCACATTTTGCAAGTTTTATCAACGCTGTTGAACGACTGCTACACAACACAAAAATTTAATTGCACAGAAACAATAATGCAATAACATGCTCGCATGTAGGCCTACACACGCCAACACCCACATGCGCACACACTCACCACCAACCCACATACTGACAAACGCATGCACACGCGCACACACACACACAGGATGAAAAAAAGCTGTCAAGCTTACTCCTTTATCCTCAATAAAGATCATTTTGACTTGACTTGACACACGCACACAAACAAAGAGATGGACGCTGTTTAACGATTGCAAGGCAAACAAGAGTGAGCCAACGAGAGAGAGAAAGAGACAAACAGCCTCAACCCACATAGGCCTACAAACGCATGCACACACACACACACATACACAAGGAGATGGATGCTGTTTAACGATTGCAAGACAAACAAGAGTGAGCCAATTAAGAGAGAGAAAGAGAAACAAACAGGGAGACAGTCAGACAGACAAGAAAGAAAGAGACAGACAGACAAACGGGGAGAGAGAAACAAGACAGATGGGTGGGACAACAATTTTGCCGATGACGTCGAATGCATAAGTAAGGTCAAATAGCCTATTTAGCCACATGAGGTCGAATAGCCACTGCCTTTCAGAACAGTTTCAAATTTTCTGTGGCATGAAAATAAACTTATAAACTTATAAAATAACTGATTCTAGCCCTATCCCTTGCCCACCTAAGTACAAAAATTGGGTGAAAAGCACTCAGAATAATTTCCTATAATTTTTTAGGTTATTCTCTGATCGCTTCTCGGCCTTTTGGCTGGGACGGTGATTCAGGAACATCAATTTTTGTTTATACCCTGGTTGGTTTGTTCAGCCCGTTGTACATGGCGAAAGCCGATACGCGACGTTAAACTGAACTTCCATCCATTCCTATATTGTCCATGGATTTGTGTGTGGGTTTTGGGGGGGAGGGGTCTACCGGCCAGTCGCACACATATGTTCTCATCCATGGTTTAAAAGTAAGTCTTTACATGTTTCAATGTCAGAATGGTAGGAAATACGCCATAAATTCGACGTTGGCAAATGGTCGGATTTCCTACGTCGGCAATCCGACCGTGAACCGCCGGAATTTTGACGTCGGCTAATGGTCGGATTGCCGACGTAGAAAATCCGGCGGTTCATGATCGGATCGCCGACGTAGAAAATCCGGCGGTTCATGGTCGGATCGCCGACCGTCGGTAATCCGACCATTAGCCATTGGTGGTAGGCCTTGCCTATATCCAACGGTCGGCAATCCGATTCTGGGAATGATCTGCACATAAAAACAAACACACTTGCTCCCTGTATGCACAGCGCATATATCATTATGCAGTGCTATATTCACGCACACACACGCACGCACGCACGTACACACAAACACGACACACACTGACACACACACACAGGTATGCGCACACAAACGCGCGCGCGCGCGAATTTCGCTGTCATTTTTAACAAACTCGACTCGATGCAACTTAGACTGTGTTTGGCTTAGTGTGTGTGTGTGTGTGACACTGTGTAGACATGTGAGAGCGAGCATGCCATGGTACGCGCCGATCAGGTGTGTGCGCGTAAGTCCACGCGCGAGCATCCACAGATTCAGCTGATCGGATCAAAGTCATCGCCAGACCGAATCTGACCAATGGTGAGTAACCACTCTTCTTTACTTTCGTTATCACCACCGCGTAGTGATATTACAGCAATCGCGTGAACATTACGCATTCATTAATAATAATAATATATACACTTAATAATTGACAATATACAAAACGTCAACTAATATATCAATTTTTCAAGTATCTGGCGACAGCAATAAAACAAAAGATAGTTATAGTGCACTACTTTTTGTGTTGTATCTTCCTTCAGTCGAGTGAACACGCTAAGTAGGCCTACTGTCGTCTGCTTTCACTCTGCTCTGATGATGTTTCCTTCAAGTTGTACTGAGCTGTAGGCCTACGAGAAGAAATATGACCGTTTTGCAAGACTTTGTGGGGCAAAATGGTGCGACTTACGTGCTAACTGCGACTGTTGTTGTTTTGGCCCTGTCTTGGATGACTGGAAAACGCCAACAGAATAGAAAGGCAAGTTACGATCTAATTAGACTAATTAATTAATCTAAGCCAACACAAAACATAACAAAAGACTCGATCAAAGAGCTGCGAAGCTCTGAGTCTGAGTCTACTTCTTCTTCTTCGCCTCAGGCAGCCAACTTCATCAGGCTGAAGATTCTGCTGCACTTGAGTCTACTAGATAGCAGCTTGTAGATTGTAGCATAACACTAAACAGGCAGTCTTGAGAGACCCCCCCATGCCCCTGTTCCCTGAGTTCCAGCCCCCCCCCCCCCCCAATCCCCCGCTGGCCCCCTGCCCCTCTCTCTACACCCTCTACCCTACTTACCCCCTCCCCTTGAGCTGATCATCTGGGCAGCTGTTCCTTTCCCACAGTACTTGTGTTTTTAGATGATACTGGGAACCCCTGTTTGTATACATCATAGTCGTCAACAAGCTGACAGAGGATTTTAAAACGAAGAGGAGGGGGAGTGGGTTGCGCACATGCTGTATAACTTCCAGACAGAGAAGAAAACGGTTGTTCTGGAGAGATAGGCTGGTGGAATGTGTTTATTGTGGAAATGCCTTGCCTAAGGGATGTTCCCACTCACTCAGCCAAGACAACTTTAGAACTAAACAGCGCCAGCATCGAGCCTATATCAAGCAACTGGCCCAGATCTACTGCCACACCCAATACAGACGGGCTAGTTTCCTGCCGCGTACCATCAAGGCATGGAACAACCTCCCTGAACAGGCTGTTGAGGCAGGGACATTGGGCACATATGTATGTCTTGGGTCTCCAAATCACAATAACTCAAACACCACCCTCCCACCTCTTTTTAAAAATAATAATTTCCCCACATTGTTCCCCCCTTGGGGATACCTGGGAGTCTTGTATAAACAGTTCCCCCACCTTCTGGAAGTTCTGTGCTTGTAACTTCCTTTTTCTTCTGTCGCTCTCCTTGACTCTGCCTTTTCCTCTTTGCTTACTGTCATCTACAGTGGAACCTTCCTAATAAGACCTCCCATTATAAGACTCCCTCCCACATAAGACCTACTTCTCCGAGACATTTCCCTTCTTTGTAAGTATTAAAATTACCTCCCTTATAAGACCCCTCCCTTATATTTATAAGACCTCATTTTGGATGATTTTTTGAGGTCTTATAAGGGAGGTTCCATTGTACTATCTTTCTGCCTTATCGGTCCATTCTCCTGCCTTTTCTCACGAAACACTTTCAAAAAGATTTCCTCCAGCCAAAGTCGGACTTGCTCGGTCTAGCTATTTCTTAGGCGCACAACAGCAGCATGTTGCACCTGCGCTATTTCTTAGGCGCACAACAGCAGCATGATGCACCTGCGCTCATAATTGACAGGAAGCTGAGCGATCGAAGAAGAAGACACATTGTCATTCAACTAAGAGAAAAAGAAGAAAAAATGTCACCACTGACAAAGCTGTGCAGCAAAGGTTCCACTTCTGAAGATCAATCATACATCTCTCACTTTATTTTTGGCCCCAGCTTCAGGCCAAGGTCAAGCAACAATTGGAATTGTTCGGAAATAATTAAGGGGAGTAATTTCATGGTGTGTGGGAATGATCTTGCCTACTTCAATCAGTCAAACGGGGGGAAGTCACTGTACCATCAGCTCTCGTAGCCTATCGACTCGTGTGTTTGAGCAGACATACAGCACTTAGAACACTGTGCGTCATTCAAAAAATGTATGTCATTTATATTTTTACGTCGCTTTTGGCAAGTTTTATCAGTTTGTGGCCACCCCTAATTTTTTTTATATAAATGTTTGCAAGTCGCTGACTCGCATCCTGCGGTTTCAAGCTTCGACGCCATTGTTGCTATGGTATTTGACTGAGTAATGGAGGTAAACAACTCTAATTTTCACGAAGTGCTCTCCCCTAGTTTTTTTTCTCAGAAAATCGTCTATTAAAAGCCATTTGATTAATCTGTAGAGTGGCACTGACATAACGCGTTCACCTCATATACACAATAAACCCGAGTTCGAACATGGGTACAGGAGACTTTTTCCTCTCACTCTCACTGCACTAGGCCTTACAGTCTGAACGTGGAGTCTTTCGGATGAGACGATAAACCGAGGTCCTGTGTGCCCATGCACTTAGCACATGTTAAACCCAGTGGCAACGAAAGAGTTGTCATTGGGTCAAAATTTACGCCTCCCCTTTCCTTCATCAGTCACACAAAAATCATGCACAAAAAAAAAAGAGGGTGGCGCGCCTCTGGCTATGACGCGCTCTCCAGGTGGGAGCAACCCGAATTTCACAGACGCCTCTCTGACTATAATAAAGTGCCAAATGCTAAATAGTAACAAAGGGCGGAGGGACAGGCAAAGTGGAAGTGAGTGCTGTTGTACGGCACAGTGAACGTAGCCACAGTGAGAAAGGGGGGTAGGTGGAGGGGAGGTGCAGGGGGTGGGGGAGAAGGGATAGGGGAGTGGCTTTCATTTTCAGCATCTCTGTCTCTGTCTCTATATATCTCTATCTATATGTCTCTCTCTCTCTCTCTTTCTCTTTTTCTTTCTCTCTCCCTGTCTCTCTCTGTGTATGTTCTATTTGTTTGTTTGTGCTAACGGCAAGTACGAAAAATGGCTAATCTATGTCAATACTTTTAGTTTTACCGTTTTAAAATAAAGGTTCGTTATCATCATTATCTCTCTCTCTCTCTCTCTCTCTCTCTCTCTCTCTCTCTCTCTCTTTCCTCTCTCCTTCCTTCAATCCTTCCCTCCTTCCCTCCCAGCCTCCACTGACTTTTTACATACACGTACAGTATTGTGTTTTCAGGGAAATCCACCTCCCCACATTCCTTCGTCGATCCCATTCCTGGGTCATGCCGTCAGTTTTGGGCAAAGTCCCATTGAATTTCTGCTAGCCGCTCGTCAGAAGGTTGGTCTGGTCGACTTTCTTCGAAATGTTTCATTACCTGTTGTATTGTCAAGATTTGGTTTTGTCACATTTGTGTTCAGTAGTCGACGGTCATTTGATTGCTCACTCTCTACTTTCTCTGTCTCTTTGGGTCTCTCTCTCTCTCTCTCTCTCTCTCTCTCTCTCTCTCTCTCTCTCTCTCTCTCTCTCTCTCTCTGTAACCCTAACCCTCTCTCTCTCTCACTCTCTCTCTCTCTCTCTCTCTGCATGTGTTCTTTGATTTGTTTGGGGGTCCACCTACTGAAAATGATTCAGACGATATCACTTTGTGGTGTGATAATGGAGTGTGTGTTGTGAGAATCTGGGTGCGTATACAGTTGTACGTGAGTGTGTGTACGTGTCTTTCTCTGAGTGTTGTGCATGCTGCATACATATTAAAGAACTCATTCGCATCACAACGATTTTGAATTATTAAAGAAAACTCAACAAATCACTCCAGCCATACACACAAACAAAACATACATAAACAAAAGGAGAAATGAAAGAAGATTACAGGTTTTTACTTCAGGTTTAGACATGGAGAAGTGGTAAATCAGACTTTATATAATATAAACTTTATATAAAAAAAAACTACACCGATTGGTTTCCCCACAACAAACCACTACAAAAGCAAAATCAGAGGCAAAATTGTGGTCTAAGGGAGCGAAGCGAGTTTAGAAGTGACCAAGGTATGGTGTGCATACAGATTTACTTCCCTTGAAGCAAATGCATCGGATTGACAGCTATCTATTAATTCCGGACATATATGTCTGGAACGACTTGAATGAGTTAACCCTTCTAGCACCATGTATTTTTTGACGTTCTTGGTTGTCTGTTGCATTTCAACCGACAAAAGGAGAGTATCTTTTTTCTCTCTCGAGTGTATGTATTGCTTCAAGGGAAGAAACAGTGGTAGAAGCTCTAAAAGCAGACAAACACATGGCAGGGTGCCTGGTAGTGAATGTCTTTGCATTTGGTGGGAGTGTAGAGTGATGTCTGGGGCAAATATATTCGCCTATGGTGCTAGAAGAGTTAATGTGTGTGTTTCAGTATGGCCCGGTGTTCAGTTTCACGATGGTGGGAAAGACCTTCACCTACCTAGTGGGCTCAGAGGCAGCGGCGCTGTTCTTCCACAGCAGGAACGAAAACCTCAACGCAGAGGACGTCTACAGCCGCCTGACCACGCCCGTGTTTGGTAGAGGCGTGGCCTACGACTGCCCCAACCATGTAAGTGGTCATTGGGAGATTGATTCCTAACCCTGTTCTGTACAGTTCAATATCTGGAACCAAGAAAAACAATGCACAAGTCTACCGTTGACTTACTGTACTACCTGTGGTTTGGTAGAGGGGTGGCCTATGACTGTCCCAATATTGTATGGTCATTTGGAGATTATTCCTAACCCTAACCCTTATGCAGAAGAGGTCTGCAGTGGCCTGACTACGCCGGTGTTTGGTAGAGGGGTGGCCTATGATTGCCCCAATCATATAAGTAATCTTTTGGAGATTAACCCTAGCCCTAATCCTAAACAGAAAAGGTCTACAGTTGCCTAACAAGGTCAGTATTTGGTAGAGGGGTGGCCTATGACTACCCACATCATGTAAGTCACTAAGTGGTCATTGGGAGATTCACCCTAAACCCATCCCTATGTGTATGTGTATGTCTGTCCGTTTGTCTGTATCATACAATAAAACAAAATGTATATGTGTTTGTGCATAATGCATGTGTTCGCATTCATGTGTGTCACTCTGTACGTGCTTGTGTGTGTGTGTGTGCGCATGCTTTCTTTCAGGTGTTTTTGGAACAAGATGATGCTAAGGATAGGGCTGAACATGGCACCATTCAGAGAACATAATGTGTGTGTGCATGCACACATGTTTTCATGTGTGTGTGTGTGCTTTTATCCTTGTTGTTGCAGGTGTTTTTGGAGCAGAAGAAGATGTTCAAAACAGGGCTGAACATCGCACGGTTCAGAGAGCATGTGCCCCTCATTGAAGAGGAGACGGTCAACTACTTCAAACGATGGGGCAAAAGCGGGCAACAAAGTGAGTTTCTTTCTTTCTTCTTCCGTTGAGTATCCACAATCAACTGTTGAATGAAGCGAAGTTGAGTCTATGCACTGATGATTTGGGGGGGGGGGGTGCGCGCGCGTGTGTGTGTGCGCGCGCGTGTGTGTGTGTGCGCGCGCGCGCGTGTGTGCGTGGCTACATCTTATAAAAAAAAACCTTTAACAAAGCAATTTTCTCAGAAACTACAAATTAATATTGCAGCCAAATTTTGCACTATGATAAATATTATCATTATGTTTGCAGTGACTGCTTTTATGAAAAAGTCACCGGAGCACGTTGGTTGCAAATCAGTCATTATTTTTGCTTCAGGGATTTATTTAAGTTCCTGAGTACCAAAGGTTATTAGTTTGCTTAAGGGATGTGCTATTTTAATCATGTTTGTGATGAAAAAACACACCAAACTGACGTCATCTTTTTTTAACACAACTCCAGTTTTGCTCTGATAAAACTAGTGAAATGAGTTAGACCATGGACAAGATTGTGAAGACTGATGTGACACGCGCGCATGATTGATCATGAGTCATTGCGGAGCTTCGTTCTTGTTTATTCTATACTATGAAAATCAGTGATCAGTTAAATAAAACCAGTCTAGTAATGACCCCACTAGTCTGGTTTTACTACAGGTTATCCCCCCCGTGGGGATACCGGGGGATCTTTCGTACAAATAGTTCCCCCACCTTCTGGAAGTTCTGTGCTTGTAACTTCCTCTAATCTGTCACTTTCTCTGACTCCCTTTGCTTACTGTCATCTACTATCTTTCTGCCTTACCGGCCCATTCTCCTACCTTTTTTTCTGTAAATTCTTACAAAGATTTTTTCAGCCAAAGTCAGACATGCTGGGCCTAACTATTTCTTAGTTAGGCGCATAACGGCAGCAGATCTATGCTCATATGACAGGAAACTGTCTAAGCGAACGAAGAAGAAGATCTACAGGTTATTTTCCATGTCTATGGTGGGTTTTTTAATTGCTATCATAAATTGCAAATGATATACAATAGAAATCGTGGGCATCAAAATTGAAGGGACTGAAATTTTATTTGGGGATAACCTTTACTTTGAGATAAAAAGACTTTTTGGCTTACAGATGATTGAACTGGGACCAAAAACTTATTGTGAGTTATCCAGTGTTTTTGAGTGAGGAGAATTGTACTGTATTATCGTAAGCAGGAACACAAACACACATGTATGCATGCACTTAGGCTTGCACCAACACCTACACCAGGGGTCGCGTTAGTGTTTTTGAAAACGCGTTTTGCTTACGCGACGTCGGCAGAAAAATGCGTAAGGGAAGCAAAAAATCGCATCAAAGTACAAAATGATAAATCTAAGCTAAAAACAATGAAAACAAGACCAGCAACAAAAACATGCATTTTTATTCACTAACCAGTCATTTTCAGCGATCATGGCGATCCTCAAAGTCGACACGAGCCCTGTTGATCATCCCAATGCGCTTACAGTGATTTTCCCGCCACACTGCACTGCGCCTACGTCACAGCAGTACTGGACAGAATCTGTATAACTAATGAAAGAGAAAGGATGGGATACCTACCTCCTCTGAAAGCAGTGGCATTTTTCTATAGTCTGTTCCAATGTTTGGTGTAGCAGAACCACTATACGTGTAGGGACCGTAGGACTTCTAAAGTCTGATTCACCATCTAGACTCAAATGCGATTTTGAGCGGACATCATTTTGCGTACGGATTATGCGTAAACGCCATAAAAATGCGTCAGCGATTTTTAAAACGCGTCAAATACGCAAGAAGCATGTGTTAGCGCGATCCCTGCTACACATTTACACACACACACACACATGCAAACGCACTCGCTCACTCTGCCATAAGCACATGCAAACACATACACACATACACTGACGCACACATGTACATTACCTTATGCATGCACACACACACACACACATGCATGCATGCACGCTCTCACATGCACATGCATGCACGCATGCATGCTCACATATACACACACACACACACACTAATGCACAACACATATACATTATCATATGCATGCACACATACACATAGTGACACACACACATACGTTACCGTAATTGTGCACACACACACACAGAGGGACGGATCTGAGGGGGGCACGGCCGTTCAATTTGGATCGTTTAGTTCCCACATATGCGCTATCGTGAAACCCACTCACCTCCTCCTCTTTTGCATCTCCTTCCTTCCCCATCCATCCCTCCCTCCCATTCCTTGACCGTAGCAAGACTTCACGCGGCAGCAAAGGTAGCACGCAGGCAGGATTTCACAAGTGGGCTGCTACAGCCAAAGTTCTATTTGGTCGCTGGCAGCTTGCTTACTACACACGCGCGCAGCAGTGCAGCAAGGCTTGGTGGCTTGAAGAGTATAGCCTAGTAAAGAGTGTTCCTCTTTGCTTTGTGCTGTGGAGAAACTACACACTGACACTAGTTGTCTTTCAATTTAAATTGCTCAGCTACCGTTCGACTGAGCACCTAACTAACTACACACTTTAAACACAAGATGACTCTAGAACTTATATGTAAAAGCACACTTATCAACACTGGCTACTTTAGACAGAACACGCCGAGGAAAATGCCACATAAATCTGTGGTACTGAGGGAAAAACCTAGGCCTTTAAAATAGCGCGCACTGCTGTTCTATTCCAACCCTGACTGCTATAATGTACACAAAGCGTGGTTTATTAATTAACACTAATTACACCACAACTAGCTTTTGGTTCGAATCACTGTTCACACAATGCTGTTTACCACACACCTATGTATGCTCACACCAAAATGTTTGGCAAATCGAAAGTCTGTTTAGAAGCAGTGGACGAAAACATACAGAGCACAAATTCCACTCTGTTTTCCCACTTGTTTCTGGCGCTTCCAAGAGGTTGAGTCATTCGCATTTCCCGCCTCTGGAAGCCTAGCCGGCAGCAACTAAAGAGTCTGCAAATGCCAGTTTTGTAAAGCAGTGGGGGGTTCCTGGGTTTCCGGAAACCCCCCTCTACCCCAAGATGTACCTTGTGAATAGTAAGAAAATGACTTGATTTTTGCCTTAAAAATCACTAAATTGCAAACATTTCCGGGGCTTCGCTCCCTGGTCCCCCCTGAAACCTATGCAGCTCCCTGGATCCTCGGTGGAAACCCCCCCCTACGAATCATTTGGTCCGCCCTTGCACACTCACACACACACACACACACACACACACACACACACTCTCTCTCTCTCTCTCTCTCTCTCTCACTCTCTCTCACACACACACACACACACACAGACGCTTGTTAAACATGTTCTCTTTGATTTGTCCCACAAACACGTACACCAGTGTGTGGTTCATCTTCTCTTCTGTGGACAGATCTGTTTGTGGCCATGTCCGAGGTCATCATACTGACCGCCAGCCGCTGCCTTCATGGTGAGACACACCAACATTTCCTAGAATACTTCAGACAATTTTTTTCCTAATGATATAAGAACCATTGTTGTATCTTTTTCCGTTCCCAAGTTATGAGCATTTAAAGTTAGTAGGGTGAGTGTTTGCCATTTTGAGAAAACACAGTCTAAAGTCTAGCCTAGCTGAAGAAAATGCATTGACCTACTCGTTTTAAAACACTTATAAGACCATTTAGTGACCATATTAAAGATTATCCTTTATAAATATGAAAGATAAGATGTTAGAGAACACAAAAATACCTATAACTCAAAATTGACAAAAATGAGATTTTTGACTTTGCAAGCCTGTTGTGAGAAACTAGCCCAGCGACTTAATGTCCCTTTCGTGGTGCTGGGTCACATATAGGTCTCACTCTCACTTCATTATTGGCCCGAGCTTACCTAATGCCATATGTATGCTGTTTAATAAAGGCAAGGAGATCCGCGCTAAGCTGGATGAAAGCATGGCTTGTTTGTACATGGACCTGGATGGGGGGGATTCACTTGGTCCTATGTATGTTTAATAAAGGCAAGGAGATCCGCGCTAAGCTGGATGAAAGCATGGCTCGTTTGTACATGGACCTGGATGGGGGGGATTCACTTGGTCCTATGTATGTTTAATAAAGGCAAGGAGATCCGCGCTAAGCTGGATGAAAGCATGGCTCGTTTGTACATGGACCTGGATGGGGGGGATTCACTTGGTCCTATGTATGTTTAATAAAGGCAAGGAGATCCGCGCTAAGCTGGATGAAAGCATGGCTTGTTTGTACATGGACCTGGATGGGGGGGATTCACTTGGTCCTATGTATGCTGTTTAATAAAGGCAAGGAGATCCGCGCTAAGCTGGATGAAAGCATGGCTTGTTTGTACATGGACCTGGATGGGGGGGATTCACTTGGTCCTATGTATGCTGTTTAATAAAGGCAAGGAGATCCGCGCTAAGCTGGATGAAAGCATGGCTTGTTTGTACATGGACCTGGATGGGGGGGATTCACTTGGTCCTATGTATGTTTAATAAAGGCAAGGAGATCCGCGCTAAGCTGGATGAAAGCATGGCTTGTTTGTACATGGACCTGGATGGGGGGGATTCACTTGGTCCTATGTATGCTGTTTAATAAAGGCAAGGAGATCCGCGCTAAGCTGGATGAAAGCATGGCTTGTTTGTACATGGACCTGGATGGGGGGGATTCACTTGGTCCTATGTATGTTTAATAAAGGCAAGGAGATCCGCGCTAAGCTGGATGAAAGCATGGCTTGTTTGTACATGGACCTGGATGGGGGGGATTCACTTGGTCCTATGTATATTGTTTAATAAAGGCAAGGAGATCCGCGCTAAGCTGGATGAAAGCATGGCTTGTTTGTACATGGACCTGGATGGGGGGGATTCACTTGGTCCTATGTATATTGTTTAATAAAGGCAAGGAGATCCGCGCTAAGCTGGATGAAAGCATGGCTCGTTTGTACATGGACCTGGATGGGGGGTTCACGCACCAGGCCTGGCTCTTGCCGGGATGGCTCCCATTGCCGAGTTTCAGGTGGGTTTTGATTACTCCACGAGACTATTTCTATCAGACTAACGTATTTTATGGACTACAAGGCGCACCTGATTATAAGGCGCACCCCCCAAATTTTACCCCCAAAATGTAGATTTTATTATTATAGTTTCTTACTATATTATTAGCCATATTATAAGGCGCAGGGGTCTCAGTCTAGGAAGAAAATATCGCCTTATAGTCCGTAAAATACGGTGACAATCCTGTTCGTAGGTGTTTGCACACACACACACACTCTCTCTCTCTCTCTCTCTCACATTCACACACTCTCTCTCTCTTTCGCCTCACCCCCTCTTTCACTCAGTTTTATGAAGCAAGGGAAGTAACCAGTCCAGCCAGTCATTCCCTAATTACTACCCTTTAGTTACTACTCCTACTTCTGACCGGTTTTCGAGGTCGAACTCCAATGTGAAGGTCACCACTATGGGACCCTCCGAGCACCATAATGCATCACCACACAAAATTTGAAGCGATTCTGTACACTGGTTCGTGAGTTACAGGGCGAACAAAACCGAAGGACACACACACACACACACACACACACACACACACACACACACACACACACACACACACACACACACACACAATTGTTCAAATAAAAGGGGCATTAAGATAGGTAAGAAAAACACACACATAATTTTACCTTTGTTGTTGTTATTGGCTAGTAGATTCCAGGGATTCTCCCTACGGCACTTGAACATATTAGTACAAATGCCTCAGCTAAGAATGAGAAGATTACCTGCGTGACCGTTTCTGATTACCCCGCCACGTGGTCAGCCACACTCCGTCTTCGGGGGATGTTGGAGACTGATGATGTTAAGCTAGGCGCTTGTCATGGCTGAAGACAATCCCCGCCTAACTACGCAGAGCATAACAACGTTTTGATGTAGTCTTGGTGTTCTAGCCTATTGGACTGACAGAGCCTTAAAAACCAAGGCTAAATTTTACCTTTGTTGCTTATGTTTTCAATCTTTGGTGCCACCGCCAGTCCCAAATAATGTGACTGCCTAGAATAATTCAGTGGTTTAGCTAGAAAGCATGGAATCTGCAAACCTCCCCCAGAACAATTCCAGCTATAGAGGGATCCGGGTTCATGTATGCAAATGAGAATGTCACCTCTGTCGGCCATGATGGCTGGATTATTCGGGTTGCTAAGATACTTGGCGGTGGAACGCATTGAATTCTGATGTTTGCTTTTAGTCCTGAACATTTAACTACTGCACAGTTTATCACCATTGTGACGATTTGTCGAAACTCACTGACGCTCACCTCTGTAATCTGAACCAAAACGGCGCTCCAGCCAAAATGGCGTCCGACTTTCGTTACCAACAAAATCACGTGACATTATGACGCTATCCCGGATCCCTCTATACCACTACAAGCTATGAGTGTGTCAAGTCATGTAAGAGTTTCATTCCATATTGGCTACTGCAAAGAACACCTTTTGCAATTGTGAATGCCCTTGGTGGGTGGGGGAAGATGGTTCAGTACTGACCAAACAAGGGGATAACTCTCGCCAATAACCCTATTTGAGGCCACTAAATGGCTCCCTTTTGCAAGAGTGAATGCCCTTGTCAGTACTGACCAGCAAGGGCGTCACTCTCACTGTCAAGGGTGTTAATAACCCTAGTTGCAGAGGCCTATAGACTTGGTTTACTGGGATTTTATAAATAAATATTAATAAATTAATATGAATAACTCAATAACTAACTAAAACGATAAATGTATAAATATGAAATTAGTTAAATATCAGTGAATAGATTGAAAAATATGTAAATAAGTACAAATCTTTGTGTTTGAATAATTTTTTGTTTGTTTGTTTGACTGCAAATTTTAATTGTTGATTTCATATTACCACAGTTTTCTGCAAATATTTGATTTCATTTTCAGTCCATCCAAAATGCTTTGAGGGATTCTGCGTAATTCCACAGGCGATTCATTGAAATGTATTATTTAATTGATCTTCTTTTCTTTTCTTTTTTAGGAAAAGGGACAGAGCTCATATAGAGGTCAAGCATATTTTCTACGAGTCTTCTTTTCTGTCTTTCAGCGTGTTTTCTACAATTCATTGAAATGTATTGTTCAGTTTTCTTTATGAAAATGGACAGAGCTCATGTGGAGAGGTAAAGCGTAGTTTCTACGAGGTGATTCATTGAAATGTATCGTTTAATTTGTCTCCCTTTCTGTCTTTTAGCGTGTTTTCTACAATTCATTGAAATGTATCATTTAATTTGCCTTCCTTTCTGTCTTCTTTAGGAAAAGGGACAAAGCTCACGTTGAGGTAAAGCATGTTTTCTACTAGGCGATTCATTGAAATGTATCGTTCGGTTTTTCTTCCTTTCTGTTTTGTTTCGTTTTTTTAGGAAAAGGGACAAAGCTCACTTAGAGGTGAAGCGTATTTTCTACGAGGCGATTCAGCAGCGAAGGGACTCCAAGGAGAGCGGAGAAGACATGCTTCAGACGCTCATCGACTCCAAGTATAAGTAAGTAGGCATCGTCCGATCCTTTTGTCTGATCTTCTGCTGTTTTTTCGCTTTTACCTTTAGTTACTAGGTTTTCCGCAAGGCTTGCGCAAAATAAACCAAAACAGTCATGTAATAACTTCTTTTTCTTCTGCGTTCCCATAATGGTTAAGGTACATATGTGTCCAGTTTTCGTTTTTCACTGGTCTCCCTGCTGCGTACAGCCGACACATTCTGATTTCAGAGGAGCTCAAAGGAGAAAAACTATTGGGAAGATTTTTTGAAAAAAGGCAGGGGAATGGGCCAATAAGTCAGACAGATAGTAGATGGTAGATGACAGTAAGCAAAGGGAAAAGGCAGAGTCAAAGAGAGTGGCAGATTAGAGGAAGTTACAAGCACAGAACTTCCAGAAGGTGGGAGAACTATTTTTATGGAAGCCCCCCCGGTATCCCCAATGGGGGGGGGAGACTCGTGAAAGGGGCGGGGTCGTCCAGATCCCTGTTTGGAGGGAAGCTGAGAATTTCTTGATAGGTGGTGAAAATATAAATTTTTTACCTGTCAGAGCGTCATCCACTAAAGGCTTTGTTTGCTGCGTGAAATACGACGGAACACAGCATCGTAGGGATGTGAAATTTGATCATTTGAAAGCTCATTAAATTTTTTAAAAGCTGGTACACAAATGCTGTTTTGAGGCCGGAGCTGGTCAAAATAGTATGACAGTTCATCCTCCTCATTCTGAAATGTAGAACGTTGTTTTCAGGAGCGGACGTCACTTGACGGACGACGAAATAGCGGGCATGCTGATTGGTCTGCTGTTGGCGGGTCAACACACCTCGTCCACCACATCTACATGGCTGCTGTTCTTCCTGGCCAAGCATCAGGACATACAGGTGCAGTTTACAGACAGACGGGGGGGGGGGGGGTAACACTGTTGTGACTGATGCTGCCTCGGCCTATTCTCAGTGCAGAAATTAGGTGCTTGAAAACAAACGCATTTAGCTAAGCTGAATGATGTCCTATCATGACCAAATTTTGCGTACTTACTGAAAAAAGGCTGCTAAGTTCATCTGCATACTTTTTAAGTGGATGGGTATAACGCTTTTTACATGCTGACTTGAAAAAGGGGAATAATTCATTGTTTACATGCATTGCATTCGACGACACTCCCTGCCCCCACCCCCAGACGAACACTCTCAGTCTCTTGGCTCGTAGAGGCCACTGACACACTAGCTTCTCTTTCACGCTCATCTTCGCTGTTTTCGCCACTTTCTGAGTCAGAAAACGAGTATTCTGGATCTTTATCATCAGGTTCATTCAGATCGAGAAGATGAAGAATCTCCTCTCTTGTTAAACCACGATGGTTTGGCATTTTTCGTTCGTAATTGGCGTCAAATCGGCGATCTAAGACAAAGAAATTACAAAAACGGAAGTGTACTATAAAGGGAAACTACCCGGTACTCGCAGAACAAAGGCAAACTGTGGTCAAAAGATTTACACAAGTTTTGTACCTTATACCGTTGGGCGACTGTGAACGTGGCCAGGCAGTGGGGGATGTTCTACTGCCTCCAACACGAATGCGGCCCGTCATCAATGTGTTAACCCTTTCACTGCCAGCTTTACCTTTGGCACCTTTGTTGTTGTTGCCTGTCTGTCGTCTCCGACAATGGCTGCCAGATAGCAGAGAGGGCAGATGCTATTCCGGTGGGCTGGGCTAAAATTTGTATATAGCGGAGAAGCCTTGCCCAGGGTACATTCCCACTCTGTCGGACAAAGGGATTTGAGGATGAGAGTTGGTGTTGGAGGAAGGTCCCCAAAGGCCAACCAATCCCATTGGCTGCAGCAATAGAGCCCAGTGCAAATGCCCCCCTTAGTTAGAGAGTCGTAGTCTTCCACGAAAGACTAAGCTGTACCATGATATTCCAATACTGTAGAATACCATGTGTAGTACAGCTCTCATTTACTGTTGGCCCTTTCTACGGGCTAATGGCAACCAGTGATAGAAGCCATTTGAGTAAAGCGATCAAATCAAGGTCTGTTAGGCCCCCCAAAAAAATTGTCTGTTTGGGGTTTCATCATTTTGAAAAATAAGGTAGCTAGGTACTACTACTAGGCTTCTTTTCTTTTCTTTTCTTTTTTAAACTTGTGTTCGGTCCATGTGTGTGGATATATTTATATATTTTAATAAAACAAAACAGTGCGCTTTTGCACTTATGATGTTTTATGCTTCTGTTTGCTCGCTTACTTTCGTTTTCATTTTGTTTTTCTTTTTTCCTCATTCGTCAAAAAAAAGTTTAGGGTCGGCGGCCAAAAACTAGGGTCGGTCGGGAATCAGGAAACCAACATTTTTTTTGCGGGGGCCTTATCAAAATATTGTTGTCGGTGGGGTTTATTATGCCAGCAGACTGCTCAGGGAGCATACCTAGAAACAGTGAGGCTTGGAATGGAGGAGGAGGAGATAACTCAATAAACAAAGGTTAATAACTCTGATTAATAAGGCACATGCAGAGGAATCTCCCTGTTAAGAAATGAAATAGTGAGGCTTGGAAAGGAGGAGGAGGTAACTCAATAAACAAAGGTTAATAACTCTGATTAATAAGGCACATGCAGAGGAATCTACCTGTTAAGAAATGAAATAGTGAGGCTTGGAAAGGAGGAGGAGGTAACTCAATAAACAAAGGTTAATAACTCTGATTAATAAGGCACATGCAGAGGAATCTACCTGTTAAGAAATGAAATAGTGAGGCTTGGAAAGGAGGAGGAGGTAACTCAATAAACAAAGGTTAATAACTCTGATTAATAAGGCACATGCAGAGGAATCTCCCTGTTAAGAAATGAAATAGTGAGGCTTGGAAAGGAGGAGGAGGTAACTCAATAAACAAAGGTTAATAACTCTGATTAATAAGGCACATGCAGAGGAATCTACCTGTTAAGAAATGAAATAGTGAGGCTTGGAAAGGAGGAGGAGATAACTCAATAAACAAAGGTTAATAACTCTGATTAATAAGGCACATGCAGAGGAATCTCCCTGTTAAGAAATGAAATAGTGAGGCTTGGAAAGGAGGAGGAGGTAACTCAATAAACAAAGGTTAATAACTCTGATTAATAAGGCACATGCAGAGGAATCTCCCTGTTAAGAAATGAAATAGTGAGGCTTGGAAAGGAGGAGGAGGTAACTCAATAAACAAAGGTTAATAACTCTGATTAATAAGGCACATGCAGAGGAATCTACCTGTTAAGAAATGAAATAGTGAGGCTTGGAAAGGAGGAGGAGATAACTCAATAAACAAAGGTTAATAACTCTGATTAATAAGGCACATGCAGAGGAATCTCCCTGTTAAGAAATGAAATAATGAGGCTTGGACAGGAGGAGGAGATAACTCAATAAACAAAGGTTAATAACTCTGATTAATAAGGCACATGCAGAGGAATCTCCCTGTTAAGAAATGAAATAGTGAGGCTTGGAAAGGAGGAGGAGATAACTCAATAAACAAAGGTTAATAACTCTCTGATTACAAAGGCACATGAAGGGGAACCTCCCTATTAAGAAATGAAA
>CM065704.1:35697712-35702109 GCA_017654935.2 Phymorhynchus buccinoides
GAAATAGTATGAGACTTACATCATCATAATATCTTAGAAGTCCTTCTTAAGTAGTAGGATTTAATAGGACTTTAGAAGGTCTTCTAAGATATCATGAGAAGGCCATGTACACACATAAGCGGATATTCCATGCGGAAACCCGTGCGCAATCCATAAATAAGTGAAACAAAGAAGGGAAAAGATTTGCGCACGTGTCTGAATTTCCCCTATATGCGTAAACTTTCATCCTTCTTTCTTCCACTTATTCAGGGTTTTCCGTACGGAACTTACGCGTCTAATGTGAACCCGGCCTAAGTCTCACACTACCTCAAAGTGAATACAGGCCCTGTTCTATATCTATAATGAAGGATATGAAAGAAAAAAATATGTCCCTGTTGACAGACTGTGATGGGTTATAGTATACCCCCTGGACACCAGGTGTGTGTGTCCCCCACCACGAACCACCGTCTGCCTGACACCTGGAGAGACGTGCACTGCTTTATGCCTGACAGGTGAGTCACCAGGTGTGTGTGTGTGTGTGTCCCCCACCATGAACCATCGTCTGCCAGACACCTGGAGAGATGCACACTGCTTTATGCCTGACAGGTGAGTCACCAGGTGTGTGTGTGTGTGTCCCCCACCATGAACCACCGTCTGCCAGACACCTGGAGAGACGTGCACTGCTTTATGTCTGACAGGTGAGGGGTTGTGCCTGTTTTTGTACTCCCAGACCCCCCATGGGGTTAGTGAAAAGTTTGCCTACGTTTCCTTCTGGACAAAGTGTCATCAATTAAATGCATTGGGCAACCCTTTGCTTTTTGACGCAGCATGTTGATGGTTTGCTGTATGACATCATCGCAGGTTCCTGGACCCCGACGTAGCCAACAGTGAGAAGTTTGCCTACGTTCCCTTCGGGTTGGGTTGCCACTAATGTCGTAATGAGTTATGGAATACTTTTTTTTTATGTTGATGGAATTATGTGTTCATATCATTGCAGGTTCCTGAACGCTGACGTTGCTAACCGTGAGAAAATTCCTATGTTGCTATTAATCAGGCATGGTACTGAGGGGATAAAGCATTTTCCTCTTCTTCTTCTTCTTCCATCGCTCAGCCAGTTTCCTGTCAATTATGAGCGCAGATGCGTCATGCTGTCATAAGAAATAGTTAGGCCCAGCATGTCCGACTTCGGATGGAGGAAATCTTTTTGAAAGTGCTTCGAGAAAAAAGGCAGGTCAATGGACCGGTAAGGCAGAAAGATAGTAGACAGGAAGCAAAGGGAAAAGGCAGAGTCAAAGTGTGACAGATTAGAGGAAGTTACAAGCACAGAACGTCCAGAAGGTGGGGGACTATTTATACAAAAGACTCCCCAGTATCCCCACGTGGGGGAGGAGCATTTTCCTCTGAAAATATGTTTGGGGATTCAGGAGATGTTGCCTCTTGGTGTGGTCAGGGGGTAAAAAGCCTTTGATGATGATCAGGGGGCAATTACTCTTGAAGATGACACCATACTCTGGAAGGCATGGCGTTTGAGCCGTACTCGCTACTCTGTCGTCTGCTATCAAAGGTATCACTTCGAGTGAAGCTGGAGAAGCTTTAGACCCCCTCTGATATTTGTTTTGTCTACATTCGCTTTTCTCTGAAGTCAGAGAATTCGCTGAAAATGTCCATGTCTGTTAATTAATAATGCGTTAGGGAACTCTTGTGCACTGTTCTTTTTTATGGTGATACAGTGGAGCCTCCCTTATAAGACTCCCTCCCATATAAGACCTACTTCTCTGAGACATTGCCCTTCTTTGCAAGTATTAAAATTACCTCCCTTATAAGACCCCTCCTTTATAAGACCTCATTCTGGATGATTTTTGAAGGTCTTATAAGGGAGGTTCCACTGTAGTGGTTTGTATCACATCTTTGCAGGTTCCTGGACCCTGACGTAGCCAACAGTGAGAAGTTTGCCTACGTTCCCTTCGGGGCGGGGCGCCACCGATGCATCGGGGAATCGTTCGCCTACGTGCAGATCAAGACGGCCGTGTCAGCCCTGCTGCGGGCCTACAGGTTCCACCTGGTGGAGGACCGCTTCCCCGAGGTTGACTTCTCAACCATGATCCACACGCCCAAAACGCCCCTCATCAGATATTCTCCTAGGACTTTGTAGCGTAGATAGACCCTTTGTAGCAGAGGAGGTAACATCCGATATTCTCCTAGGACTTTGTAATGTAGCGGAGGAGGTACTTTGTAACGTAGATACACCCTTTTGTAGCGGAGGAGGTAACATCGGATATTCTCCTAGGACTTTGTAATGTAGCGGAGGAGGTAACATAGGATATTCTCCTAGGACTTTGTAATGTAGATAGACCTTTGTAGCGGAGGAGGTAACATCGGATATTCTCCTAGGACTTTGTAATGTAGATAGACCTTTGTAGCGGAGGAGGTAACATCGGATATTCTCCTAGGGCTTTGTAATGTAGCGGAGGTAACATCAGATATTCTCCTAGGATTTTGTAACGTAGATAGACCCTTTGTAGCGGAGGAGGTAACATCGGATATTCTCCTAGGACTTCGTAACGTAGATAGACCTTTGTAGTAGATAACTTTTCCGTTAAAGCAACGAATGCACACTCGAAAAAATAGTTCCTCCCCTCTTGTCGGTTGAGATGCAACCGACAACCAAGAATGTCAAATAATCCATGGCGCTTGAACAGTTACAAACATGTTTTTTTGTATTTGCTGCAGTCCAAATATATTCTATTTTCTATTCTTCAACTGGTTGGGTATTTTTGAAAGATGAAGTAATTTGATACTGGTGATCGATCATGTACAGATTACTTGCGAAATATTTTGTGATTGTCTAGTCTTTTTGTGAATTATTTTCTTATTGTGTTGTTTAGTTGTGTGTTTTTTATTTAAACATACGACTTGCCTTTACCTTACGTTTTTGAGTATGTGTGTGTGTGAACTTTCTCCATTTTATTTCTGCTCCAAAAAAAAAAAAAAAAATTAGAAAAAGGAGAGAGGAAAAAAAATAGAAGTAAACGTCACTCTTGATACGTTGCCTTCATTAAGATTTTGTTAAATCTGTGATACTGCTCAATGAAAGGGTACACTTACGACTTGATATATTTTTACTTTCTTATACATTTGTAAATTAATGTAAGTGGTAGCCTGTTTTATAGTTTTCCAGTTTTTCATCATGTGTTTTTCTTCAAGTCCAATGCATTTCAAATTTTTTAAATGTTTTTTATTTAACCGTTTATTGTTGGGGTTTTGAGAAAGAGACATTATTCTATTTAAAAGGACATTTAAAAATAAGAAAATATTACTCAAACTAAAGCACTTCATTACAGTTGTTAACGGTTCTTTCAGATAAATGCTATTAATCATGTCTTTTTCCCATTTTGTTTTTAATTTAGTAATACATTACATTATTTGTAATATTATGGTATGGGTTATCTTTGAAATGATTTTGGACATCACTCTTGGGTTGATTCTTGGAAATTTATTTATGTGTGTATGTTTTTATATTTCTGTGCCCAAATGGGGTATGAAATAAATTTCTTGCCTTGCCTTTGCCTGCTATTATTAGTAGTGTGAGTGTGTGAGAGAGAGAGAGAGAGAGAGAGAGAGAGAGAGAGAGAGAGAGAGAGAGAAAGAGAGGCGGGGGGAGGGAGAGAGAGAAGTTTGCCCTAGATTCCCTTCTGGACAAAGGGGGGGAGGGGTCAGAGAGGGTGACTTAGTACCGTTTGTGATATAAATTCATATTGTCCATTTTCATCCACTACCTACCTACTGGGGAAACCCCCAAATCCCAATCAAGAGAAAGGACGGTTGAGAGGCCGCGAGGCCTAGTCATCCCACCTGACCTGATTTATGTAATGCATTTTGTCTTATTATTACTTTTATACAAATTGTTAGTTAAGCTGTGTGCGTGTGTGATACGGGAGAGGCGTGGTTGAGGGTGGAGATTTGAATATGTAAGGGGACGGGGGGGGGGGGGGGGGGGTGTTAGGGTGGGTGTGTGTGTGTACTTCTGATTGTTTTATATTGCATTGAAATTTAATTCTAATGATGTATTTATATTATGCATGTCTTATTCGTTTCTAGGCTTTATATGTGTGTTTTATGTGCATGCCAGACAAAGAATTTCTTTATGTTTTTTTAAAGACAATAAATTTTGATTGATTTGAAGAGATAAATTCTAAACTCAGGTTTTGAGTAGGTTATTTTTAGACTGTGTAAACTGTTCAATGTTGTGGCCTTCAAAGAAAAAAACAATACATATTATTAACGTTCTTGTCATTGCATGATTTTAATGTTAATTAACCAGCCACGAGCGAAAGCCAGTTAACCCAGTTAACCCTTCACCGCCAATGTCGCATTTTAGCACCACAATGATTTAATGCCTATGTCACAAAAAGGCCTCA
>CM065704.1:35702609-35707609 GCA_017654935.2 Phymorhynchus buccinoides
CGCTTACTCCCCTTCATTATCTCGATCGGCCACGGAGGTTAGGGCCTACCTTTACTCTTTGCTTGTCTGTCACGCTGTCTCTTTGTTTAGTTTGTCTGTGGACGCATATTGTTCAAAAAGGTAAGAACAGATCATAATGAAAATTTGATGGAGAATGAAGATGCGATCAAAAGAACAATCCATCTGAATTGTGACTTAAGAGCTGGAAATCATTATTTTTTATCTTTTTACAACCGACAATTTTATTTTCTCACAGGTTGTTTTTAAAGTAGCCTTAAGCTGGAAATCCTTATGCACGGAAACGGCACGGCGACGGCGGCAACAAACAAAGGCAACAATTATGTCCGTGTTAAATCGCTCAAACTAAATTTCTACTGCTTGAATCCATAAGACACAAAACGGCAACGGCAAGTCAGTCAGCCGGTAAGCTGCCTAACCGTCGATGGCACCGGCAACGGCAGGAGTTTTCGGTGGGTGCCCACCGGTTCGCATAATGCGTTTCGCATAATCCTTTGATCAGAGCCGCGGGCGCAAGTCGAGTGTCTCTTCAAAAAAAAAAACTGGCAGTTCGCATAAACGGGTTTGCCATTTCGCATATTATGCACTCTTGCAGGTTCTAATGCACTCTACGTGACTTTCTGTTACTTTCTTACTATCCCTAACCCTATCCCTAACCTATCCCTAACCCTATCCCTAACCTATCCCTAACCCTATCCCTAACTTTCTGAGTTTTATGCGAAATGCCATGTCCACAAAGCTTTGTATGCGAAGCGGCAGTATGTGAATCGGCTTTATGCGAAGCGGCAGTATGCGAAACGGCAATATCCGAACCGGGGCGCACCGGTTTTCGGAGCATGTAGTGAATTCTGCCGTTGCAGTCCACGAAATAGGGACGGCATATAGAAAAATGCCTCGGTCAGCTATGCAAAGGGGGGAGGGGGGGGGAGGTCGGTCAATGTCGTGTTCGGATAGGCAGGGCGCCGTCTCTTTCACACAGAAAAGGCGCCGTGCAGTCTCCGTTTGGATGGATTCAAAACTTCGGGTTTCGTCACGGAACCTAGTACGTCAACGACCAAAAAAAAGCTGCCGTGCCGTGGTGAAAACGTGGATGTGGATTTCCAGCTTTACTGGTTCTTGTCCACTGAATATCACATCTTTTATGACTTTATATGTGCTGTTTTTCTTCTTCTTCTTCTTCTTCTTCCTGCGTTCCCAGGCCATAAGGCCATAATGGGTAAGGTACGTATGTGTTCGTTTTCCAGTTTTCACTGGTAGTGTCCTCGCTGCATTCAGCCGACACATTCCGATTTCGGAGGAGCTCAAAGGAGAAAACTATACGGAAGATTTTGATTGTTGGAAAAAAGGCAGGAGAATGGGCAAAAAGTCAGAAAGATAGTAGATGAACACAAAGCAATGAAAAAGGCAGAGTCAAAGAGAGAGACAGATTAGAGGAAGTTACGAGCACAGAACTTCCAGAAGGTGGGGGGAGCTATTTGTACGGAAGACCCCCCGGTATCCCCACGGGGTATACATGTGCTGTGATCTGTGCTCTGTTGTAGTTTAGACACCCGCATCAACTTTTAGCAGGCTTTATCATTATTAGGGTAAGACGAGGTAAAAAGCGCATGGGCGGGTAAGAAGCCCACCCCAATTATCTCATGAAATAAAGAAAATTTTCAGTCAAATGTTTTTGCCCATGAGACGAATGCTAGACATTAAAACGCTCGTCTCATGGGCAAATTGAGACTGAAATTTGCTTCATTTCATGAGATAATTGGGGTGGGCTTCTTACCCGCCCATGCGCTTTTTACCCCGTCTTCCCCTATAACGACGTCTGTTTAAATCCTTTCGTGAACATTTGTCCTCTCGCGGATACCATGATCTACATTAAGCCTAGGGTCTCCCATAGCCATATATATATTCTTGATCAGCATGTCACAACCTATTCAGATCCTGAATTTTGAACCGCCAGTGCAAACCTCCGCCAAGGAAGACTCACAAAACCAAAATTTCCTTCCTTCTGATTCATGTCCAAGCTGTATCTCATGAACCAGCGGATAGAATGGCTTCAAATTGTGTGTGGTAATGTAACATGGCGAGTAATGAAATAAATACTTGCAATAAATACCAAAAAAAAAAAAAAAAAAAAAAGCAGAAACAGGGTCATTTTTTAGACTAATGTGCACATAAGGACAAAATAGTCCGCGAGAGGACTTAACAGG
Organism: Phymorhynchus buccinoides; assembly: GCA_017654935.2. NCBI lineage: Eukaryota > Metazoa > Mollusca > Gastropoda > Neogastropoda > Raphitomidae > Phymorhynchus > Phymorhynchus buccinoides. The sequence continues at coordinate 35,704,832 of CM065704.1, forward strand.
TGTTAAATCATTGTGGTGCCAAGAGGCGATAGTGGCGATGAAAGGGTTTTAACGGCAATTGAGGCTAGTCGAGGGTCTGTTTTCCAAAGACCTTTTTTTAATTTTGGGAGATAAACGGGATAGGCCTAAAGGAATCCCCAGTATTACACTAGTAACCATCTTTTATAATCCCAGGGAAGGTTTTAGCGGGATTTTATTTAGCTGAAAAGTGGCTGGCGTCGAATGGGTTATAAACCGGAAACGTCTCTCTCGCAGGAGGTTTGCATTCTTTCGGTGCTTTTTGACGAGAGAAGTCTCGTCTATCTACTGAAAATTGGTGTGTGTGGGTGTGGATGTGTGTGTGAGTGGTTACCACCTCATTTAAAAACCCACCAGGTCACGTGTCAAATCACGGGTTTCACGTATTTTCCCTCTTATAGCTGGTAAGAAATCTTGTTTTGACCAGGTTTGACTCTCATACAAATGTCCCCAAATTGAAAACGAAACATAATTTTAAAGAGAAGCCCGCGATCAATTTGAAGTTGGGGGTATTTGTATGTGGGTCACAGCTACCCAGAAAAAAACAAGGGACTTAATCGTGGTGGGTCAGTGTGTCTTTAAAAACTTTAACATATCAATTTTGTCAGAAACTACAAACAATAGCACAACCAAATTTTTCACAACGATGTAATATCACATTATGTCTGCAGTGACTGCTTTTATTAAAAAAGTCACAAGAACAAATTGGATGCAAATCAATTGTTAATTTGGCAACGATTAGGTACTATTTTTTTAATTTTCAAATCCGACTCGAATGCTATGGACTCAATAGATTTTGTTAATTGTCAATGAAGAAGCTGATTGTTGGGTTGTTTCACGCTGCTTTATCAGGTATGTGCATAATTATAAAATATACAAATCATTTAAGTTCAGCGGCAGGGTTTAACAACAATTATAAAGAGGACACGGTAACAGGATGTTGTTGTTGTTGTTTGTTTCCTCTTTGCTTGTTTAGTTGTCGTCGTCGTTGTTGTTGATGATGATGCCGTTGTTGTTAGTTGCTTTTGCTGTTAATGTTTGGCAACCATTTGTTATCAAATTTCTGTGCAGTCGTTCATCTTTATGCCAAGTACATATGGAGATATATAAACCTTAATGTGCGTGTTCTAGAATTCTTTACTTTTTCTGTAAAAAAATTTTTTTATAAATAAAACTTAGTTTTTACCCTTTCGCCGCCAGCCATTTTTGGGTGGTCCAAAATATACTATTAAACTTAACTGGGTAGAGAAAACAAATTATCTGCAATATTGGGAATTCCTCTGTGACATGTATAACATTAGGCCTATCTTTTTACCTTCAGAAAATAGGGTCTTTGGATAGCAGTCCCTGATTTGATGCCTTTTAGTGACATGGGTGTTAAACCATTCTGGTGCATAAATGCGACATTGGCGGTGAAAGGTGTTAAAACAAAGCTAATGTGAGCTTACTTCACTGCTTTCACTGATATATGACAATCGTTTTCCAGACTGGGCGCATGCAGGAGATACAGACAAATTCACGATTGGTCTGGAAACAATAGAACCAAAAACAGATGACTTGCGCAGATCGAGACCCTTTGGCATCAGATCACTGAGCAGAACTGCGGAGGAAGCTTATAATTAACTGGTTTTAAAACAATCCAACGTAATTATCAAGCCTTTGTTTGTTGTCCTTTGCCGATCTACGATCGCAAAGGAGTCTGAATTCGTTGCGTGTATTTTTTTGTTTTTTTCCTTCTTTTCCATTTCTTATTGTGTGTGGTTTTATTTTTTATTTTGTTCCTCCATTGTCTTAATTGTCGATTAATTTATTACAGAATGAATTGCGCTTTTGTGTATGAAGCTATGCTGCTGCAATGAACTGCTATATATGTGAATGATCGAGACACCACACCATGCGATCTCTTATAGTTGCAGTCTCTGTGAACGGACTAAATAAAACGTTTACTCACGAATCCGAACATTCTAAGATTTGTTAGTAATGAATGATCATCTGGGAATGCGTGCGCGTGTGTGCATGCATACCTGTGTGCGTGTCTGTCTGTCTGTCATATTTTTGTCTCGTGTAGGCGAGGGTATGGTTACAAACGTACCTTTGTTGCGTGCATTGCATTTGCATTGTATGATGTTCAGTGTGTGTGTGTGTGTGTGTGTGTGGTGCGCACGCGCGCGCGCGTGTGTGTGGGTTTTTTTCTGTGTGTATGCATGCGTGCGTGTGCGCACTGGTGTGTGCTGTGTGTGTGCACGCCGCGCGCGTGCGTGTGTGTATGCCTCTGTGTGTGTGCGTGTGTGTGTCACTGCGTGGTGTGTGTGTGTGTGTGTGTGTGTGTGTGTGTGTGTGTGTGTGTGTGTGTGTGTGTGTGTCACTGTGTGTGTGTGTGTGTGTCACCGCGTGTGTGTGTGTGTGTGTGTGTGTGTGTGTGTGTGTGTGTGTGTGTGTGTGCCTACTCCTACTCTAGCAAACAACACAACAAAAAATCAAAGCAAGATGATTACAATGAACTAGACTAGATCTAGTGTATTTTCTTGTCTTGCAAGGAGATAATCTAAAAGTCCCAAAAACATTTCAGTAAAATAATTCAAACAGTTACAAGTCCAGACAGCCATTGCATTCCTAGACCTAGGTCTATTTGTTTATGAAAGAAAAACCGCAATGACAGTAAAAATCACTTATTTATTCAAACAAATCTTATGCACAAGTTTTTGCTAGTAGATTATTAGGCAACTGTAAGGGACTATAATACTTAGTAACTTACCTAGC
>CM065704.1:35715109-35802609 GCA_017654935.2 Phymorhynchus buccinoides
TTTCTAACTGTGATCGCTTCAGCTGAATGGAATCAAGATTCAATATTTCAAACTGTACTTTCATTTGCCGAAACAAAACAACAAAAAGCCACTTTGTATCTTTTGCATTAACCCTTTCGCCGCCAATGTCGCATTTATGCACCACAATGGTTTAATACCCATGTTACTAAAAGGCATCAAATCAGGACCTGTTATCTGAAGACCCTATTTTCTTCATTTCGGGAGGTAAGGATAGACCTAATGTTATACATGTCACAGAGGAATTCCCAATACTGCAGATATTCTTTTAATTTTACCCTGCTGTTTAATGGGATTGTTTTTTGCTATAAAAAAAATGGCTGGCGGCGAAAGGGTTAACGAATACACGGGAAGCGTCATCCTAAGGTGGACTTCATATGCTAGAAGGCCCTGTCCAGTACTATAAGAAAAAGAAGGAAGAAAATTAGTGTGAATAATTCCAGTTAGCCGTTTGCAGTAAAGTCCTGATTTTAACATTATGTACACACGCACATGTTATGATACGAAAAAGAACCAACCTGTCTTTGTAGAACTGCACAATTTTTTTTTAGACCAGCTTGCTACACACGTTTTCTGTTAGAATTTTAAAATTAGTTTGTTTAATTCTTGACTGCTACACTTTTGTTAGTGAATTGTGCTTGACGATTTTTAATGAATGGTGAAATTTGTAGTCACGCATTTCACTTCACACCATGACAACACATTTTACCGATCCAGACCTCTCATGGCTTAGGACAATGTAAACAACAAATAATTGAAATGTTTTGATTTGCAGAGACCAGTCTGACCTAAGTGTTCTGAAGTTTTTTCAGGTCCTACGTTTTTTTGGGGGGGTCAAAAAGTTTCACCAGTCATTGAAAGTGAAAATTAATTATCTGAAAGCGTTTTCATTCTCCAACCCACCTACCCCCCGCCCTCTGGTCCTTGTGTATATGAGGCCATAATCACTGCTCCGAGATCTTAAAGAGCTGTAACACCTTCAACTTCAAGGAGTAGGGATGTCCCCAGGGCAGTGTTTTTTAAAATATAGCATTCCAGCCCAGCTCTTTCAAATACCGGTTGCCTCTTCTGCTATGTGGAAGTCACGGTCATGAACAAACGTTTGTTTTAGCTTACTAGTGTATGTTTGTTGTCATTGTTACTGTTTTTGTAACCTGGATCCGTCAAGTAAAGCGGAAGGGCTGACGTTTCCAGCACTGTCTGGAATTATGGGCTATAGGGTACAATGATGGGGGTGTCATGTTATGAATTGTACTCATTTATTTTCATGTTTTCAAGTTGTTGTTACGGTGTGTTTCGCTATGCGTGGTCGAACTTTACGTGGCGACAGTCTTGAGATGACTATAACTATTGACGAGGGACTCTGACAGACTTGCTAACTAACAAATTGCTTTAATTAGGGATACAGTTGAACATGTTGAGACACTGAAATGCAGCATATTGGGGAGGTGTTGGGAATTGAGGTATGTTGGAGACGGTTATTGTAGTTTAGGGTGAAATCAAGACGTTTGCAGATCTTTGTCAACATTCATTTTATCATGTAACTGATATTGGGTTAGGTTTTAGGATGAAAACCCCCCAGTGCTGTTCCGATTGAGAGTGAAGCTTTCTGATCATTGTCAAAATGGATGGTATTGATAATTTTATTAGCTGCGAAGAACGCAAATTCATAGGGAAGTAATAGGCAATCAAATTAATCATCCAAGTATAATTTGTCATTTATGAAAATTTCACATAAGAGAGAGAGAGAGAGAGGGGGAAATTAAAGGAGTGAGAGCGAGGGAAATTCCAAACAAAAGGGGCGAAGTGAAGTAAAAGACATTTAGAGAGATAAGCATGGGAGGAAAAATTAACGCCCCAAGGCCACTGATCATGAAAAACACAGACAACTACTAACACAAGAGTACAAATAAAGAAAATTTGTCACATCAATTTTTTTTTTTAAAACGTGAACAAGTCTTCAGTTTTCGAGTGAGCACAATAGCTTCTAGCTTGTTGCCAATACATTTTCTGTTCATGTATGGCTTGTACCCACGTGTCGTCATATCCGGCCACAAGGAGCGTGCCATATTATGGGAGACCGCCATCTTAGTCGGTAACTTTGTTTAAAAAATGCCAGATCGATGCTGTTTACACACAAAACTAAGATGGCGACACTTCCGTTGGAAGGGTCGAGATGCGCACGCAGGTGGGGGGGAGCCATTAAGGACCTAATACAAATTATTTAAACCAAATTCTTTTTAAGAGTTTTATTTTTCAAAGGCTAGTTTTGAGGAACGTGATTTAACGGATGATGACAAATAATGTTCAATGCCGATCCTCCCTGAATAAACAAAGCTAGATTTGGAAATTGTGTGTGAGCATGTGTGTGTGTATGCGTGTGTGTACGCATTTGTGTGTGTGTGCGTGCGTGTGTGCGTGCGCGTCTTTGGTGTGTGTGTGTACATGCTTGTGTGTGTGTGTGTGTGTGCGTGCGTATGCGTGTGTCCGCGTGCTTGCCTTGTTTGTGTGTGTGTGTGTGAATGTGTGTATGCGTGCTTGCGTAGGCTACATGTACATATGTTAGATTTTTTATTGTGCTTTTCTGCTCTTAGCAAAATGGGTGTTGGGGGTGGGAGTAACGTGTGACAACATTTTTTTTTTCTTCAAATAAGAATAATGTCCAAGGTACTTTCCTTGTGCATATATAATGCAGAGAGAGAGAAGGGTGGGTGGGTCAGAATCCCTTGATGCGGCATCATGTTGGAACAGGTTCTGGCTGGCTGGGTCACTGTGTGTGTGTGTGTGTGTGTGTGTGTGTGTGTGTGTGTGTGTGTGTGTGTGTGTGTGAATGTGTGTGTGTGTGTGTTTTATTCTTGATCTGTGAGATAAAATTGACTCGATGCTCTTCCAGCCAACAATCTCAGCCCAGTCGTTCCCTGTTGTCACCCTTCTCTCTTTCCAGCCTGTATCTGAGACAGAGGTCCCCCAAATAACTTTAAAATCCTGTGATCTGGATCCTACCCTGGCCTCTCTTTTCCAACAAGTCTGCCACACCTTCTGCCATCAGTCACCACCATCAAAGACTGTATAGGGGAAGACAAGCATCCGGTCTCTTTTCCCTATACGAGTAGTGAGGACAGAAACACTGGTTATGTCCCTTTTAAACGTGACACATTTACACGTCTATAGGCCAGTTGAATTCTCCGTTCAAATTCCAGTCTGAGTTTTTGGATAGCCGCCGCTGTGAATGGTGTATAACTACCCCACTAACGATAACTCTATCAGCCCGGTTCGCTGTAACTCTTAAGTAGTCCATCTTACCCTTTTATAATCTTTGGTTTCAGGCGTCTTCCCTTCGTCTTTCAAACCTGCTCTTGTGAGGCCCCTTCTCACGAAAACAAACTGTATGAATTCCAATAATCTGAACAGAACGAAACCTACAGACCTGTATCCAACCTTCTATTTCTCTCTCAATTTCTGGAGAACGTTGTACCGAAACACATCTCTGTTCATTCTTTACGATCCCTACCAGTCCCCCAACAGAGTTAACTACAGTACAGAAACGGTTCGTTTTGACATGCATAGTGAATGAACTCCCATTGCTTCTGATGCTGGCAAAATCTCTTTATTTGCATTTCTTAATCTGTCTGCGGCCTTTGATATCCTTCGCTCTCGTTTTGAACACACTTTTGGACTAAACAGACCAGCTCTCACTTTTCTTCTGACATTGATGACTGCTTTCAGTTATATTGTTGTCGTCAGTCTTAACAGGTTAAGCTAGCTTGTGCACCCCCCGCCCGGATTCTGTGCTACCTTTCTTGCTGAGTCTATATACTACATAGCATGTGGGCAACATTATCGACCAACCTAGCGTAAAACACCACTTCTGTGCACACACAACAGCACAACTACCGGAGATCAAAAGTCCATTCTTCGGCAACTATTATTCCGGCACCCACAATGGGACGATTCAAGATAAACTTCAGCTAAATGAGGACAAAACCCACACATGGCTTGTAAGCACAGACCTAGCTAGCCCCTGTCTCAGTGGAGTCACTCGTACTCCTCCTGGGCAACATCATCTCTCTCCCTGACTCTGCTAAGAACCTACGTGTCACTCTGGACAACACGCTTTCTGTGCATAATGTCATGACCCTGACCTGCCTACTTTGACTGCCATGCTCACCAATCTGGTGTGGCCCACGCTGCAAACACGAAGAGCCGCCACAACATTACAGCATTCTACAAGATCCTCAAAGGGCCAACCTCTTTCGATATTAAGTCTGTTGGTCGGCTAATCTGCACACACACACACACACACACACACACACACACACACACACACACACGCACGCACGCACGCACACGCACGCACGCACATGCATACACATACACGCACACACACGCACACACGCACGCACATACACACACACACGCGCACATACATACACATACACACACACGTATGTTTTCTATTTCTTGCTTATGTACGTGGAGTCTTTATCTTTTAACGTTGTAAGCTTTCTTCGGAGCTAATTTACTTGGGTAATAATCATAATAAAAGCACTTGGTATGTCCCCCCCCAACCCCCCCCCCCCCAAAAAAACAACAACAACAAAACAAAACACCACTCCTCAAAGGGCAGCTCCAGGTCAGGTGCGAACATCTGCAGCCCTTAGCTGCAAGAGCGAGAAGAGGACACAGCGAGCAGTTCAGCAGGATCCTCTGCCGCACCCCAGCGCCTCCTTTCTCCCCCCCCCCCCCCCCCCCCCCCCCCCGCGCCATCAGAGAGTGGAACGCCCTGCTTCCAGAAACTGTCCAGGCCCCTTCTGCCAAAGCCTTCTTCAGGAGGCTGCTGGCAGAGCACTAAAAGCTTCAGACCTAAGGGTAGGCAGTGGCTGGGCCGGCATCATGCTGGGTACCGCTGAACGGTCCTTGTCTGGCCGGTTGTCTGGCTGTCTACCCACCAAAACTCTCTCTCTCTCTCTCTCTCTCTCTCTCTCTCTCTCTCTCTCTCTCTCTCTCTCTCTCTCTCTCTCTCTCTCTCTCGCTCGCTCACTCTCTCTCTCTCTCTCTCTCTCTTTTTTTTTTTTTCTCTCCTTCGACCACTTCGCCCTTTTCATTTATAATAATGGTCAGAAAAATAACTTTGACAACTATTTGGAAGAAGCAGCTTCAAACAAGGAAAAGAGAGAGAGCTGTTTGCACCAGATCCGTGGTATTGGCTACATTCGTAAATACCTATCGGACGAAGCCACAGCTATATTTATTATTTCCCTCATCCTATCTTGTCTTGTCTTTGCAATGCTAATAGTTCCGCCTTACCCGTTTCTGTTCTCTCTTTGTCTACAGCACATTCAAAATACAACAGCTCGCCTTGTCCTTAGGAAGAAAAGGTTTGATCATGTTATCCCTACGCTCTCTGCACTTAATGTCTGTTACAGGTAGAATTGAACACAAACTTAAAACCCTTTCATCGCCACTGTCGCCTCTTGGCACCACAATGAGTTAACACCCATGTCACTAAAACGCATCATTAGAGGGTCTGGTATCCAGTGACCTTATGTTCTTAATTTGGGGAGGTCAGGACAGGCCCTATTTTATGCACGCCGCAGAGGAATCCCCAATATTGCAGACAAAATCTGTTCTCTCCCCGGGTAAGTTTAGTGGTAATTTTTGGCTGAGGAATGGCTAGCGTTGAAAGGGTTAAGACCCCCTGCTGCTGGCAGAGAACTAAAGCTTCAGATTCAAGGGTAGGCAGTGGTTGGGCCGGCATCATGCTGGGTACCGCTGAACGGTCCTTGTCTGGCCGGTTGTCTGGCTGTCTACCCACCATAGCACCTCTCTCTCTCTCTCTCTCTCTCTCTCTCTCTCTCTCTCTCTCTCTCTCTCTCTCTCTCTCTCTCTCTCTCTCTCTCTCTCTCTCTCTCTCTCTCTCTCTCTCTCTCTCTCTCTCTCTCTCTCTCTCCTCTCTCTCTCTCTCTCTCTCTCTCTCTCTCTCTCTCTCTCTCTCTCTTTTCCTTGTTTTCTCTCTTTCGCCCTCTTCGCCCTTTTCATAACGGCCAGAAATGACTTTGACAACTAGTTGGAAGAAGAAGAAGAAATTGATTATTTCCCTCATCCTATCTCGTCTTGACTTTGTAATGCTATTCGATCTGCCCTCCCAGTCTTTTCTCCATTTTGTCTCCAGCGTATTCAAAATACAGCTTCTCAACTAGTCCGTAGGAAGAAACAGAAATCAATCTTGTTAGCCGTCTTCTACGCTCTCTGCACTTATTGCCTGTTACAGGTAGAATGTGAATGCAAACTGAACACCCTCTGCTACAAATCTATCCATCTTGGTGCTCTCTCCTATTACCTCTTTGACATTACCGTGTACAAGTCCCGTCGTTACGTTCAGTTTTCATACCCTTTTCCCTACATAAGTATAAACTTTCAACTGTTGGCCGACGCTCTTTTGCTGGTCTAATCTCTTTTCTGACACTCTCGATCTCTCTGCCGCCTTTCATACCACAGACCACTCCTTCCTTACATCTCGTCTTGAACATACTTTCGGAATGAAATGGCTCTGCTCTCTCTTGGGGTTTCTCTTACCTTTCTGTCGTCAGTCTGCACAGGTTAGGCTGTCTTGTGGAGTCATTCAGCGATTTGTGACTAGGTCCTGCATTGTTTACTTTGTATACCCCACCTCATCTCCATTCAGCAGCATCGACCAGTACCACATGAAACACTACTTAACGCCTATATGCAGATGACACGCAACTTCATAACAGTGCATACCCCAAAGACCTAGATTCCATTCTGTCGGATGTATCAGTCCAGCTGCTACTCCGACATGCAGAACTGGATGATTCAAAACCGTCTCTAGTTAAAATGGCGATAAGACCGAAACCATGCTAGTCGTGCTACTGCCAGATCTTTCGCATCGGCTATTTTCGCAAATAGGCAGTTGAAGCTACAGACTAGTTTGTTACTGCACGCTTTCTCTCCCATCATGACTATTGTATTGCTCTTCTTTCTGGCCTACCTGTGTCTTGTCTCCAGCGCATTCAAAGTACTCAGATTGATCTTTAAAAAAACGTTCGGCCATGTCAGCCATATTCTCCGCTCTCTGTATTGGCTGTCAATCGCAGATAGAATTGAATGAGTAGAATACCAACTTAACACCCTCTGCTATAACTATTCATCAAGCTGCTCTCTCTTACCTCTGCCACAATATTACCATCTACACGCCAGCTCGCCTGTTACGTTCATTTTCAGATTTTCCTTTCCTTCAGATCCCTTGTATAAACTTGGTATAGAATGGAATACAAACTACACACCCTCTGCAACAAATCTGTTCATCAAGCTGCTCTCTGCCATCTCTTCTACCGTCTATAGCCAGCTGGCCTATTCCAGACCCCGTTCTCTACAGACTCCTTGATATAAACTTTCAACTGTTGGTCAGTTCTCTTTCGCTTTTTCAGGATCTAGTGCCTGGAAAAAACACTTTCCCTCTCGCTCCGTTATAAACGCACCCTCTTTATCTTAAAAATAAACCTATTCCTCTGTAATTGAAATGTTCTATCTATCTTTTTCCCCATGTGAATGCTGCAGCGTTTTTGTTTGAAAGCGTATGATTGTTAAGCATATGCGTGCTTTGATTTGATTTGATCAAGATTAAGCGCCTTAGGCCTATTATGGTGTGTTGCGGCTATTGCTAGAGAGAAAGAGAGAGAGAGAGATCGCCATCCCTTGACGCGACATCGTGTCGGAGCCTGCTGAGCGGGTCGTGGCTGGCTGGGTCACTGTGTGTGTGCGCGTGTGTGTGTGTGAGCGTGAGCGTGTGCGCGCGCGCGTGTGTGTGTGGTTGGAGGTGCGATGGGGGTGGGGTGGAGAGAGAGGAGCACACTTTGCATGCGTGCGTGTGCGTGCATGCGTGTGCGGGTGTATAGAGGGGGTGGGGGTGGAAAAAAAAGAGAACATATTTTAGACGTTAAAACGATTGGGCTGTTCATTGTATTAAGGGGGTGGGGGGGGGGGGTGGTGGAAGCTGGTGAATAACTAAAGTTAAAAGTGCAAATATGTACTCCCCAAAAGCCCTCGTCATGGAAACAAAATCCTTTCGCGTCCATTGAATTGTTGTCATGGCATAAACTTTGAGGCAGATAGACAGAGAGGAAAGGGGGGGGGGGGGGGGGGGGGGGGGGTTGGAATCAGCACCCATTGCCGCGGCATCACGTCAGAACCCACTGAACGGGTTCTGGTTGGCTGGGTCACTCTGTGGGTGTGGGTGTCAACAAGTCAAAATGATCTTTATTGACGATAAAGGATTAAACAAAAAAAAGCTTTTTTGGTGTGCGTGTGCGTGCATGTGTGCGTGCGTGCGTGCGCTTGCTGACATGGCATCATATTGGAATAGGGTGGGTGGGGTCTTTCCTGCCCATTATATATTATGGAAACAACAAAAAGCATGTCCTGAATGCACAGTAAAAGTTGTGACTAAATCTTTGACAAGTGCCGGAATAATCCGCAAAGTGATGTCCCAGTTATTCATTCATTAGGCCTGGTTTTTGTGGTGTTTTATTGAGGAACTCAGGGCCGGATCGAGGGGCGAAGGGTCCTGGTTTCTGGAATCTCCACTTCACCCCCAACCCCCCACCCCTTCTGCCCCAAGCATATACCTTATACAAGGGTGAAAAGTAAGACGATGACTCGAATTTTGCCTCAATAATCACTAAATTGCAATGTTTTTCGGGAGTTGTGTGTCAATTGTGTTCCATTTTGTCAGATAATGAGTGGTCCCAGATGGGTAGATAATTCTGTTGTTTTGCAAAGTTTCACAGAGATAACTTGTGTCAATGAGCGACTTAGCGGGCTTTTTTTTTACCACCAGGGGGCATAACGCTCGAGTGGGGCTAATCCTCTCTATATTCTTAGTTGGGGATAAAGAAAGAGAGAGAGAGAGAGAGAGAGAGAGGGAGGAGTCTCACCCTCTCTCTCTCTCTCTCTCTCTCTCTCTCTCTCTCTCTCTCTCTCTCTCTCTCTCTCTCTCTCTCTCTCTCTCTCTCTCTCTCTCTCTCTACGCCCAACTAAGAAAATCGCGTGATAAGCCCCCAAATGGATTGATTGACTCCCCCCCCCCCCCCCTGGCGGTCAAATAATCGCCATAAGTCGACTATTGTGTTCCATTGATAGATGGGTAGTTGTCTTCCCTGGCGGCGAGTTTCTTACTGATATATCTGATAGGGAATCCTATCAACCAAAGGATTGTTCATTGGTTTGCGTGCTGTTCATTTATGTATCTGCTCAGTGAACATGGCTCAAAATAATACCACCACCCCACCCGCTTTTCCCCGTCTCGCATCAAAATTGAAAGAAAAATAATGTAAAAAAAACAATACTTTCCGAAGCTTCGCTCGGGAACTAATACAACTTGGGAAATTAATCACATAATGAATGTAGAATGACCTGGGTTTGCCATTTTATGCAAGCCGGGAAGACCTGAAGAAACGTCAGAAACACGGGGGTTTCAAGAAAGCATCGAGGATGTCCAGGACTGGGACAACCGGGGACTTCAGTTCTGACCGAAGGCAGGTAAAGGGAGACAATGGGAACAAAAGGGAGAGAGAGAGAGAGAGAGAGAGAGAGAGAGAGAGAGAGAGAGAGAAAACACCTATTCCTCTGTGATTGAAATGTTCTATATCTTTTTTTCCATGCGAAATAGGATTTTACGCCCTCTGCGGTCTTTCGACCATGTGGGGCATTTTTAAATTCAAAGATGGTGGGAACAATACTGGAGGCAATGCCCGGAGGCAGTGCAACACCAGTAAAGTCCTGATTTTTTTAACAGTACACATATCTGTAGCAGTAACCACGCCTCGGTTAAAACCTCATCGGCTATGGTACCGCCACAAGAGTTCTCTAAATATAATCGGGTTTTTTCATGTGAATGCTGCAGCGTTTTTGTTTTGAAAGCGTATGAATGTTAAGCATATGCGTGCTTTGATTTGATTTTATCACGATTAAGCGCCTTATATGGTGTGTTGCTGTTGCTAGAGAGAGAGAGAGAGAGAGAGAGAGAGAACGAGAACGAATGTTTTAAAGTTGGAAAAGAATAAGGACAATACAGGATCGTTTACATCTCGCCAACAACAAAGAAACAAAATATTAAAAAAGAAAGAAAATATCAGTTAAATACATGAATGACTAATTCATGTGAATACCAATTATCCACACACACACACACGCGCGCACGCACGCACGCACACGCACGCACGCACACACACACACACACACACACACACACACACACACACACACACACACACACACACACACACACACACTCTCTCTCTTATCATGAAAAGACAAAGAAATGACAACATGCAAACCAAACAAAACAAATATAAAAGTATTTGCTAGCATCAAAACATGAATTCCATGAGTCGTAGAGCCATGAATTTGGAGGTGTGCGTACATGGACACGTGCAAAACGCGCGCGCGCGCGCGTGTGTGCTGGCACCACACTCAACAAACGAGAGAGAGAGAGAGAGGGGGGGGGGGGGTAGAGAGAAAGACATGTTGGGAATTGATAACGTGTGGTACGAACGTGTATCTCCTAATGAAAAGGTGACATTAAGAAATGGAGATAAAAAACCAGTTATGACTAACAAAATATGAAGTGTTCCTCAGTAATTATCAACATTTTGTGCATTAGCTGAAAAGAAAATGTGACCTAGCACCACGAAAGGAACATTAGGTCGCTGAGCTAGTTTCTCACAACAGGCTTAGTTGCAAAGTCAAAAATCTATGTTTTTGTAAATTTTGAGTTATGGTTTACGCATTAGCGTTAAGCGACCTGGAGCTATACCATAGCATATAGAAAAACGAAAGTAGGCACTGGCCTTGACCCCTAGCCGGATGTGGGGCGGGAGTGATCCCCCCTTACCGGTCTAGCAGTGGCTAGGCCAATGAGCGCCTACTTCCGCCATTACAAAATTTTACAGGAAGCATCTTTATTAGTGAGTGAGGATACAAGGGAGGGTACCTCGTTTGTTTCAGGTGTTGGTAAGTATTAAGTTAAATAGATAGTAGGGATTAATAAAAATCCACCAATCTACTTTAACCATACTGTACCAACACCTGAAACAACTGCAGATTACCAAAGCGGAGGAGGGTAGATGCTTCAGTACCCCAACCCAACGCGTGAGAGCGAGACCTGGGCGCTTTTTCCCTTAGGTGTTTTTTTAAAAAACCCGGATAATCATTAATATGGTCTCAAGGTGGTCTTATAAGTGTTTTTAAAACGAGTAGGTCAATGCATTATCTTCAGTTAGGCTATACTTCAGACTGTTTTTTTCAAAATGGCCGATGCCCACCCTACTAACTTTAAATGCTCATAACTCTGGGACAGAAAAAGATACAAGAATGGTTCTTGTATCACTAGAAAAAGAAGTGTCTGAAGTTTTCAGATGTATAATTTTCTTAGAATGGTCAGTTTGACACTTGATGTCCCTTTCGTGGTGCTGGGTCACATATGAAGGAAATGAGCAAGGACGTGCGATTGTAAAAGTGCAGAGCGTAAGCAGGAAAAACAACAACAAATATTTCAATACAATAAACCCAAAAGCGAAACTTGAAGCAAGTTAAATCCATGACACAGTTGGAAGTTTTAACGAGTGAAAGAATATTAAATCTTTCATTTGAAATTATGTAATTGCCCCTTAGTTGAATTAACCATTTTTTCTCTTAATTTAACCCCCCCAAAAGATTGTATTCCAATTTCTTTATTTGGAAGGAAAATACAACTAGATTTTGTGTTTAACACTACATACACGCATTCTACATTTGTCATTTACAGGAAACGACAGTAATCCCTGTCACAATCAACTACCATCCATAAAGGACAGTTTGTTAGAAGACAGAGGCCCATAGAAGACTGCACAGGCACACTGCAGGTTTCCCTGAAGCTGCCCCTACTTCCTGAGAAGAAGCTGCACAAGGCCTTCCCTGCCTGGATCACCCCTGGAGCTGAGGCCGTCCACTGGAGGCACAGGAGGATGGAAGACAAACACCCGAAGGAGCCGATGGCACCTATAAACTCCTTGACCCACACCTGCCCTACCAACACAAGAGCAGTCCCAAACCTGCTGGGGCCATCGGAGGCACGGAAGCGGAGACAGCAGCAGAAAGGCGGAGACAGAACCACGGCCTGAGTCTGGCTGAGCTGTGGATTTCCTGACAGCTGTTGACATAGGTGGGTCTGTTTGTAATGAATAAAGAACCTGCCGACACTGTAGGGTACTGAGTCTGGCTGAGCTGTGGATTTCCTGACAGCTGTTGATATGGGTGGGTCTGTTTGTAATGAATAAAGAACCTGTCGACACTGTAGGGTACTGAGTCTGGCTGAGCTGTGGATTTCCTGACAGCTGTTGACATAGGTGGGTCTGTTTGTAATGAATAAAGAACCAGCCGACACTGTAGGGTACTGAGTCTGGCTGAGCTGTGGATTTCCTGACGGCTGTTGGTATAGGTGGATCTGTTTGTAATGAATAAAGAACCTGTCGACACTGTAGGGTTCTGAGTCTGGCTGAGCTGTGGATTTCCTTACCAGCTGTTGATATAGGTGGGTCTGTTTGTAATGAATAAAGAACCTGCCGACACTGTAGGGTTCTGAGTCTGGCTGAGCTGTGGATTTCCTGACAGCTGTTGATATAGGTGGGTCTGTTTGTAATGAATAAAGAACCTGTCGACACTGTAGGGTTCTGAGTCTGGCTGAGCTGTGGATTTCCTGACAGCTGTTGACATAGGTGGATCTGTTTGTAATGAATAAAGAACCTGCCGACACTAGGGTACTGAGTCTGGCTGAGCTGTGGATTTCCTGACAGCTGTTGATTTAGGTGGATCTGTTTGTATTGTAATTGCTAATCTACCGACATTTTTGTGCAACGTAGTTATGCCATGAACGTTGGTAGGAGGATGCATTGATGTGTCTTGTTCTGCGCGGTTTTGAACCTTAAAGCCGCCTCCCAATATCCAACCTTTTTAGTTGGAAGAAAATTCAGTTGTGAACTCTATTTGACTACTTGTGCCGTCTTCATTATCCTTATGTTTTTGGCTGTATTCCCACAACTGCCTGAGTGAGTTGGAAGTAAGTGGTGCCAGTCGCCAATTCCTTCCGACCAGTTAGAATGGTTTCATCCGACAAAATTTGCATTTGCATGAGTGCAAATTTTCCTAGTATACAAGGATTTCGTTTTTGAAATTTACCAGAAAAGGTAAGTTCCTTTTTTTAAAATTTGTCTAACAAGATCTTTGCGTGTATACTGTATTTTTCAAACACTTTAAAATTGTATAAATTGTTGAAAAAGGAAACTAAAATACCTTACTAGATCAATTTTGGCTTCAGCTGCAGGGTGACATTACCCCTGGACCCCGGCCTTTCAGGTTTTTTTTTTCCTTTTGTGTTGTTGCACCCATGCATTTGTGATGTCCACTCACTCTGTCAAACATAGGGAAAACTGTGGAAAGGTCACAACCATTTTCATCCAACTTGGTTGGATATTGCGAGACAGCTTTTACGTGGTGACAGTCCTGAGATGACCCACAGCTGTTGACAGGACTATGAACGACTAACTGTCCGACATTTTAGTGGACATAAGTCGGCTTCCTGTCGCAGACAGAATTGAGTATAAATTAAACACCCTTTGCTATAAATCTATCCATAAAGCTGCTCCATCTTGCCTCTGCGACAATATTTCCATCTATACGCCAGCTCGCACTTTACGTTCAGTTTCTGACCCGCTTTATCTCCAGATCCCTAGGTATAAGCTTTCAACTGTTGGTCGGCGCTCTTTTGCTGTCTCAGGACCGACATCTTGGAACAAACTTCCTCTTTCCATCCGTCAGCGACCGACCCTCTCAGCCTTCAAATCTAACCTCAAAACCCACCTGTTCCCCCGTCATTGAGGCTCCACTCTCTGTCTCTTCTCTCTCTCTTGCCTTTAGGTCTGTTTCTGCTGTATACCATTTATGTCAAACGTGTGTGTTCGCTTTGTATTGCTTTTTTTGTTTGAATGCGTTATGAATGCTAACGTGTGTGTGCGCTTTGATTTGATTTATATCAAGATTCAGCGCCGTATAAATACTGTATGTTGTTGTTGTTGGTAGAGGTAAGGCTAGATACGTTTAGTTGCCTGTAAAACATTTGAAACCCTGCACAAGAATAGTTAATATCTGACTTCTGCATGATAACTATTCTGTTGTATTTCTTCTTTTTGTGGACAAAAAACAACAATAATACAATTTATGATAGTATCTTTACTTTCTCGTTATTATTCAACTTTACTTACAGGAATCGAAGACTGTAATGGACAGGTGCAGCCCACCTGAATAAACAGAACGGCCATTACACGAAGACCACCCTGCCAAGAAGAAAACCAGCAGCAACAACAACAACAATTATATAGCGAACAAACTATCATCATTGTCATCTCCTCTGTGCAAAAACCGAGATCATCGACATCTTTATGGTGAAAAAAAAAGGATATCACCAACGTCTCTTCAGAGAGAAGAAACACCGACATCTCTCCAGTGAAGAAACCGACATCTCTTCAGTGAACTACGTAACACCTTCGACATCTCTTCAGTGAACAACATAACACCATCGACATCTCTTCAGTGAACAACATAACACCATCGACATCTCTTCAGTGAACTACGTAACACCTTCGACATCTCTTCAGTGAACAACATAACACCATCGACATCTCTTCGGTGAACTAGTCTACGTAACACCTTCGACACCTCTTCAGTGAACAACATAACACCATCGACATCTCTTCGGTGAACTAGTCTACGTAACACCTTCGACACCTCTTCAGTGAACAACATAACACCATCGACATCTCTTCAGTGAACAACATAACACCATCGACATCTCTTCAGTGAACAACATAACACCATCGACATCTCTTCGGTGAACTAGTCTACGTAACACCTTCGACATCTCTTCAGTGAACAACATAACACCATCGACACCTCTTCAGTGAACAACATAACACCTTCGACACCTCTTCAGTGAACAACATAACACCATCGACATCTCTTCAGTGAACAACATTAACACCATCGACACCTCTTCAGTGAACAACATAACACCATCGACATCTCTTCAGTTAACAACATAACACCATCGACATCTCTTCAGTGAACAACATAACACCATCGACACCTCTTCAGTGAACAACATAACACCATCGACACCTCTTCAGTGAACAACATAACACCATCGACACCTCTTCAGTGAACAACATAACACCATCGACACCTCTTCAGTGAACAACATAACACCATCGACATCTCTTCAGTGAACAACATAACACCATCGACATCTCTTCAGTGAACAACATAACACCATCGACACCTCTTCAGTGAACAACATAACACCATCGACATCTCTTCAGTGAACAACATAACACCATCGACATCTCTTCAGTGAACAACATAACACCTTCGACATCTCTTCAGTGAACAACATAACACCTTCGACATCTCTTCAGTGAACAACATCGACATCTCTTCAGTGAACAACATAGCATAACACCATCGACATCTCTTCAGTGAACAACATAACACCTTCGACATCTCTTCAGTGAACAACATAACACCTTCGACATATCTTCAGTGAACAACATAACACCATCGACATCTCTTCAGTGAACAACATAACACCATCGACATCTCTTCAGTGAACAACATAACACCTTCGACATATCTTCAGTGAACAACATAAAACCTTCGACATATCTTCAGTGAACAACATAACACCATCGACATCTCTTCAGTGAACAAACATCTCTTCAGAGCACGCATTATGTGTATGTGTGTGCGCTTGTGTGTGTGCGCTTGTGTGTGTGTGTGTGTGAGTAATAACTGCATCCAGCACGCATTCATGAATACAGATTTTTTCCACACAAAAACGAGTTATACCGTTTTGGTAAGCAACCATTGAAACGTTCGGTTTCTTATAAGTTATATATTTTTGGTGTGGTCAATTTACTATCTTAAAAGTTTGATTCCAGCAATTCAAATTGTACATGGTTCCCCATGGTTATTTCATAAACAGGAAACAAGTTTTTGTGTCACTTTTGGTTACAGGAATATAAAAATGGGGTTTAGGCCAAATGAATAGCATTTCTAATTCATTTTTTGATAACTTGCTGGATGTTTGTTCTTGTATTTCTGAACCCAGTGTTTCAGTGTAGTGAAGTGCCTAGTCGAGGTTCTGAACATGCCAGCAATTCCCATCATATAGTAATAAGCCAACTGTCCGTGTGTGTTTGTGTGTCTGAAACACAAAACGGGCCTTATAACTCCGCCGTTTTTCGACCGAATCGCTTCAAATTTGCTGTGAGCCCTCACGGGGCGATGGCAACGGCAACCGAGGCGGCCGTATCATTTGCGCGGTTTCGCAAATGCGCGAAACGCGCATCCGCCGGCCTCTCGGTGCCCGTGTCTCCGGCGTTTCTGGGCCGATTGCCTTCCAATTTGGCAGGAAGATGACCGGGGCCGGGGACTATCCGTGTGCCAAACCGGAAGCGAATCGGTTCAGAAACGCGCGCGCTATACGACTCCGCCGTTTCTTAACCGAATCGCTTCAAATTTGCTGTACTCGGCGTTACCAGTACTTGGCGTTACCGTTACTAGGCGTTACTGGTACTCGGCGTTGCGCTAGTATATTTTATTTTGACACATTTGTTTAGTTCACACTTGATGACGGGTGGAAAATTCATCATTTGTTATTCATGATTTATCAGGCAAATTCGCATTAAATTTAATATCTCTCTCTCTCTCTCTCTCTCTCTCTCTCATCTCTCTCTCTCTCTCTCTCTCTCTCTCTCTCTCTCTCTTGGCTCTCTCTCTCTCTCTCTCTCTCTCGTTTTGGCGTGTTCATTTATGTGTGTGTGTGTGCGCGCACGTGTGTAAATCTGGTCATTCATGCCTGCCTCTGTGTGTGTCTGTGTGATTTTTGGTGACAGTTTTTATTTTAAATTACGGAACAAGCATGCAACAAATATTGACACCTACACGAACACACATGCTCGCGCCTGCACGCACAGCTCCTCTACCTTTCGCTCGAGTTAATCGGAGGTCTCTGTAGCGGTTTCTTCTTCCTCTTCTTCCTATGGCTCCAACCCACCTGCGTGCGCATCTCGACCATTCCAACGGAAGTGTCGCCATCTTAGTCCTTATTTGTGTGTAAACAAAGTGAAAATGTTATCTAAATGTGTAAAGAAAACATCCAGATGTTATAAATAGTTTAGATAAGTTTCGAATTGGAACAGCCAAATACGCAGCATCGATCTGGCATTTTTCAAAAAAAGGTAAGGACTAAGATGGCGGTCTCCCATAATATGGCGCTCCTTGTGGCCGGATATGACGACACGTGGGTACCAACAATTGCAATACATAAATATGTCCGTCCCACTATGAAGACACTCGATAAGATATTTCTGTATAATTATTATATCTAATTCACGTGTAATTGACCTTGCCTTCTATACCGGTTATTATAATATTTAGTGGTTCAAATAAAATAGTGTAATAAACAAAACAAAAAACAAAAATAATAATTTTAAAAAACTAGAGCGTGAGAATGCTAGATCAACCAGCCGTGCGATAGCATTTTCGGTTCCAGTGACCTTGACCTTTCGAACCCACACACTCGCAAACCTGACGGATTACGAGCCAGCGGCTCTTACCAACTGCGCTACAGCAGCTCCTTTGTTTGTCCCTTTGTGGGGCTGTGGGATTCGAGATTTGCAATCCTTTATCTTCTGGGTTCCCAGGCCGTAGGCCGTAGGTTACGTATCTGTCCGGTTTTCAGAGGTCTGAGTGGTGCATTCAGACACCACATTCCAGGATGAGCTAAAAGAATATCTGGAAGATTTTGTTTTTATTGAACAAAATGCAGGAGAATATATGGTAAGAATAGGAAAAGGCAGAGTCGAAGAGTGATAGATTAGCGGAAAGCTATTAGCACAGAATCTCCAGAGGGTGGGGGAACTATTTGTATAGAAAGATCCCCCACGGGGCACGCAGTCGTTCGAGTGGTCCATACTCGCCTGTTTGCGCAATATGTTGTAAACCGCTTCAAAATTTATCTGTTCAGTGCTGTAGGCCATCCTATTGAGTAGGCTCAGTTGTTGCAGCGGAGGGGTAGTTGTCTTACTCGGTGATACCCTAGGGTGATGCCATTGTGCCCACGTGCATGACCCCTAATGACATTTTGCTGTACAACGTGTCGTTGTGACCCCTCCAAAATAAATCTTAGTTCCCTAACACGATACCTAACCATAAACCTAATCCCAGACCCGAACCCAAGTCTTTGGGGTACTTTTTGAAAGGGGCGCACACCCTTAAATCAACCCTTGACCTGACAAAAATAATATCGGGTCAAAAAGACACGGAGTGACGATGACACGGGGGATGTGGTACGACACGTGGGGACATCGACACGAGCCCTGCGCTAGTAGTGCTTGCAGAAGCTGCTGAGTTTTGACCTTCAAACGCTAGCGAGATCTAGTAGATCTATATAATAGGAAGAAGAAGAAGAGGGTAACATGATCTTGTAGTCAGTCGTAGATTTGTCACAGTTGTGGTTCGTTGCGTTTTTCCTTCTTATAGGGTGGGGGGTAGGGTTAGGCTTAGGGATAGGGTTAGTATTCCTAAAAGGTTGAAGGCAATAACGGAAAAATACAATTAACCGAGAAATGTATGGGGGGTGGCACATCTTGACCTTTACCGGGGTCATTTCATGGTGTGAGGGAGTGATCTTGCCTAATTCAATCGGTCAAACAGGGGAAGTCACTCTACCATCAGCTCTCATAGCCTATCGACTCGTGTGTTTGAGCAGACATACAGCACTTAGAACACTGTGCGTCATTCTAAAATTGATGTCATTTATATTTTTACGTCACATTTTGCAAGTTTTATCAACGCTGTTGAACGACTGCTACAGAACACAAAAATTTAATTGCACAGAAACAATAATGCAATAACATGCTCGCATGTACACACGCCAACACCCACATGCGCACACACTCACCACCAACCCACATACAAACGCACGCACACGCACACACACACAGGATGAAAAGAAGCTGTCGAGCTTACTCCTTTATCCTCAATAAAGATCATTTTGACTTGACTTGACACACATAGGGGAAGACGGGGTAAAAAGCGCATGGGCGGGTAAGACGCCCACCCCAATTATCTCATGAAATAAAGCAAATTTCAGTCAAATTTGCCCATGAGACGAATGCTAGACATTAACGCTCGTCTCATGGGCAAAATGAGACTGCGCTTTTTACCCCGTCTTCCCCTACACAAACAAAGAGATGGACGCTGTTTAACGATTGCAAGACCAACAAGAGTGAGCCAACGAGAGAGAGAAAGAGACATAGCCTCAACCCACATAGGCCTACAAACGCATGCACACACACACACACACACACACACACACACACAAGGAGATGGACGCTGTTTAACGATTGCAAGACAAACAAGAGTGAGCCAATTAAGAGAGAGAAAGAGAAACAAACAGGGAGACAGTTGTACAAAAATTGGGTGAAAAGCACTCGGAATAATTTCCTATATTTTTTTAGGTTATTCTCTGATCGCTTCTCGGCCTTTTGGTTTTTGGTGATTCAGGAACATAAATTTTTGTTTATACCCTGGTTGGTTTGTTCAGCCCGTCGTACATGGCGAAAGCCGATACGCGACGTTAAACTGAACTTCCATCCATTCCTATATTGTCCATGGATTTGTGGGCTTTTTTTGGGGGGAGGGGTCTACCGGCCAGTCACACACATATGTTCTCATCCATGGTTTAAAAGTAAGTCTTCTTTACATGTTTCAATGTCAGAATGGTAGGAAATACGCCATAAATTCGACGTTGGCAAATGGTCGGATTTCCTACGTCGGCAATCCGACCGTGAACCGCCGGAATTTTGACGTCGGCTAATGGTCGGATTGCCGACGTAGAAAATCCGGCGGTTCATGGTCGGATCGCCGACGTAGAAAATCCGGCGGTTCATGGTCGGATCGCCGACCGTCGGTAATCCGACCATTAGCCATTGGTGGTAGGCCTTGCCTATATCCAACGGTCGGCAATCCGATTCTGGGAATGATCTGCACATAAAAACAAACACACTTGCTCCCTGTATGCACAGCGCATATATCATTATGCAGTGCTATATTCACGCACACACATACACGCACGCACGTACACACAAACACTACACACACTGACACACACACAGGTATGCGCACACAAACGCGCGCGCGCGCGAATTTCGCTGTCATTTTTAACAAACTCGACTCGATGCAACTTAGACTGTGTTTGGCTTAGTCTGTGTGTGTGTGTGACACTGTGTAGACATGTGAGAGCGAGCATGCCATGGTACGCGCCGATCAGGTGTGTGCGCGTAAGTCCACGCGCGAGCATCCACAGATTCAGCTGATCGGATCAAAGTCATCGCCAGACCGAATCTGACCAATGGTGAGTAGCCACTCTTCTTTACTTTCGTTATCACCACCGCGTAGTGATATTACAGCAATCGCGTGAACATTACGAATTCATTAATAATAATAATATATACACTTAATAATTGACAATATACAAAACGTCAACTAATATATCAATTTTTCAAGTATCTGGCTACAGCAATAAAACAAAAGATAGTTATAGTGCACTACTTTTTGTGTTGTATCTTCCTTCAGTCGAGTGAACACGCTAAGTAGGCCTACTGTCGTCTGCTTTCACTCTGCTCTGATGATGTTTCCTTCAAGTTGTACTGAGCTGTAGGCCTACGAGAAGAAATATGACCGTTTTGCAAGACTTTGTGGGGCAAAATGGTGCGACTTACGTGCTAACTGCGACTGTTGTTGTTTTGGCCCTGTCTTGGATGACTGGAAAACGCCAACAGAATAGAAAGGCAAGTTACGATCTAATTAGACTAATTAATTAATCTAAGCCAACACAAAACATAACAAAAGACTCGATCAAAGAGCTGCGAAGCTCTGAGTCTGAGTCTACTTCTTCTTCTTCGCCTCAGGCAGCCAACTTCATCAGGCTGAAGATTCTGCTGCACTTGAGTCTACTAGATAGCAGCTTGTAGATTGTAGCATAACACTAAAACAGGCAGTCTTGAGAGACCCCCCCATGCCCCTGTTCCCTGAGTTCCAGCCCCCCCCCCCCCCCCCCCCCCCAATCCCCCGCTGGCCCCCCTGCCCCTCTCTCTACACCCTCTACCCTACCTACCCCCTCCCCCTTGAGCTGATCATCTGGGCAGCTGTTCCTTTCCCACAGTACTTGTGTTTTTAGATGATACTGGAAACCCCTGTTTGTATACATCATAGTCGTCAACAAGCTGACAGAGGATTTTAAAACGAAGAGGAGGGGGAGTGGGTTGCGCACATGCTGTATAACTTCCAGACAGAGAAGAAAACGGTTGTTCTGGAGAGATAGGCTGGTGGAATGTGTTTATTGTGGAAATGCCTTGCCTAAGGGATGTTCCCACTCACTCAGCCAAGACAACTTTAGAACTAAACAGCGCCAGCATCGAGCCTATATCAAGCAACTGGCCCAGATCTACTGCCACACCCAATACAGACAGGCCAGTTTCCTGCCGCGTACCATCAAGGCATGGAACAACCTCCCTGAACAGGCTGTTGAGGCGGGGGACCTTGGGCACATTTTGTGTCTTGGGTCTCCAAATCACAATAACTCAAACACCACCCTCCCACCTCTTTTTAAAAATAATAATTTCCCCACATTGTTCCCCCCTTGGGGATACCTGGGAGTCTTGTATAAACAGTTCCCCCACCTTCTGGAAGTTCTGTGCTTGTAACTTCCTTTTCTTCTGTCGCTCTCTTTGACTCTGCCTTTCCTCTTTGCTTACTGTCATCTACAGTGGAACCTCCCTAATAAGACCTCCCATTATAAGACTCCCTCCCACATAAGACCTACTTCTCCTGAGACATTGCCCTTCTTTGTAAGTATTAAAATTACCTCCCTTATAAGACCCCTCCCTTATATTTATAAGACCTCATTTTGGATGATTTTTTGAGGTCTTATAAGGGAGGTTCCATTGTACTATCTTTCTGCCTTATCGGTCCATTCTCCTGCCTTTTCTCACGAAACACTTTCAAAAAGATTTCCTCCAGCCAAAGTCGGACTTGCTCGGCCTAGCTATTTCTTAGGCGCACAACAGCAGCATGTTGCACCTGCGCTATTTCTTAGGCGCACAACAGCAGCATGATGCACCTGCGCTCATAATTGACAGGAAGCTGAGCGATCGAAGAAGAAGACACATTGTCATTCAACTAAGAGAAAAAGAAGAAAAAATGTCACCACTGACAAAGCTGTGCAGCAAAGGTTCCACTTCTGAAGATCAATCATACATCTCTCTTTATTTTTGGCCCCAGCTTCAGGCCAAGGTCAAGCAACAATTGGAATTGTTCGGAAATAATTAAGGGGAGTAATTTCATGGTGTGTGGGAATGATCTTGCCTACTTCAATCAGTCAAACGGGGGGAAGTCACTGTACCATCAGCTCTCGTAGCCTTGGATCGACTCGTGTGTTTGAGCAGACATACAGCACTTAGAACACTGTGCGTCATTCAAAAAATGTATGTCATTTATATTTTTACGTCGCTTTTGGCAAGTTTTATCAGTTTGTGGCCACCCCTAATTTTTTTTATATAAATGTTTGCAAGTCGCTGACTCGCATCCTGCGGTTTCAAGCTTCGACGCCATTGTTGCTATGGTATTTGACTGAGTAATGGAGGTGAACAACTCTAATTTTCACGAAGTGCTCACCCTCTATTTTTTTTCTCAGAAAATCGTCTATTAAAAGCCATTTGATTAATCTGTAGAGTGGCACTGACATAACGCGTTCACCTCATATACACAATAAACCCGAGTTCGAACATGGGTACAGGAGACTTTTTCCTCTCACTCTCACTGCACTAGGCCTTACAGTCTGAACGTGGAGTCTTTCGGATGAGACGATAAACCGAGGTCCTGTGTGCCCATGCACTTAGCACATGTTAAACCCAGTGGCAACGAAAAAGTTGTCATTT
Source organism: Phymorhynchus buccinoides (assembly GCA_017654935.2). Lineage (NCBI taxonomy): Eukaryota > Metazoa > Mollusca > Gastropoda > Neogastropoda > Raphitomidae > Phymorhynchus > Phymorhynchus buccinoides. The sequence continues at coordinate 35,738,239 of CM065704.1, forward strand.
GGTCAAAATTTACCCTCCCCTTTCCTTCATCAGTCACACAAAAATCGCATGCACAAAAAAAAAGAGGGTGGCGCGCCTCTGGCTATGACGCGCTCTCCAGGTGGGAGCAACCCGAATTTCACAGACGCCTCTCTGACTATAATAAAGTGCCAAATGCTAAATAGTAACAAAGGGCGGAGGGACAGGCAAAGTGGAAGTGAGTGCTGTTGTACGGCACAGTGAACGTAGCCACAGTGAGAAAGGGGGGTAGGTGGAGGGGAGGTGCAGGGGGTGGGGGAGAAGGGATAGGGGAGTGGCTTTCATTTTCAGCATCTCTGTCTCTGTCTCTATATATCTCTATCTATATGTCTCTCTCTCTCTCTCTTTCTCTTTTTCTTTCTCTCTCCCTGTCTCTCTCTCTGTGTATGTTCTATTTGTTTGTTTGTGCTAACGGCAAGTACGAAAAATGGCTAATCTATGTCAATACTTTTAGTTTTACCGTTTTAAAATAAAGGTTCGTTATCATCATTATCTCTCTCTCTCTCTCTCTCTCTCTCTCTCTCTCTCTCTCTCTTTCCTCTCTCCTTCCTTCAATCCTTCCCTCCTTCCCTCCCAGCCTCCACTGACTTTTTACATACACGTACAGTATTGTGTTTTCAGGGAAATCCACCTCCCCACATTCCTTCGTCGATCCCATTCCTGGGTCATGCCGTCAGTTTTGGGCAAAGTCCCATTGAATTTCTGCTAGCCGCTCGTCAGAAGGTTGGTCTGGTCGACTTTCTTCGAAATGTTTCATTACCTGTTGTATTGTCAAGATTTGGTTTTGTCACATTTGTGTTCAGTAGTCGACGGTCATTTGATTGCTCACTCTCTACTTTCTCTGTCTCTTTGGTCTTCTCTCTCTCTCTCTCTCTCTCTCTCTCTCTCTCTCTCTCTCTCTCTCTCTCTCTCTCTCTCTCTCTCTCTCTCTCTCTCTCTGTAACCCTAACCCTCTCTCTCTCTCACTCTCTCTCTCTCTCTCTCTGCATGTGTTCTTTGATTTGTTTGGGGGTCCACCTACTGAAAATGATTCAGACGATATCACTTTGTGGTGTGATAATGGAGTGTGTGTTGTGAGAATCTGGGTGCGTATACAGTTGTACGTGAGTGTGTGTACGTGTCTTTCTCTGAGTGTTGTGCATGCTGCATACATATTAAAGAACTCATTCGCATCACAACGATTTTGAATTATTAAAGAAAACTCAACAAATCACTCCAGCCATACACACAAACAAAACATACATAAACAAAAGGAGAAATGAAAGAAGATTACAGGTTTTTACTTCAGGTTTAGACATAGGGAAGTGGTAGATCAGACTTTTTTATATATAGACTTTATATAGAAAAAAAAACTACACCGATTGGTTTCCCCACAACAAACCACTACAAAAGCAAAATCAGAGGCAAAATTGTGGTCTAAGGGAGCGAAGCGAGTTTAGAAGTGACCAAGGTATGGTGTGCACACAGATTTACTTCCCTTGGAGCAAATGCATCGGATTGACAGCTATCTATTAATTCCGGACATATATGTCCGGAACGACTTGAATGAGTTAACTCTTCTAGCACCATGTATTTTTTGACGTTCTTGGTTGTCCGTTGCATTTCAACCGACAAAGGGAGAGTATCTTTTTTTTTCTCTCGAGTGTATGTATTGCTTCAAGGGAAGAAACAGTGGTAGAAGCTCTAAAAGCAGACAAACACATGGCAGGGTGCCTGGTAGTGAATGTCTTTGCATTTGGTGGGAGTGTAGAGTGATGTCTTGGGCGAATATATTCGCCTATGGTGCTAGAAGAGTTAATGTGTGTGTTTCAGTATGGCCCGGTGTTCAGTTTCACGATGGTGGGAAAGACCTTCACCTACCTAGTGGGCTCAGAGGCAGCGGCGCTGTTCTTCCACAGCAGGAACGAAAACCTCAACGCAGAGGACGTCTACAGTCGACTGACCACGCCCGTGTTTGGTAGAGGCGTGGCCTACGACTGCCCCAACCATGTAAGTGGTCATTGGGAGATTAACCCTAACCCTAATCCTAAACCCATCCGTAATGCAGAAGAGGTCTGCAGAATCATATAAGTGGTCATTTGGAGATTTATCCTAATCCTAAACCCATCCGTAATGCAGAAGAGGTCTGCAGTTGCCTGACAAGGCCGGTGTTTGGTAGAGGCGTGGCCTATGACTGCCCCGATCATGTAAGTGATCTTTTGGAGATTCACCCTAACCCATCCCTAATGCAGAAGAGGTCTGCAGAATCATATAAGTAATCTTTTGGAGATTAACCCTAATCCTAATCCTTAACCTATCTGTAATGCAGAAGAGGTCTACAGTTGCCTGACAAGGCCAGTGTTTGGTGGAGGGGTGGCCTGTGACTACCCCGATCATGTAAGTGGTCATTGGGAGATTCACCCTAAACCCATCCCTATGTGTATGTCTGTCCGTTTATCTGTCTGTATCTTACAATAAGACAACAGTTTGTGCATATATGCGTGTTTTTGCGTTCATGTGTGTCACTCTGTGCGTGTGTGTGTGTGTGCATGCATGCGCGTACTTTCTTCCAGGTGTTTTTGGAACTGAAGATGATGCTAAAGATAGTGCTGAACATGGTACCACTCAGAGAACATAATGTGTGTGTGTGTGTGTGTGTGCATGCACACGTTTTCATGTGTGTGTGCTTTTATCCTTGTTGCTGCAGGTGTTTTTGGAGCAGAAGAAGATGTTCAAAACCGGGCTGAACATCGCACGGTTCAGAGAGCATGTGCCCCTCATTGAAGAGGAGACGGTCAACTACTTCAAACGATGGGGCAAAAGCGGGCAACAAAGTGAGTTTCTTTAATTTAGTTTTACTAAAGTACTGCAAATATACTAAAGTAACCAGACACACAAACACACACATAATGTATGCACACACACACACACACACACACACACACACACACACACACACACACAGTGAGTCTCTCTCTCTCTCTCTCTCTCTCTCTCTCTCTCTCTCTCTGTCTCTCCCCCCCCCCCTCTCTCTCTCTCTCTCTCTCTCTCTCTCTCTCTCTCTCTCTCTCTCTCTCTCTCTCTCTCTCTCTCTCTCTCTCTCTCATACACACACATATACAAACACAGTGGTTTTCAATGTGTTGGGAAGGATGCTTGCATCAACTTCAAAATTAATATGTCCAACTTTTTGCGAATCATGATTGGCTGTCCTTTCTTTTTCTTCATTTTGTTTTCATTTTTAATGCATGAAAATTATTTGTTTCCTTGTTTGTACTGTGCTTGTATGAGACCACAGTGTAATTTCCCTTAACGAGATAATAAAGAATTTTTTACTTGAATTTCACACGCACGCACACATGCACACACGCACACGCACACGCACACACACACACACACACACACACACACACACACACACACATACACACACACATTGGCACACAGGGTGCATGCTATGTAAATTTGTGTCATCCATTCGACCAGCATAGTACAGCCTACTCCTACCAAATAGTGAAACGGGATTTAACGTGTGCGCAAGATCTTGTTAATGCGTTTGCATGCGGGACCTCAGTTTTAAGTCTCGTCCAAAGGACTTTTTTCCCCAACTGGTATCAGGTACCCATTTACACTTGAGGAAATGCGAATGAAGTGCCTTTCCCAAGGATACAACACCTACAGTACACACACTCTCTCTCTCTTTCCTTTTCTCTTTCTCTTGCACATAATAATAATAATATTAATAAAGACATTTATAGAGCGTACATTATAGACGAACTACTCATGGCGCTTAACAAAACTAAAATTCACTCCACATGCAAGATTACATCATACATATCAAACATACTCAGACGCGCTCGCATTCCCCCACGCAAACACATACTCATAGATATACAAACATGCACACGCATATATGCACATTGGTATACAAAAATGCATCCTTCCCTCCCCACGCACAAACACATTCACATTAACACACACATGCACGCACACGCACACGCACACACACACACACACACATATACGCACACAAACACAAGTACACTTGTTGACATGTTCACGTTCATTTTTCAGCACAGAAACATGCCAGTGTATGGTTTTATCTTCTGTTCTATGGACAGATCTGTTTGTGGCCATGTCCGAGGTCATCATTCTGACCGCCAGCCGCTGCCTTCATGGTGAGACCCACCAACATTCAGTTATCTACCATATTTTTTTTACTATTCTTCGTCTTTTTCTGCCTTCCCTGGCCATAATGGGCAAGGTACATATATGTGTCTAGTTTTCAGTTTTCACTGGTCTCCCTGCTGCATACAGCTGACACATTCCGATTTCGGAGGAGCTCAAAGGAGAAAACTTATTTGGAAGATTTTTTTTTTTTTAAATGCAGGAGAATGGGTCCATAAGTCAGAAAAATAGTAGATGATAGAAAGCAAAGGGAAAAGGCGGAGTGAAAGAGAGTGACAGATTAGATGAAGTTACAAGCACAAGACTTCCAGAAGGTGGGGGAACTATTTTTGCGAAAGACACTCCCCCCCCGGTATTTCCACGGGGTATTTCGGACTATAAGGCGATGCTTTTTTTGCCCGAGACTGAGACCCCTGTGCCTTATAATAATAATTTTATGACTAATTAAATAGTAAGAAAATGCAATAACAAAATCTGAATTTTGTGTAAAATTTGGGGGGTGCACCTTGTAGTCCGAAAAATGTGGTAGTTTCTTACTGAAAGTGTTTGTCTGTGTATCTGCCTGGCTGTCTCCTTGATACTTCCTGAGTTGTATGTCTGTTCACCGGTAAGTGATATTGGAAGGGTAAAAAAAAAGTTAGATATGTGAATTTGAGTATTTGGTAACTAGTCTTCTTTTTCGTTGATCGCTCATACAAATGCACATTTCTAGTTAGGCCCATCATGTCCGACTTTGGCTGGTTTGGAGTCGGAGTTTCTCTTTCCTGTGAAGGTTGCCTGCCACTGCTCATGAGTCCTTCCAGCCTGTCATGGGTTTGAAATCAGAGTTCCTTCGGTGGTGATTGCCGAACTGGGGCGAGTTTCACTAGAGGTCGCTATTCGCGCAAATAACTGTTACGCCAAAAGGAGTCTAAGAAACGACTTTACAAAATGTTGCCAGAAAAATATTACAAGCTCTTTCCTGATATGTCTAACAAAAACTTTTGTCACCAAACCTTAATGAACAAATCAACAGCCAGAAATGTATTAACCCTGTCCAAGTCATGTGATAATTTGCTGCTTGTCACTTTTCAAAGAGGAGAAATATGTTAGCCAAACTATCGGCAAACGAAGGTGTTTCTTAGGACCATCTTTGCTGAATTGCGCAAACGGCTACGAGCGTTCGCTCTGTTGAAACAGACCCCTGTTGTCACATACAGTGGTTATACCCACTCAACCATGGCACCTGTCAGTCGTGTCTGCATGCCCAGCATTTAGCAGAGGAGGCAACAGCTATTCTGGAAAACTGTACTGGAATTTGTTTACAGGGATATAGCTTTTTCCCAGGGGACATCCCCACTCAGTCATGAGGATTTTAGGACAGTTGGTGGTGGTGATAGTCCTCAAAGGCCAACCAATTCCAGAGGCTGTGGCATCCAGAGACAGGGTAAATGCTCTCCACTTTAAAAGTCACTGCCATTCACACGCCTTGCCTTAAGGCTATGTCAGACCAATTGACAGAGGCTAAGACACCAGGATGTTCTGCCAGAATGGTTCACTGATCAGATAACTCTCTCATTCTCATTTTATTATTGTTCAAGCTTGCTTGAGGTCATTGTCAATTGTACTGTGCTGATGAAGGCAAGGAGATCCAAAATTTACTCAACCCCTCCCCCACCCATTTCAAGCCTACAAGATACTCAGCCAAGTTCATCTTTTCATATCTTTTATATCATCTTCAAAACAACAAATGATTCTCTAATATTTAATACCTATCTGAACTTGTAAAATAAATACCCAACCAAATTACTCTCTTCATATCCTTTCAATATCATTGTAAACAACAAACGCTTTTCTATTATCTGATATATTTCTCAAATCCTATCTCATCCCGTACTGCGCATCTTCGTCTTTGAACCCCTGTATATGTCAGTAATTGCCGATAAACGGCAGGTGGACATTACTGGAAAAAGAAGAAGCTTCGATGAAAGCATGGCTCGCCTTTTCATGGACCTGGATGGGGGGATTCATTCGCCATGTTTGATTTCTACCAGGATCCAGGATCATATATATTAGGTATTTGGTACTTTTTAGTCACAGAGGCGTCTCTGTGAAGTTCAGGTTGCTCCCAACTGGAGAGCGCGTCGCAGCCAAAGGCACGCCACCTAATTAAAAATAAAAAAGTTGCATGCGATTTTTGTGTGACTGACGAGGAAGGGGAGGGAGGGGTAAATTTTGACCAAGTGACGTTGCCACTGGGATTAATGTGTGCTAAGTGCATGGGCACATGGGACCTCGGTTTATCGTCTCATCCAAAAGACTCCACGTAAGGCCTAGTGCAAAGTGAGAGGAAAAATCCCCTGTACCCAGGTTCGAACTCGGGTTTATTGTGAACGAGGCGAACGCGTTACCTCTGTGCCACTCTACACCACATATAGGTCTCACTCTCACTTCATTATTGGTCCGAGCTTGCCTGATGTCCTATATATGTTGTTTAATAAAGGCAAGGAGATCCGTGCTAAGCTGGATGAAAGCATGGCACGTCTGTACATGGACCTGGATGGGGGGTTCACGCACCAGGCCTGGCTCTTGCCGGGATGGCTCCCATTGCCGAGTTTCAGGTGGGTTTTGATTACTCCACGAGACTATTTATATCAGACTACCGTATTTTACGGACTATAAGGCGCACCTGATTATAAGGCGCACCCCCCAAATTTTACCCCCAAAATGTAGATTTTATTATTATAGTTTCTTACTATATTATTAGCCATATTATAAGGCGCAGGGGTCTCAGTCTAGGAAGAAAATATCGCCTTATAGTCCGTAAAATACGGTGACAATCCTGTTCGTAGGTGTTTGCACACACACACACACTCTCTCTCTCTCACATTCACACACTCTCTCTCTCTTTCGCCTCACCCCCTCTTTCACTCAGTTTTATGAAGCAAGGGAAGTAACCAGTCCAGCCAGTCATTCCCTAATTACTACCCTTTAGTTACTACTCCTACTTCTGACCGGTTTTCGAGGTCGAACTCCAATGTGAAGGTCACCACTATGGGACCCTCCGAGCACCATAATGCATCACCACACAAAATTTGAAGCGATTCTGTACACTGGTTCGTGAGTTACAGGGCGAACAAACCGAAGGACACACACACACACACACACACACACACACACACACACACACACACACACACACACACACACACACACACACACACACACACAATTGTTCAAATAAAAGAGGCATTAAGATAGGTAAGAAAAACACACATAATTTTACCTTTGTTGTTGTTATTGGCTAATAGATTCCAGGGATTCTCCCTACGGCACTTGAACATATTGGTACAAATGCATCGGCTAAGAATGAGAAGATTACCTGCGTGACCGTTTCTGATTACCCTGCCACGTGGTCAGCCACACTCCATCTTCGGGGGATGTTGGAGACTGATGATGTTAAGCTAGGCGCTTGTCATGGCTGAAGACAATCCCCGCATAACTACGCAGAGCATAACAATGTTTTGATGTAGCCTTGGTGTTCTAGCCTATGTGGATTGGTCTGACAGAGCCTTAAAAACCAAGGCTAAATTTTACCTTTGTTGCTTATGTTTTCAATCTTTGGTGCCACCGCCAGTCCCAAATAATGTGACTGCCTAGAATAATTCAGTGGTTTAGCTAGAAAGCATGGAATCAGTGCAAACCTCCCCCAGAACAATTCCAGCTATAGAGGGATCCGGGTTCATGTATGCAAATGAGAATGTCACCTCTGTCGGCCATGATGGCTGGATTATTCGGGTTGCTAAGATACTTGGCGGTGGAACGCATTGAATTCTGATGTTTGCTTTTAGTCCTGAACATTTAACTACTGCACAGTTTATTACCATTGTGACTATTTGTCGAAACTCACTGACGCTCACCTCTGTAATCTGAACCAAAACGGCGCTCCAGCCAAAATGGCGTCCGACTTTCGTTACCAACAAAATCACGTGACATTATGACGCTATCCCGGATCCCTCTATACCACTACAAGCTATGAGTGTGTCAAGTCATGTAAGAGTTTCATTCCATATTGGCTACTGCAAAGAACACCTTTTGCAATTGTGAATGCCCTTGGTGGGTGGGGGAAGATGGTTCAGTACTGACCAAACAAGGGGATAACTCTCGCCAATAACCCTATTTGAGGCCACTAAATGGCTGCCTTTCGCAAGAGTGAATGCCCTTGTCAGAACTGACCAGCAAGGGCATCACTCTCACTGTCAAGGGCGTTAATAACCCTAGTTGCAGAGGCCTATAGACTTGGTTTACTGGGATTTTATAAATAAATATTAATAAATTAATATGAATAACTCAATAACTAACTAAAACGATAAATGTATAAATATGAAATTAGTTAAATATCATTGAATAGATTGAAAAATATGTAAATAAGTACAAATCTTTGTGTTTGAATAATTTTTTGTTTGTTTGTTTGACTGCAAATTTTAATTGTTGATTTCATATTACCACAGTTTTCTGCAAATATTTGATTTCAGTCCATCCAAAATGCTTTGAGGGATTCTGCGTAATTCCACAGGCGATTCATTGAAATGTATTATTTAATTGGTCTTCTTTTCTTTTCTTTTTTAGGAAAAGGGACAGAGCTCATATAGAGGTCAAGCATATTTTCTATGAGTCTTCTTTTCTGTCTTTCAGCGTGTTTTCTACAATTCATTGAAATGTATTGTTCAGTTTTCTTTATGAAAAGGGACAGAGCTCACGTGGAGAGGTCAAGCGTAGTTTCTACGAGGTGATTCATTGAAATGTATCGTTTAATTTGTCTCCCTTTCTGTCTTTTAGCGTGTTTTCTACAATTCATTGAAATGTATAATTTAATTTGCCTTCCTTTCTGTTTTCTTTAGGAAAAGGGACAAAGCTCACGTTGAGGTAAAGCATGTTTTCTACTAGGCGATTCATTGAAATGTATCGTTTGATTTTTCTGTTTTGTTTTGTTTCGTTTTTTTAGGAAAAGGGACAGAGCTCACTTAGAGGTGAAGCGTATTTTCTACGAGGCGATTCAGCAGCGAAAGGACTCCAAGGAGAGCGGAGAAGACATGCTTCAGACGCTCATCGACTCCAAGTATAAGTAAGTAGGCATCGTCCGATCCTTTTGTCTGATCTTCTGCTGTTTTTTCGCTTTTACCTTTAGTTACAGCCCCACAAACTACACAGGTTTTCCGCAAGGCTTGCCCAAAATAAACCAAAACAGTCATGTAATAACTTCTTCTTCTGCGTTCCCAGGCCATATGGCCATAATGGTTAAGGTACGTATGTGTCCAGTTTTCGTTTTTCACTGGTCTCCCTGCTGCGTACAGCCGACACATTCTGATTTCAGAGGAGCTCAAAGGAGAAAAACTATTTGGAAGATTTTTTGAAAAAAGGCAGGGGAATGGGCCAATAAGTCAGAAAGATAGTAGATGACAGTAAGCAAAGGGAAAAGGCAGAGTCAAAGAGTGGCAGATTAGAGGAAGTTACAAGCACAGAACTTCCAGAAGGTGGGAGAACTATTTTTATGGAAGCCCCCCCCCGGTATCCCCAATGGGGGGGAGACTCGTGAAAGGGGCGGGGTCGTCCAGATCCCTGTTTGGAGGGAAGCTGAGAATTTCTTAATAGGTGGTGAAAATATAATCTTTTTACCTGTCAGAGCGTCATCCACTAAAGGCTTTGTTTGCTGCGTGAAATACGACGGAACACAACATCGTAGGGATGTGAAATTTGATCATTTGAAAGCTCATTAATTTTTGTAAAAGCTGGTACACAAATGCTGTTTTGAAGCTGGAGCTGGTCAAAATAGTATGACAGTTCATCCTCCTCATTCTGAAATGTAGAACGTTGTTTTCAGGAGCGGACGTCACTTGACGGACGACGAAATAGCGGGCATGCTGATTGGTCTGCTGTTGGCGGGTCAACACACCTCGTCCACCACATCTACATGGCTGCTGTTCTTCCTGGCCAAGCATCAGGACATACAGGTGCAGTTTACAGACAGGGGTGGGGGGGGGGGGGGGGGGGGGGGGGGGGGTTAACACTGTTGTGACTGATGCTGCCTCGGCCTATTCTCAGTGCAGAAATTGGGTGCTGGCCAAATTTTGCATACCATACTTTTCGGACTAAGGCGCACCCCCAGGGGTCTAAGTCTTGGAAAAAAGTATCGCCTTATAGTTTGAAAAATACAGTACTTACTGAATAAAGGCTGCTAAGTTCATCTGCGTACTTTTTAAGTTGATGGGTATAACACTTTTTACATGCCGACTTAAAAAAGGGGACTAATTCATTGTTTACATGCATTGCATTCGACGACACTCCCTGCCCCCACCCCCAGACGAACACTCTCAGTCTCTTGGCTCGTAGAGGCCACTGACACACTAGCTTCTCTTTCACGCTCATCTTCGCTGTTTTCGCCACTTTCTGTGTCAGAAAACGAGTATTCTGGATCTTTATCATCAGGTTCATTCAGATCGAGAAGACGAAGAATCTCCTCTCTTGTTAAACCACGATGGTTTGGCATTTTTCGTTCGTAATTGGCGTCAAATCAGCGATCTAAGACAAAGAAATTGCAAAAACGGAAGTATACAATAAAGGGAAACTACTCGCAGAACGAAGGCAAACTGTGGTCAAAGGTTTTACACGAGTTTTGTACCTTATACTGTTGGGCGACTGTGAAGGTGGCCAGGCAGTGGGGGATGTTCTACTGCCTCGAACACGAACGTGGCCCGTCATCAATGTGTTAACCCTTTCACTGCCAGCTTTACCTTTTGGTACCTTTGTTGTTGTTGCCTGTCTGTTGTCTCCGACAATGGCTGCCAGATAGCAGAGAAGGCAGATGCTATTCCGGTGGGCTGGGCTAAAATTTGGGTAAAGGTAAAGATGTGCCACCCCCCATGCATTTCTCGGTTAATTGTATTTTTCCGTTTTTGCCTTTCTTACCATACATAAAGCTGTTTTTTAGGGTGGGGGGTAGGGTTAGGGTTAGGGCTAGGGTTAGGGCTAGGGTTAGTATTCCAAAAAGGTTATTAGCTAAAAATGTTCCTAAAATACAGCTTTATGTATGGTAAGAAAGGCAATAACGGAAAAATACAATTAACCGAGATAGGTAGGGGGGGTGGCACATCTTGACCTTTACCAAAATTTGTATATAGTGGAGAAGCCTTGCCCAGAGTACATCCCCACTCTCTCGGCCAAAGGGATTTGAGGACAACAGTTGGCGTTCAGATGCGATTCGTATGTCGTGTGGCTGGCTCTTTTCTGTCTAAGGCTTGGACAAACTTGTTATCCAAAACCTCGGCTGACGGACAAAGTTTTTTGTAAATATCTCAAGTCTCAGTGTGAATGTCGCAATGGAAGTGTTTCCCATTTTCCTCAAATGTGAGATGGGCGTTATGCCACAGGCCTGATGATATAGTATGCTGCATGTATGTTAACGTCAGTCTTACAGCATAATTGTCTATGATGTGAATTATTTGCCTGCTGCTTTTTAGATGATAATGAACGTGATTCTGTTCATTTTTTTACGTTTCAGACCGTGGTCATTGTTTGATTGAATAAATGAACCGTTAACCCAAAGAGACCGAGTTCTTATTTATGACCAAAGTCCAAACTCTTTCTCTTAGTTTTCATGTCTGCCTGTCTTCCTAATTTCTGATGGCCGTTCATCTGAGAGTCGTTTATCTGACAGCCGTTCATCTGAGAATCGTTTATCTGACAGCCGTTCATCCGAGAGTCGTTATCTAATATCTGACAGCCGTTCATCTGAGAGTCGTTTATCTGACAGACGATCATCTGACGGCCGTTCATCTGAGAGTCGTTTATCTGACAGTTGTGATGCCCCAGTAATGCGAGTGTCAGTGTCAAGTGTGTGTCAAAGTCAAAGTCAAAAATACTTTATTATCACGTTACGTGAAATTACAGTGGGGTCTTGTACAAGCACAATACAAGCAAGGAAACTCATTTGCATGAAAAATGGAAACACAACTAAGGAACAATGGACAACAAATCATGCTTCGCAAGAAGTTGGACATAGTTAGGGTCGATACAAGCGACTATCAAAATGTTAAGAACTGCCCTCTTTCCCACCATTTCTATCCTCGCATTCATTTATTTACCTCCACCACCACCCCTCTCCAAGTCACCCCAAGCTTTCACATATGTTGGGTCCATTCCCATTCCCAACATTTTATGCGCCTCCCTCTTCTCTCTCTCTCTCTCTCTCTCTCTCTCTCTCTCTCTCTCTCTCTCTCTCTCTCTCTCTCTCTCTCTCTCTCTCTCTCTCTCTCTCTCTCTCTCTCTCTCTCTGTTTATCTGACAGCCGATCATGTGTGTGTGTGCGTGCACGTTCAAGCTTGTGCTTGAACATGAATACTTCTATGTTGCTGTGTTTTATCGCAGGAGGCGGTAGTGGCCGAGCAGAGGGAGGTGTGTGGTGTGAGCGAAGGCAAGGAGTGGCCTCCCCTGGACTACGACACGCTGAAAGAGCTGCAGCTGCTGGACCGCTGTCTGAAGGAAACGTTGCGCCTCAGGCCACCCATCATGACCATGATGAGAATGTGCAAAACTGAACAGGTGATTGTGATGAGGGATGGTGATGATGAGGATGAGGATGGTGATGGTGATGTTTATTCAATCTCTTTCTTTCACTTTATTCTCTCTCTCTCTCTCTCTCTCTCTCTCTCTCTCTCTCTCTCTCTCTCTCTCTCTCTCTCTCTCTCTCTCTCTCTCTCTCTCTCTCTCTCTCCTCTCTCTCTCTCTCTCTCTCTCTCTCTCTCTCTCTCTCTCTCTCTCTCTCTCTCTCTCTCTCTCTCTCTCACACACACACACGTTCTCTCTCTCTCACTCTGTCTCTCCTTCTTTGTGCACTGAAAAAGATGTGTGCTGCTCAGATCCCAAAGGGATTAGTTAGCCGTGGGGATCCTTCTCCAACGCCAACTCTTGTCCACCAATCCCTTTGGCAGAGAGAGTGAGGATGTACCCTGGGCAAGGCTTCTCCACTGTAAACAAATTGTAGCCCAGCCCGGCGGGAATAGCAGCTGCCCCCTCTGCTATTTGGCAGTCATTGTGGGAAACGACATACAGGCAACAATACAGCAGTTAACCAACAACACATATACAATTCACAAGCACTAATGACGAAGACGACGAAAATGGTGTTTTACGTCCTCTTGGTCTGAATCAGACACATATGGGACATTTGTAAATACAAATATGGTGGGAACAATACTGGAGGCAATGCCCGGAGGCAGTACGAAACCAGTAAAGTCCCGATTTTTTATTAATACAGATAGGTGTAGCAGTAACCACGCCTCGGTTAAACCTCATCGGCTATGGCACCGCTCTTCACAAGCACTAAAAAAAAAAAAAAAAAAAAAAAAAAAAAAAGGTTTATTCAGGTATTGGTTGACCTGTTTCCATATTGCAAGTTTTTTTTATATTTCTAATTCTGTACATTTTTTTTAGAATCAAGTTAATGTTTTACGAGGGTGATGAAGTGTCTGGGTTTCTTCATGACTTAGAGTGAGTTGTGGAATGCTTGTCGTACTACAGTGTGCAATTGTGAATGCAGTTTTCAACTATTATATGGAACTCATTTGAAAGTATCCATCTGAAAATAAAAAATGGAAAAAAATCATGCACTTCATTGCGCGTGTATACTATTATGTATTTATATACATTAAAAGCACTAAAATAACGACAGCAACAATTAAGCTTGAAGCTTATATAGTGAGCCTGCTTTGCTCATTTCATAATTATATACTTCGATATGGCGGCTGGCAAAACAGAAACAAAATTAGAATAGCATGTTTTACGGAAATTAACAAAAATCAGGGCCTGTATTCACATTGAAATAGTATGAGACTTACATCATCATAATATCTTAGAAGTCCTTCTTAAGTAGTAGGATTTAATAGGACTTTAGAAGGTCTTCTAAGATATCATGAGAAGGCCATGTACACACATAAGCGGATATGCCATGCGGAAACCTGTGCGCAATCCATTAATAAGTGAAACAAAGAAGGGAAAAGATTTGCGCACGTGTCTGAATTTCCCCTATATGCGTAAACTTTTATCCTTCTTTCTTCCATTTATTTAGGGTTTTCCGTACGGAACTTACGCATCTAATGTGAACCCGGCCTAAGTCTCACACTACCTCAAAGTGAATACAGGCCCTGTTCTATATCTATAATGAAGGATATGAAAGAAAAAAATATGTCCCTGTTGACAGACTGTGATGGGTTATAGTATACCCCCTGGACACCAGGTGTGTGTGTCCCCCACCACGAACCACCGTCTGCCTGACACCTGGAGAGACGTGCACTGCTTTATGCCTGACAGGTGAGTCACCAGGTGTGTGTGTGTGTGTGTCCCCCACCATGAACCATCGTCTGCCAGACACCTGGAGAGATGCACACTGCTTTATGCCTGACAGGTGAGTCACCAGGTGTGTGTGTGTGTGTGTCCCCCACCATGAACCACCGTCTGCCAGACACCTGGAGAGACGTGCACTGCTTTATGTCGGACACGTGAGGGGTTGTGCCTGTTTTTGTACTCCCAGACCCCCCATGGGGTTAGTGAAAAGTTTGCCTACGTTTCCTTCTGGACAAAGTGTCATCAATTAAATGCATTGGGCAACCCTTTGCTTTTTGACGCAGCATGTTGATGGTTTGCTGTATGACATCATCGCAGGTTCCTGGACCCCGACGTAGCCAACAGTGAGAAGTTTGCCTACGTTCCCTTCTGGACAAAGTGTCATCAATGCATTGGGCAACCCTTTGCTTTTTGACGCAGCATGTTGATGGTTTGCTGTATGACATCATCGCAGGTTCCTGGACCCCGACGTAGCCAACAGTGAGAAGTTTGCCTACGTTCCCTTCTGGACAAAGTGTCATCAGTGCATTGGGCAACCCTTTGCTTTTTGACGCAGCATGTTGATGGTTTGCTGTATGACATCATCGCAGGTTCCTGGACCCCGACGTAGCCAACAGTGAGAAGTTTGCCTACGTTCCCTTCTGGACAAAGTGTCATCAGTGCATTGGGCAACCCTTTGCTTTTTGACGCAGCATGTTGATGGTTTGCTGTATGACATCATCGCAGGTTCCTGGACCCCGACGTAGCCAACAGTGAGAAGTTTGCCTACGTTCCCTTCTGGACAAAGTGTCATCAGTGCATTGGGCAACCCTTTGCTTTTTGACGCAGCATGTTGATGGTTTGCTGTATGACATCATCGCAGGTTCCTGGACTCGGACGTAGCCAACAGTGAGAAGTTTGCCTACGTTCCCTTCGGGTTGGGTTGCCACTAATGTTGTAATGAGTTATGGAATACTTTTTTTTTATGTTGATGGAATTATGTGTTCATATCATTGCAGGTTCCTGAACGCTGACATTGCTAACAGTGAGAAAATTCCTATGTTGCTATTAATCAGGCATGGTACTGAGGGGATAAAGCATTTTCCTCTTCTTCTTCTTCTTCCATCGCTCAGCCAGTTTCCTGTCAATTATGATCGCAGATGCGTCATGCTGTCATAAGAAATAGTTAAGCCCAGCATGTCCGACTTCGGATGGAAGAAATCTTTTTGAAAGTGCTTCGAGAAAAAAGGCAGGTCAATGGACCGGTAAGGCAGAAAGATAGTAGACAGGAAGCAAAGGGAAAAGGCAGAGTCAAAGAGTGACACATTAGAGGAAGTTACAAGCACAGAACGTCCAGAAGGTGGTGGAACTATTTATACAAAAGACTCCCCAGTATCCCCACGTGGGGGAGGAGCATTTTCCTCTGAAAATATGTTTGGGGATTCAGGAGATGTTGCCTCTTGGTGTGGTCAGGGGGTAAAAAGCCTTTGCTGATGATCAGGGGGCAATTACTCTTGAAGATGACACCATACTCTGGAAGGCATGGCGTTTGAGCCGTACTCGCTACTCTGTCGTCTGCTATCAAAGGTATCACTTCGAGTGAAGCTGGAGAAGCTTTAGACCCCCTCTGATATTTGTTTTGTCTACATTCGCTTTTCTCTGAAGTCAGAGAATTCGCTGAAAATGTCCATGTCTGTTAATTAATAATGCGTTAGGGAACTCTTGTGCACTGTTCTTTTTTATGGTGATACAGTGGGCCTCCCTTATAAGACCTCCCTTATAAGACTCCCTCCCATATAAGACCTACTTCTCTGAGACATTGCCCTTCTTTGCAAGTATTAAAATTACCTCCCTTATAAGACCCCTCCTTTATAAGACCTCATTCTGGATGATTTTTGAAGGTCTTATAAGGGAGGTTCCACTGTAGTGGTTTGTATCGCATCTTTGCAGGTTCCTGGACCCTGACGTAGCCAACAGTGAGAAGTTTGCCTACGTTCCCTTCGGGGCGGGGCGCCACCGATGCATCGGGGAATCGTTCGCCTACGTGCAGATCAAGACGGCCGTGTCAGCCCTGCTGCGGGCCTACAGGTTCCACCTGGTGGAGGACCGCTTCCCCGAGGTTGACTTCTCAACCATGATCCACACGCCCAAAACGCCCCTCATCAGATATTCTCCTAGGACTTTGTAGCGTAGATAGACCCTTTGTAGCAGAGGAGGTAACATCCGATATTCTCCTAGGACTTTGTAATGTAGCGGAGGAGGTACTTTGTAATGTAGATACACCCTTTTGTAGCGGAGGAGGTAACATCGGATATTCTCCTAGGACTTTGTAATGTAGCGGAGGAGGTAACATAGGATATTCTCCTAGGACTTTGTAATGTAGCGGAGGAGGTCCTTTGTAGCGTAGATACACCCTTTTGTAGCGGAGGAGGTAACATCCGATATTCTCCTAGGACTTTGTAATGTAGCGGAGGAGGTAACATAGGATATTCTCCTAGGACTTTGTAATGTACAGAGACCTTTGTAGCGGAGGAGGTAACATCGGATATTCTCCTAGGACTTTGTAATGTAGATAGACCTTTGTAGCGGAGGAGGTAACATCGGATATTCTCCTAGGACTTTGTAATGTAGCGGAGGTAACATCGGATATTCTCCTAGGATTTTGTGACGTAGATACACTCTTTGTAGCGGAGGAGGTAACATCGGATATTCTCCTAGGACTTCGTAACGTAGATAGACCTTTGTAGTAGATAACTTTTCCGTTAAAGCAACGAATGCACACTCGAAAAAATAGTTCCTCCCCTCTTGTCGGTTGAGATGCAACCGACAACCAAGAACGTCAAATAATCCATGGCGCTTGAACAGTTACAAACATGTTTTTTTGTATTTGCTGCAGTCCAAATATATTCTATTTTCTATTCTTCAACTGGTTGGGTATTTTTGAAAGATGAAGTCATTTGATACTGGTGATCGATCATGTACAGATTACTTGCGAAATATTTTGTGATTGTCTAGTCTTTTTGTGAATTATTTTCTTATTGTGTTGTTTAGTTGTGTGTTTTTTATTTAAACATACGACTTGCCTTTACCTTACGTTTTTGAGTATGTGTGTGTGTGAACTTTCTCCATTTTATCTCTGCTCCAAAAAAAAAAAAAAATTAGAAAAAGGAGAGAGGAAAAAAAATAGAAGTAAACGTCACTCTTGATACGTTACCTTCATTAAGATTTTGTTAAATCTGTGATACTGCTCAATGAAAGGGTACACTTACGACTTGGTATGTTTTTACTTTCTTATACATTTGTAAATTAATGCAAGTGGTAGCCTGTTTTATAGTTTTCCAGTTTATCATCATCATGTGTTTTTCTTCAAGTCCAATGCATTTCAAATTTTTTAAATGTTTTTTATTTAACCGTTTATTGTTGGGGTTTTGAGAAAGAGACATTATTCTATTTAAAAGGACATTTAAAAATAAGAAAATATTACTCAAACTAAAGCACTTCATTACAGTTGTTAACGGTTCTTTCAGATAAATGCTATTAACCATGTCTTTTTCCCATTTTGTTTTTAATTTAGTAATACATTACATTATTTGTAATATTATGGTATGGGTTATCTTTGAAATGATTTTGGACATCACTCTTGGGTTGATTCTTGGAAATTTATTTATGTGTGTATGTTTTTATATTTCTGTGCCCAAATGGGGTATGAAATAAATTTCTTGCCTTCCCTTTGCCTGCTATTATTAGTAGTGTGAGTGTGTGAGAGAGAGAGAGAGAGAGAGAGAGAGAGAGAGAGAGAGAGAGAGAGAGAAAGAGAGGCGGGGGAGGGAGAGAGAGAAGTTTGCCCTAGATTCCCTTCTGGACAAAGGGGGGGAGGGGTCAGAGAGGGTGACTTAGTACCGTTTGTGATATAAATTCATATTGTCCATTTTCATCCACTACCTACCTACTGGGGAAACCCCCAAAATCCCAATCAAGAGAAAGGACGGTTGAGAGGCCGCGAGGCCTAGTCATCCCACCTGACCTGATTTATGTTATGCATTTTGTCTTATTATTACTTTTATACAAATTGTTAGTTAAGCTGTGTGCGTGTGTGATACGGAGAGGCGTGGTTGAGGGTGGAGATTTTGAATAAGGGGACGGGGTGGGGTGTGTGTTAGGGTGGTGTGTGTGTGTGTACTTCTGATTGTTTTATATTGCATTGAAATTTAATTCTAATGATGTATTTATATTATGCATGTCTTATTCTTTCTAGGCTTATATGTGTGTTTTATGTGCATGCCAGACAAAGAATTTCTTTATGTTTTAAAGACAATAAATTTTGATTGATTTGAAGAGATAAATTCTAAACTCAGGTTTTGAGTAGGTTATTTTTAGACTGTGTAAACTGTTCAATGTTGTGGCCTTCAAAGAAAAAAACAATACATATTATTAACGTTCTTGTCATTGCATGATTTTAATGTTAATTAACCAGCCACGAGCGAAAGCCAGTTAACCCTTTCACCGCCAATGTCGCATTTTAGCACCACAATGATTTAATGCCTATGTCACAAAAAGGCCTCAAACCAGGGTCTGTTATCCAAAGAGCCTATTTTCATAATTTTGGGAGGTAAGGATAGACCTTACTTTATACATGTTATAGAGGAATCCCCACTATTGCAGAAGATTTTTTTCTCTACCCAGTTAAGCTCAATGGAATTTTTGTTGCTGAAAAATGTCTGGCGGTTAATGTTTTCAGGGATTTCTGTTTCTTCCTAGCTATCTGTCTGACGGACTATGTCATGCACTTGTACCATGGTGTTCAAGTGCTTCCACTGTTGGGATGATCCCTGGAGTCTATTAAAGACCCACTGACCCACCATGATTAAGTCCCTTGGGGTTTTTTCTGGGTAGCTGTGACCCACATACAAATGCCCCCAACTTAAATTGAGGCTGCTCTTTAAAATGTTTCGTTTTCAATTTGGGGGCATTTGTATGGGGAGTCAAACCTGGTCAAAACAAGATTTCTTACCAGCTGTAAGAGGGAAAACACGTGAAACCCGTGATTTTGACACATGACCTGGTGGGTCTTTAAGCCAAGGTAAGCCAACAACTGACTATGTGAACACGATAAGGTTTGAACGGAGGAACCTAGGGGGGGTCAAACTATGCATGCGGGTAGGTACTAAGGATATGTGGACCAAGTTCGAAAATGGTCAAGGTCACTGGAGCCGAAAATACTTTTCAATATTTATTATGTTCTAGGAAAGTCTACTGGACAGCATAACACATTAACAGTGCTTATCTGTTATTTGTCGTCTGCTCTGGACTTAGCTCACGTTGCTTGGCCAGGCCTCACGGTGCTCTGGACTTAGCTCACGTTGCTTGGCCAGGCCTCACGGTGCTCTGGACTTAGCTCACGTTGCTTGGCCAGGCCTCATGGTGCTCTGGACTTAGCTCACGTTGCTTGGCCAGGCCTCACGGTGCTCTGGACTTAGCTCACGTTGCTTGGCCAGGCCTCACGGTGCTCTGGACTTAGCTCACGTTGCTTGGCCAGGCCTCACGGGGAGAACCAGATTGTTGCACGTGACAGAAAGAGGGTCTTGTAGATTAGTAAAGTGAGGGCTGATGGCCGTAGGTCACAAACCATTGGTGTAGACCCCTATAGCCATAGAATATTCTTGATCAGCATCACCCAAAGAAATGCCATGGGAGATATTCTGAATGGGCCAATAGTAAATTTTAAAAAAGAAGTGAGAGCTAATCAGGAAACTCCTGGTAGTTAATGATGTCCCTTCCTGCACATCTCTCCTCTTCTTCTTCTTCGATCGCTCAGTTTCCTGTCAATTATGAGCACAGATGCATCATGCTGCTGTTATGCGCCTAAGAAAATAGGCCCAGCATGTCCGACTTCGACTGGGGAAAAGGGGGGTAGGGTTAGAGTTAGCATTCCAAAAAGATAATTGGCTGAAAATTTTCATAAAATACAGCTTCATGTTTGGTAAGAAAGACAAAAATGGAATTAACCGAGAAATGCAGGGGGGGTGGCACATCTTTACCTTTGCCTTTTTTTTTTTTATAGAAAAAAGGCAGGAGAATGGACCAGTAAGGCAGAAAGATGGTAGATGACAGTAAGCAAAGGGAAAAGGCAAGAGTCAAAAAGTGACAGATTAGAGGAAGTTACAAGCACAGAACAGCCAGAAGGTGGGGGAACTATTTGTACGAAAGACACCCCCCGGTATCCCCACGGGGAGCACATCTCTCAACAATGCAGACCACACAATACTGTTACAGATACATCATTTTTTTTAATGGCTGAATAACAATAATAATAATGAACAAGAACATCACATCATACGATGATTATTATTATTATTAAACTAATAAGTTGTGTGCATAGTACATGTATACATACACATTTTTTGTTACAATAGCAAAAGAAAAGAAAAACGATAAGACGAAGAACAATAACACACATGGGAAACACTTGAATTAACATATTCGACAAAGATTTAACATATTTCCGGTTGACTAAAAAAAAAGTGATCACATTGATTTTTACACAAGGTAAGTTCGGTATAGGGGGGGTAGGTGAACTGTGTGAATGAATGTAAGTAAGCACACACACACAAAATTAAAAGATACACTTTGTATCAATAAACACATCCTGTTACTCGTGCAAAGTAAAACCAGTTAAAAAAAAATGTCTAGTCTTTACAAACAAACCTTTACAAACGGAATGCTTTACAAAATGATATGATCTTTCTGCACCACAGCGTAATGAAATATACAAATAAACGTAGGAATATCAGCAGTTAAATAAGCAGTTTTGCTACTTTCTTAATAATATTCTAAATTATGAAAAACAAAAGAACGCATAGCAAAAACGGGAAATGGCCCGCTACACTGCATATAATTCGATTCACTGCCCCCCCACGTGGGGATACCGGGGGGCTGTCTTTCGTAAAAATAGTTCCCCCACCTTCTGGAAGTTCTGTGCTTGTAACTTCCTCTAATCTGCCACTCTCTTTGACTGTCTTTTTCCTTTGCTTTCTACCATCTACTATCTTTCTGACTTATTGGTCCATTCTCCTGCCTTTAAAAAAAAAATCTTCCAAATAGTTTTTCTTCTTTGAGCTCCTCCGAAATCGGAATGTGTTAGCTGTACGCAGCGGGGAGACCAGTGAAAACTGAAAACCGGACACATTATGGCCATATGGCCTGGGAACGCAGAAGAAGAAGAAGATTCACTGCTATCCGATTGTGACATTTTGTGAGGCACGATTCACATGAAATTCTGTCTAAACAAATCTGATGAAATCCTACCCGTTTTGTTCACTATTATTTGTACACAAATTTGATGAAATATCTGTATTTTTGTATCAGACAGTTTGTTTCATTCGTATATTGGGGTTTACTTGAGTATAGTGAGCGAAAATAGTAGAATTATTTTCAGACGGAAGTACTTCACATGAATCACGGCTCGCAGACAGCGTCACAATCGGATCTCTCTGGGATCGAATCTTATGCAGAGTTTCTTCCCCTTGAAGCTTCACAATAGGCAAAACAACAGCAGCTATCTTTCAACATCGTTCAACATAATGATCAGCTCATAGATTTTACTGGGTCATCATGAAAACTAATCATACGAACCATTCACACTTTTAACTCGCTTGTAAGAAATAATGTCTTCATATCACTTGCTATTTGGGTTCTTTCTCATGTCTTATTAAGATTTTCTCCAGCCGAAGACGGACATGCTGGGCCTAACCATTTCTTAGTTAGGCGCATAACGGCAGCATGACGCATCTGCGCTCATATGATAGGAAACTGAGCGATCGAAGGAGAATTCACACTTCGCTTTGCACTGAAAGAGACTGTAAGAAAATGAAAGAAAACAGCAGTTCATATCAAAATATCTCCCCCCAACCCCCTTTTTTAAAATCTGTTTTCATCTGCTGGTTTTAAACACTACAATTGCATTCTCATTCTTTTTGGCACTGACGAGGAATGTGAACCATGAATCACGATCGATTGTCTATCACACGAACGTTCACTCCAAGACTCGATGATAAAACATTATGTGTTCGTTAAACATCACCCCAGCCCCTCAACCCTTCAACTGTTTGGATCTCTCTCTCTCTCTCTCTCTCTCTAAGCCTAAAATCTTCATCCTTGTTAAATAAAGTTTTTCAGTGTTCTCTCTCTCTCTCTCTGATTATTTGCCCCCCGATCAGACAGAGGCTTTGGCCTAAAATCTGATGTAACCAATCATATTTGTATTCATATTCATATTGTTTCTATCTCACTCTCTCTCTCTCTCTCTCTGACTAATAAGAACTGTTGGTCGCATGAGCTTTGACTTATTGCTTAAAATGAAATTAATTTTCATGTTTTGTTTGTTACTAAAAATCTTTTATTTGTATCTTTATTTTCTTTCAACTTTGTGTACCCCCATGTCAAATAGCATGTACCTTGCTGATGACATTAAATCATTCATTTCTCTCTCTCTCTCTCTCTCTCTCTCTCTCTCTCTCTCTCTCTCTCGCTCTCTCTCTCTCTCAATTTAGTAAACCCAGCAGCCAGCATATACAATTATCATAACTGAGGTAAATTACAGTAATCAATACACCCTGAAAATCTTCTGCGTTCCCAGGCCATATGGCCACAATGGGTAAGGTACGTATGTGTCAGGTTTTCAGTTTTCACTAGTCTCCCCGCTGCGTACAGCCGACACATTCCGATTTCGGAGGAGCTCAAAGAAGAAAAATTATTTGGAAGATTTTTTTATTTTTTTTAAGGCAGGAGAATCAGGGGCAATAAGCCAGAAAGATAGTAGATGATAGAAAGCAGAGGGAAAAGGCAGAGTCAAAGAGTGGCAGATTAGAGGAAGTTACAAGCACAGAACTTCCAGAAAGTGGGGGAACTATTTTTATGAAAGACCCCCTGGTATCCCCACGGGGGAACCCTGAAAATCAAAATGACTTTTTTTAAGATCACTCAGCCCTGAAGCCATAATAAAAAGCTTGATTTCTACGAAGAAAATATAGCTGGAATGGCTAAGACACAAAGTTCTTGTAATATACTGTAGATGCACACACACACACAAACAATGACGAGCAAAATGACGTGACTATTCTACAGACAATACGGAAGACATCTGCAGATCGGTAAAGTACATTCCCAGACACTAATGTTCACTACAAACTTTGAAAAATATTAAAGCATACAAAGCGAAGCAAAAAGAAGCAAAAAATATAGTGATCATCTTTGGAAGTTGCCGATCCATAAATGCATTGGTGCAACTCAACAAAACAACAAAAACCTGAAAGGCCAGGGTCCAGGGGTAATGTCCCCCTGCAGCTGAAGCAAAAAATGATTTATGAAGGTATTTTAGTTTGCCTTTTTCCAAAATTTATACAAATGCTTATTTTAAAGTTTGAGAAAGACACAAAGATCTTGTTTGACAAAGTTTTCAAAAAAAAGGAACTTCCTTTACTGGTAAAATTCAAAAACAGGAAATCCTTGTATACCAGGAAATGTTGCACCCATGTAAGTGACATAGAAAAAAAAATCTATTGATCACCTTTTAACAACAACAAAAATGGCTGAATAATAACTAATAAAAACTAATAAAATAATAATAATAAATAAAATTGTTCAAAAATGATTCTAAAAGAAATATAAAAAAAACACGTCTTCATGTGTACCTGAAAGAAACAGTAGAAAATTCATAATTTAATTATCGATTTACAGACGTCTCTTTTGGGTCTTCATCTAAAACTATCGAGTTCCCATGAAGCCAAAAAAGTTATCATGCAGGTAAGAAAAAGAGAGAAGCAACGAAAGCAAATAGTTATTGTATGGCTCTTGGAATAGTATGGCAGCTGTACAAAATAGTCCCGTTAACTATCTACAATCGATTTAATATAACAACAAGTGTTAACACCCTTTTTGCTGCATCGTGTCGCTTAGTACGTATCATTCATATCACACAAATACGAACGAATTACTACAAGACCTGTTAATACTTTCTGTACAACAAGCGAGTATATAAGCAAATATGGCTGTCAGTATCGATATACATGTAAAAAAAAAAAAAGCATTGTTATCTAGAGAACTATTTACATTCATGTTCAACATTTTGTACTCGCACACACACTCGCATGCACACACTCAAAACCATGTCCTCTCCAACAAAAAGCGATTGTGCTGTGCGTACTATCGCTGAAACAAGAAGCATTGTAGTAGGAAGGAGGAGGAAAACGTGAGTGAGCATGCAGGGGATGGCGAGTGGGTATTAGGTACTTCATAGTCACAGAGGTGTCTGTGAAATTCGGGTTGCTCCCACCTGGAGAGCGCGTCACAGCCATGAGGCGTACCACACCCATTTTTAGGTTTTTTTGCATGCAATTTTTGTGACTGATGAGGAACGAAAGAAATTATGACCAAATGACAATATTTTCGTTGCCACTGGGATTAACATGTGCTAAGTGCATGGGCACACAGGACCTCGGTTTATTGTCTTATCTGAAAGACTCCACGTTCAGACCATAAGGCTTAGTGCAAAGTGAGAGAAAAAATCCCCTGTACCGAGGTTCAAACTTGGGTTTACCTGACACAAGGCGAACGCGTTACCACTGTACCACTCTGGGGTGTGGGAAAGGGGGGAGGGGGAGGAGAAAGTGGTAATTTTTTTCAAGGAAATGAAATCAGTTCCATCTGAAAAATTATTTTTTGTTTGTAACGTTTTTTTTAATCCCTGAAACTTAGGGAGAGTTTTGGCATGATTTATAAATCTCTTTGGACTTGCATTGTTATTTTTGGGGGGCTGATGTCAAATTCTATAACAAGATAACATTCACACATGAATACACGCCTGTCTCTCGTTTCCGACTCCGACAGTCAAATAGCAGAGGGGGCGGCTGGTATGATGAAAAGCACATCAGTTATAACGACATCAATGGCCGTTTTGAAGTATACATGTTAACAAGCGCGAAATCGCAATAGTTTGTGGCACGCGGTCTATTTTTACCACTCCAATCATGAGTCACCTCCCCTGGCTTTTCAATAATTTTAATCTGTAAACCAGAATGTTATCTCTGCACCATTTCGTAACTTTTTATATCTTTTGGAAAACATTTAAAACTATTTATCCTACTTATACTCATCGAAAGAAGCACCGCATACTCGTCGTGTCTGTTGTGGTGTCTGTATTACGTATGTTTATTATTTTGTACGCTTTTAAAATACATTATTTTAAAGAGCGGCCTCAATTTGAAGTGTAGCCTCGATTTGAAGTGCGACAATTTTGGACCGACCGACCGACCGACCGACCGGCAAAGTGAGTTATAGGTTTGTGGCTTGAGCCACAAACAAAAATTGAACTTAGGAAAGATCTGAGTTGCAATACATTAAATTTTTGTCCCCCCCCCCAAACAAACAAAAATGGGGGGAGGTGGGAGGAGATGTAATAATGGGGGAGAAAAAAAAAGAGAAAATTATGCAATTTTGTGACATGATACAAAGTTTGATATTCATAAATTAGATTTTGGCAAACAATGATGCAACAATTATGCAAAATGTACAAAGTGAAAGAAAACAGTCAAATTCACAACCACACACACACACGCACACACAATGAGTCAATCTTTCCACAATTCCCCTCCCTTTCCACTGATTCCTCCCCCCCCACCTCCTCTATCCCCCCAATTTCTGAGGATTTATCTCCCTTATTTTCTTCTCAAAATCTTTATCCTTGAAAAATAAAGTTCAAGTTTTCAAGTTTCAACTTTTCCATGTTTCCCCTTTTTTGGAAGACAACTAATTTTTCTCCCTACATTTCACAAAATGACTTCCAGGATCATAAAAAAAATTCATCTAAAAGCCACACACACAACAAACAAACAAAGAAAAAACGCCCAAGAAGCTTGTCAACTTCCATTACTATAACCAGGCAAATACCAACATATCACACTTGTTTGTGTGTGTGTGTGATCAAAACTTTGGCCGCCCACTTTTTACATTTTAATCATTTATACTAATACTACTTGTGGCGGTACCATAGCCGATGAGGTTTAACCGAGGCGTGGTTACCGCTACACCTATCTGTACTGTTAAAAAATTGGGACTTTACTGGAGTTGCACTGCCTCCGGGCATTGCCACCAGTATTGTTCCCACCATCTTTGTATCTACAAATGTCCCATATGTGTCTGTTCCAGACCGAGAGGACGTAAAACACCATTTTTCATTCGTGTGTGATCAAAATTTTGGCCGTGATCTATTTTGTCATTTCTGAAATTATTTCAACTGATTACGATTTCAATCAAAATTGGTTGGTGCTTCCCCCCGTGGGGATACCGGGGGGTTCTATTGCACAAATAGTTCCCCCACCTTCTGGAAGTTCTGTGCTTGTAGCTTCCTCTAATCTGCTACTCTCTTTGACTCTGCCTTTTCCCTTTGCTTACTGTCATCTGCTATCTTTCTATCTTACTGGTCCATTCCCCTGCCTTTTTAAAAATAAATTCTTACAAAGATTTCTTCAGCCGAAGTCGGACATGCTGGGCATCACTATTTCTTAGTCAGGTGCATAATGGCAGCATGATGCATCTACGCTCATGTGACAGGAAGCTGTCTGAGCGAACAAAGAAGGAGGTTGGTATTTTAAAAAAATTGAAACCAAAAAAAAACCACGCACCAAGAGTAACGTTCGTAACCACCTCTAAGTTTTGAACAATACTGATCAGTATCACAGAATCAAACAACAATCATATCATTTGCACATTTTATCAAAAGCGAAAATCATCCTAAAACCTCTACTAAAAGTAGTAAAACAGTAGAAGCACAGATCTCAAGCACAGCTTTAATCAAACTATACTTTGTTGCGCATCTATTGTGACCCCGCACCACGAAAGGGACATTAAGTGTCAAGCTGACCATTCTGAGAAAACTATACATTTGAAAACTTGACAATTCTCTTGCCAATGATACAAGAACCATTCTTGTATCTTTTTCCGTTCCAGAGTTATGAGCATTTAAAGTTAGTAGGGTGAGTGTCGGCCATTTCGAGAAAACATGTCTAAAGTCTAACCAGCTGAAGAAACTGCATTGACCTACTCGTTTTAAAACACCTATAAGACCATTTAGAGACCATAGTAAAGATTATCGTTTATGAATATGAAAGATAAGATGTTTAGAGAACATAAAAATACCCATAACTCAAATTAACAAAATATGAGATTTTTGACTTTGCAAGCCTGTTGTGAGAAACTAGCCCAGCGACTTAATGTCCCTTTCGTGGTGCTGGGTAACAATTGTTATGATCAACACGTTTGATATCCAAGATTTTTTTTTCTCTCAAAAAGTTACATTGCCCCCTAAAAAAAATGGAAAGAAAGAAAAATATGTTGTAGCTATTCTTCATTACCATTACATCACAATGATGTAATGGAAGACTTGAGGCTGAATCCCTCAACGAGAAGAAGCAACAGTCATAAAGTAGAATATTCAGCATTAAAAAATAGCATGCATCAATTATAAGCCAAACACGCTAAGATTGTGAAATACATTCAAATTTGCTGATCAGAAAACATTCAACGGCAACATACAAGAAGATTTAAATTATGTTAAAAAAAAAAGTTTTTAAATGAAAAATAAAAGGGCCTCAAATTAACAACTACAGAATGGAAGGAAGGGAGAGAAGAAAGAAGAGGGGAAGGAAAAGGGACAAAAACTGCGAGACGGGTGGAAAGGAACAAGCAAACGTCTATGACAGGTATCATTATTTTGACATCAATTTCCACAAAAAGTGCAATCATAACTATTGAGAAGAATAAATGTAAGTACTAGGATTGGGGTCTATGTTTAAGGACTTTGGGGGAAGAGGGAAAGAGAAGAGTATTGTACATATATACACATACGCATTATCGTTACGGTAAGTAACTATGAAAATATTTACATCTCATGGGTCGTAATGGAAGAACAACGTACGAGATATACGCTTGGCGGTGTGTAATATTCAAAATACAAACGATGCTCAACATTCAGGGTTTTTTTTCATGATTTTAAAAGTAAATAATTTTCCCAGAAAATAAACTCAAACTTTGCATGTATGTAGATCTGCATGCATACATATGTGCCTGCACATCTACACATACCTGTGTATACACATACCTCTATATACTGCATATAGATATACATGTACACATGCATGCATGTACGCATGCACGCAATAACACACACACACACTCAAAACCTGCTTGTCGTTTTTTAAACATAACTTGCAAAGTACATAAAATTTGTAGCTCTAAAAGATCATAAACTAAACATATCTTGAAAGACAATTTAGATTCAACCTTGGGTTCATACCTTAACACTTCATCTTATTTCATCACAATTTAATTCTGTTTTTAAAAAATGTGAAATTCTCGTATCTCTCTTACACTTATCCTTGGGTCATTCACAAAAGGTGTAGTCAGACACTATGTCTAGTCTGTAGGACGACCGCTCGTGGCAAATGCCCGATTGAGGATCTCTCTAGCATTTATTCCGGCCCAAACCAGCCAGCCGGAAGTTGCCTCTGTGTATTCAAGTCGGCTAAAACCATCCATAGCTTTACCCCCCCCCCCCCCTCCCACTCTGAGACCCCCTCTGATGGCATTTCTGATCATACACTAAGTTCTGGCTTGTTATTGTACACACACTATGAAGAAGCTTCTCACTTGCAGTGATGTCATGGTAACTGTATGGCATTCTGAGTGCTTCAAAAGAAAGATGTTCTTGAAAATTTGTGAAATAATCTGAACACCAGAAGTTTTATTTCTGTAACAAATGCAAATTAAGAGGGTTAATTAAAGTGAATGAATTACAGGCCAAAATTGGTAAAGGTCAAGATGTGCCACCCCCCTACATTTCTCAGCTCTCCCCGCATTTTCACACTTGCCTTTCTTAACAAACATTAAGCTGTATTTTATGAACCTTTCCAGCTAATTATCTTTGTTGAATAATTATTCGCAGTCATGATAAAGGCCATTACCTAATAGGACCCCCCCTATGTAGTGCAGTACACCGCGGCATTTGTCACAGTCCTGGTTCATTGCGTTTTCCGTCTTGCCTTTATCTTCTACTATTATTGAATGTATGATTGTGTTTCATTATGTAAATGGATGAAAATTAGTGTTAAATATAGCAAACGATAGAGGATGAAGTACTGAATCTGCAGTAAGAAAGGTAAGAACGGAAAAATGGAAACAACCGAGAAATGGAGGGGGGGGGGGGGGGGGGGGGGCTCATCTTTACCTTACCCCAAAATTTTACTAATTCGGAAGTTTTATTTCTGTAACAAATGCGAATGCAAGAGGGTTAATTAAAGTGGATCACAGGCCAAAATGTGAACATGGAGGAGGAGAGCAAAACAATTATCAGGAAAGTACCTAGCAAACATGATGAACCACAACTCAATCAACACTTTACACATAAATGCTGCCATAACGTTCAGATAATGACCTAATTGATGTGAACATACAAGCACACACATGTATGCATGTACGCACGCATGGAGACTCACACACAGTAACACACATGCGAGAGGACACACACACACACACACACACACACCTGTACAACCCACTCAATCTGGAAACTATAATAAAGAAATGTGAACACCCATTTTGTATTAAACAAATGCATAGAAACTCAACCCCATCCCACCTATGAAAAAAGACTGAAATTATGAACATGAGCACACAAAAAGACAAAAACATCAACATTTTTTTGGAATTAGCTATAGCTTTTACTAATTCAGCTTCAGTAAGATATTATATACACTTTTGCATGTGATTCATATTATCAATTACCGCTAAAATAACAATACGTTATTAATCTAATTACCAGTTGATTCAGACATGAGTTATTACGAGGAAAATTAAACACATACTGTACACAGCTTTTGCAAAGGTAGCAAAACTTTCTTCAACAAATGTACCCTAATCACATTCTATAGTTGTACATTATGTGGCATATACTTGAGCCTTCAGATACAACTTCCTTCTATTAACATTCTTATGATATTTAACAAATATTACAATGAGCAGAAAGAAGAGATTTTGCGTGTTTATTTGAATCATACATAATGCATGTAAGTAAACAGAAAGTGATCACTGACCTTTTTGTTGTCTACTTGTTGATGAATATTCAATTGTAAAGTGCTTTGGGCTCATTTGAGGTAAAGCGCTACATAAATGTACTATTATTATTATTATTTATATTTTTCAAGCAGTTTATATCAATCTCTGGTCTCTCACAGCACCCGATTTCGACCCCTTTTAGTCCATGCCTTTCGTGAACACTCATCACCAGCATAAACTAATCTAAAGTGTTTTATCCATTAGGCTTACATTGTTTCATAGCGTTGTACCACTTGTAAGGTCTTTTTCTATCCCTAACCACAATCAATGATAAGAATATTTGCCGCTGTTAACGGAAATGACTTGAAACAAATAGTGATCTGCGGAAAACCAAAAGGAGTCAGAATGTGAGGACTTTCTGTGCTGCGCTATAGTTAGTTAGTTAGTCTGTTATAGTCCCGTCAACAGCTATGGTTATCTCAGGACTGTCACCGCGTAAAGTTCGACCACGTATAACAAAACACAAATGATTCTTAACAACGTCCAAAAAAATGGAGAAAAAACAAAAAATAAACAGTACAATTCACGACATGGCGTCTTCATCATTGCACCCTATAGCTCATAATTTCACACAGTGCTGGAAACGTTGAGCCACTCTACTCTACTTATCGGATCCAGGTTAAAAACAAAACAATAAAAAAGGATAACAAACACATCCTAGTAAAAATAAAATATATAAAAAGGCCATATAGGCAAATATGCACTGCAGAATGGACAACAGGTGCCCACTCAAGTGCGCAAGGTCTCACGCGTGAAAGCCAGTGAACAATATAAAAAAAACCTGGCATGTCATAAAATAAAATTGTAAATGATGATGGAGATGGAATGACAAATGGGGATGAGGAGCTACTCTTAGATTCAAGTTCCCCCACCACGACACGGTGGAAGCCCGCGGTCGGGGGAGTGCTGTGCTCTACGAAACCAAACAACCCTTTAGCACAATAAAACTAATTTCCTGAACAATTAATCTTTACGCAGTCTACAACAATGCACAAACATTCCTTCTAACCTAATCATGTTTCGAAACAAACTATGAACTTTCCTACCAGATATGTAGATTTGGTAAAGGTCAAGATGTGCCCCCCCCCACCCCCCCCCCCCCCCCCCCCCCCCCCCCCCTGCATTTCTCGGTTAATTCTATTTTTCCGTTTTTGCCTTTCTTACCATACATAAAGCTGTATTTTAGGAACATTTTTAGCTAATAACCTTTTTTGAATACTAACCCTATCCCTAACCCTAGCCCTAAACCTAACCCTACCCCCAACTATGTACTGCAGTACACCGCGATTTGTCACAGTTGTGCTTCGTTGCGTTTTTCCGTCTTATAGGGTGGGGGGTAGGGTTAGGGTTAGGGCTAGGGTTAGGGCTAGGGTTAGTATTCCAAAAAGGTTATTAGCTAAAAATGTTCCTAAAATACAGCTTTATGTATGGTAAGAAAGGCAATAACGGAAAAATAGAATTAACCGAGATAGGTAGGGGGGGGTGGCACATCTTGACCTTTACCGTACATTTTTATGCACAGAACTCAATCATACCGCGATTCACCCGTACAACCCAAACCACCCCCTTGTACACCGTTTTATCACAAACACGCAAATTATAGGAACAACAACAACAACAAAAAGATGTGTAGATTCGTTGTGATCTTTTCTACTCCTAATGATCAGTTTTCATCATAATTTCAAACACAAACACCCCCTTGAACAATCCCAGTAGTGTTGTGCAAACAGTGAAAAAGTAGGGAGATATGAAAGATACTAAAGCATTCATTGTCGCTATCACAATTTAACTCAAACAATCTCTCATCAGAGCCAACCCTATCACGATCTGTCAAAACCAGCAAGAACGTTTTGTCCACAAAGTTAACACTAAGGATTTTGTAACGGAAGAAAGGAACAAAAGAGACAAATACAAAGAGAGATGGAAGACAAATATGGCCGACTCACTACATGACGAAATAGCTCTGGATCTCACGAGAAGTAAGGAAGAATCTCGCTGTCTGTCAAACAATTTATTCATAATAAAAAATTATTCTGTTCAACGCAGTGACCCCTGTTGTTTTTTTTATTCATATAAAGCCAATAATGGTTCTTTATATATGTCTCATATGGTTCAGTTTCTTGTAATTCAACATATCTTGCGTTGTTCTTTTTCCTTAAAAATAACCATACCACGGTTTACACTCTGTGCTTTCCTCAAAACCCAGCCATACAGCTGACTTTCCGTTTCTTCCTCAAAACTCACTTCTGCAGGGCTTTATTTTCCTACTTTTCATTTAAACAAGTTCTCATACATTCCACTTATCATCACTTGAACGGGTTGCCATACTTTCAACTTTTCACTTCAACAGGTTGCCATACAGTCATCTTTTCACCTGAACATGCTACCATACCTTTAACATTTCACTTGAACGGGTTGCCATACTTTCAACTTTTCACCTGAACATGTTACCATACCTTGAACATTTCACTTGAACAGGTTACCATACTTCCCATACAGTAAACTTCTCGCTTGAGCAAGTAGTTTTGCAGTCAACGTTTTCACTTGCCGTACTTTTCACTTGAACGGGTTGCCATACTTTCCACAAGTCATCTTTTCACTTGAACAGGTTGCCATATTTTCCATAGAAAAAAGGTGGCAGAGTGGCTAAGACGTTCGCCTGCGGAATGTAATGCGTTACTGCAGTGTGAGTGACCTGGGTTCGAATCCCGGCCTCGCCGTTTCTTTCTAGTTTGACAGGAAAATCGAACTGAACGCTGAGTCATTCGGATGGGGACTTAAAGCTAGTCTGACCCGTGCGCTTTACGCATATACAAATCCCACGGCAGTTGAAAGTCGGTAAGAGCAGGAAGAAATCCTGCTGCCTGGTATGGCCAAATTGACAGCTAGGTTTTCCAAGTGTGCCTCTACCCCCTCCTCATCCTGTGAACGGCTTGCCATACTTTCCACAACCTTCATCTTTCCACTTGAACATGTAGTTTTGCAGTCAACTTTTCACTTTCCATACTTTTCACTTGAACATGTTGCCATACTTGTACAGGTTGTCATTCACTCAACTTTTCACTTGAACGGGTTGCCATACTTTTCCACAACAGTCGTCTTTTCACTTGAACAGGTTGCCATACTTTCCACAACAGTCGTCTTTTCACTTGAACAGGTTGCCATACTTTCCACACAACAATCATCTTTTCACTTGAATGGGTTGCCATACTTTTCCACAAGTCGTCTTTTCACTTGAACAGGTTGTCATACTTTCCACAACAGTCGTCTTTTCACATGAACAGGTTATCATACTTTTCCACAACAGTCATCTTTTCACTTGAACAGGTTGCCATACTTTGTCCACAACATCGTCTTTTCACTTGAACAGGTTGTCATACTTTCCACAAAAGTCGTCTTTTCACTTGAACAGGTTGCCATACTTTCCACAACAGTCGTCCTTTCACATGAACAGGTTGCCATACTTTCCACAACAGTCGTCCTTTCACATAAACAGGTTGCCATACTTTTCACTTGAACAGGTAGCCATACTTTGTCCACACAACATCGTCTTTTCACTTGAACAGGTTGTCATACTCCAGCAGCAGAAACTCCACGACTTTGCTCTGGTAGACGGTGAGGAGGGCCATGTTGGAAAAGTCCCCCTCCTCCGTCCACATGAGCGTGGGGCCGAACACGATGGCCACGTTCTGGGTCTGCATGCGGTTCTCTGCGCTGTGCTGTACCACGCTGCGCACACACACAGTAAGGTATTATTAGGCACTTTATAGTCACAGAGGCATCTCTGTGAAATTCGGGTAGCTCCCACCCGGAGAGCGCGTCGCAGCCAGAGGCGCGCCACCCATTTTTTTTTTTTTTTTGCATGCGATTTTTTGCGTGATTGATGAGGAAGGAAAGGTGGGGGGTAAATTTGGACCAAATCACAACTTTTTTCGTTGCCACTGGGTTTAACGTGTACTAAGTGCATGGGCACATGGGACCTCGGTTTATCGTCTCATCCGAAAGACTCCACATTCAGACCGTAAGGCCTAGTGCAAAGTGAGAGGAAAAATTCCCTGTACCCAGGTTCGAACTTGGGTTTACTTAACACGAAGCGAAGCTTTACTTGGGTTTACTTAACACGAAGCGAAGCTTTACTTGACACTATGCCAATTCACAAGACCAAAGTTCTGAAAGTTCTGAAAGGACACACACACATTAGATCCACAATCTAATAATCGCATGGGTGCTCCTGGGAAATTAAAAAAATCCTGCAAGGCAGGGGTCCAGGGGCCACCCAGGCCCTGGCGGAGTGCAGAGACAGCGCCCATCCTGGGGGTTCCGGGGGGCAATGCCCCCGGGAAGCTGAAGGGAAACAACAGTTTCCGAAGTAATTGACAGGCTCTCGTTGCACTTTCACTTCTGGTTAAACTTCATGGCCTCTTTAACCAGCAACATGCATCTTCTCAAATTCTCATAATCCGGCGACTCCAGCTCCAAGCAATAACAAAAATCCTGAACTTCAGGACATCGTGAAAGCAGGAGCATCCATGTAATCGCCTTGTGCACAATAAACCTGAGTTCGAACCTGAGTACAGGGGATTTTTCCTCTCACTCTGCACTAGGCCTTATGGTCTGAACGTGGAGTCTGAACGTGGATGAGATAAACAGAGGTCCTGTGTGCCCACATACTTAGCACACGTTAAATCCAGTGGCAATGAAAAAGTTGTAATTTGGTCAAAATCACACACACACACACACACACACACACACACACACACACACACACACACACACACTTTCCTTCCTTATTAGTCAAACAAAAGTCGCATGCAAAACAAAAAAAGTTGGCGCGCCTTTGGTTGCGACGCGCTCTCACAAACACAAACACACTTTGCAATGAAAAGTTATGACATCATCACACATCCCCAAAACACACACATACTTACACATGGAGTACACACACACACACACACACACACACACACACACACACACACACACACACACACACACACACACACATACTTTCTCAGCAGCACTCTTAGGCCGGGTTCACATTAGAAGCGCAAGTTCCGTACGGAAAACCCTAAATAAGTGGAACAAAGAAGGATAAAAGTTTACGCACATTGGGGAAATTCGGACACGTGCACAAATCTTTTCCCTTCTTTGTCTCACATATTTATGGATTGCGCACGGGTTTCCGCATGGAATATCCGCTTATGTGTGTACACGGCCGTAGTGTCTCGTAATTAAACTTGGGTAATTGGGTCAGGGCCGCACACACACAGGCAGGCACACCCACACACCCACACCCACACATACTTACTTTCTCAAATGCTGCAACAGCAAGCACCCTCAGGTCTCGTGGTTAAACTTGGGCAAATGGGTCAGGGCTTCACACACACAGACAGGCACACACACACACACACACACACACAGACACACCACTTACTTTCTCAAATGCTGCAACAGTACTCTCAGCGTCTCGTGATTATACTTGGGCAAGTGGGTCATGGCCTCCTTGAAGCATTTCAACTTCTCTTTCCGGATCTCTTTCTCTGGAAGAATGGAAACAAAAGTATCAGTTTCAATTCATTCAAACTGGCACTGAGAACCAAACAAGTGACCACATCCTACAGTCATGTCCACTGTTCCAACAGCAAAGAAAAAAGACCTGGCCAGACCCCGTCATTGTGGCCCAGAAGCTCTTCGGAAGCCTGGAGGACCTGCAACAAGTGACCACATCCTACAGTCATGTCCACTGTTCCAACAGCAAAGAACAAAGACCTGGCCAGACCCCGTCATTGTGGCCCGGAAGCTCTGTGGAAGCCTGGAGGACCTGCAACAAGTGACCACATCCTACAGTCATGTCCACTGTTCCAACAGCAAAGAACAAAGACCTGGCCAGACCCCGTTTCGGTGGCCCAGAAGCTCTTCGGAAGCCTGGAGGACCTGCAACAAGTGACCACATCCTACAGTCATGTCCACTGTTCCAACAGCAAAGAACAAAGACCTGGCCAGACCCCGTCTTTGGTGGCCCAGAAGCTCTTCGGAAGCCTGGAGGACCTGCAACAAGTGACCACATCCTACAGTCATGTCCACTGTTCCAACAGCAAAGAACAAAGACCTGGCCAGACCCCGTTTCGGTGGCCCAGAAGCTCTTCGGAAGCCTGGAGGACCTGCAACAAGTGACCACATCCTACAGTCATGTCCACTGTTCCAACAGCAAAGAACAAAGACCTGGCCAGACCCCGTTTCGGTGGCCCAGAAGCTCTTCGGAAGCCTGGAGGACCTACAACATACGGCCGCCTTCATATTGGATGCTGGGGTGTCCCTCTGACGTATGAGAAGAAGAAGAAGAAGAAGAAGAATTCATTCAAACAAATCCATGCATTGAACAAACTTCTTTCCCACTGTATAAAGACTCGCTGACACACAAGAAATTGTCTACCTGCTTCACGGGATAAGGGCTCTCTTAACCATTTCACCGCCAAAGTCGCATTTTAGCACCACAGAGATTTTACACATATGTCACTAAAAAGGCATCAAATTGGGGTCTATTATCCAAAGACCCTATTGTCTTAGTTTTGGGAAGTAAGGTTAGACCTTATTCTATATATGTCACAGAAGAATCCCCAATACTGCAAATGGATTTTGTTCTCTACCCAGGTAAACTTAATACAATTTTTG
Source organism: Phymorhynchus buccinoides (assembly GCA_017654935.2). NCBI lineage: Eukaryota > Metazoa > Mollusca > Gastropoda > Neogastropoda > Raphitomidae > Phymorhynchus > Phymorhynchus buccinoides. Next base: position 35,775,616 of record CM065704.1, read on the forward strand.
ACTGAAATATGGCTGGCGGTGAAAGGGTTAACCGCGAAATTATTGATTTTCTTATGATAACATTTAAAGATCCATCAGATCACGTGTCAAAATCACGGGTTTCACATGTTTTCCCTCTTATAACTGGAAAGAAATCTTGTTTTGACCAAGTCTGACTCCCATATAAATGGCCCCAAATTCAAACCGACACATCAGTTTAAAGAGCAGCCTCAATTTGAATATGGGGAAATTCGTATGTGGGTCACAACAACCCAGAAAAAAACAAGGGTCTTTAAAAGAGACCTGTTAAGACTCGATCTGTGAAAATGGGTCTAGACCTTTCCAGACTTGTCTAAATCAAAATCCATCATTTCAGGGCTGACATCATTAGTGACATCACACACCTAATAGCCTATGACATCAAAAGCTATGACATCATCAGTGACATCACACACACCTAGTAGCCACCAGGGGGCAGGCAATAAAGGGGCTAAGTGAGAAAACAGATGGCTTTTTAAAACAAATCTTAAAATGCTGGATTCCAGGGATGGTTAAATCCCTGGTTGGATTGAGGGTCAGAAACTTTAGACATCTGTCTGCCACCTGTCCCAGCACCTTCCAGGCATCAATCAAGCAACAATATACAGTGAAACCCGTTTAGTACGAATTCCAGGGGAGAGGGCCAATTTACTCGTTGTAAGCATTGCTCGTTCAAACCATTTTATCGATTTTGGCAACCCTGACGAACCTATCAATCGGTCCTCGCATCTACTGTGATGTGCGTGTTGGTAAAGTGTGAAAAAGACAGAAAACCGGAAACACACTTACCCAACAAAGCATGGTTGTAAGCCCAGTATCCTGTATCCATAGGGTTTTTAATGCCGATTACATACACTTTAAAACAGTTTATTAACACACGATAACATCAAAAACATCAAATCCACACACGCGCTTTAAGAGAAAGTTAAAATTTCCCGGAAGTCACAAGATCAGTGCGCAAAGAGTGAGTCCAGTGTCGTCTGCTTGCGCTGCAGACACCCAAGTTGTTATATCGGCCAATCAGAATGCCGCTTACATATCAAGGGGTCAGTCAAGATGGCGATGTTGTTGTCAGTGTGTTCTTGTTCTAGCCAGGTAGTTGTGCAAGAAAGCTTGACTTTGGGATGGCGGTGTGGTTGTAAGTGCGTTCTCGTTCTAACCGCGTAGTTTTTGCATAAAAGCTTGACTTTGGGAGTCAATAAATTGTACGTTATATGCAAGTTGCTCGTTGTAACGAGCTCGTTGTATGCAGAATTATTTAACAAGGAAAAAGAAGGCTTGTGGTCGGGAATTTTGAAACCACTCGTTAAACACGGGCTCTCGTTTAAACCGTACTCGTACTAAATGGGTTTCACTGTATATATATATATATATATCAGGCATGGGAATTGGAAAAGTAAATAAAAGCTGAAAAGCGGGGGTCTGCGAGACGCCTAAGGCCCCTGGTAGGGTCCAGGGGGTAACGCTGAAGCTTTTTTGGTAACTGAAGCCCTAAAACTGCATTAGAATGGCTAAGTTTAGCTGTTTTTTCAGCTGACAGACATTTTTACGGCGGAAAAGCAATGTAATTTTGGCGGAAATTTGCTGTTTGGCGGACAATTCCCATCCCTGATATATATTTTTTTATAAGGTGTTCCTGTTTTGACGCGGCATCATGGAGAACCAGCTGGCTGGGTCATTGTAGATTAGGGATTTCTCTTTTTCCTTTGCTCTCTCTTTTTTTTAAATTTTTATTTCTTTTATGTTACCTCCCTTATAAGACCTCCCATTATAAGACTCCCTCCCACATAGGACCTACTTCTCTGAGACAATGCCCTTCTTTGTAGGTATTGAAATTACCTCCCTTATAAGACCTCCCATTATAAGACTCCCTCCCACATAGGACCTACTTCTCTGAGACAATGCCCTTCTTTGTAGCTATTAAAATTACCTCCCTTAGGGAGGTTCCACTGTATTTTATTCTTTTGTTTCTCTGACTTTGGACCTCGACCGAAATAGTGCCATAAAAATCAAATTGTTGATTGTGGGCACTTAACCCTTTCACCGCCAATGTCGCATTTTTGCACCACAATGATTTGACACCCATGTCATTAAAACCCTTGAAATCAGGGTCTGTTATTCAATGATATTGTGTTCCTAAATTTGGGCAGTAAGGATTGACCCTATTCTAAATGTGTCACAGAGAAATCCCACGATATTGCAGACGAAATCTTGTCTGTAGCCAAGCAAGTTTAATGGACATTTTTGGCTCAAAGATGGCTGGCGGTGAAAGGGTTAACCGAAGGAAGAAGAAGAAGAAGAAGAAGATTCCGCTGACTTACTACTGGCGTTGAGGAACTTGTCCACGTTCTTCAAGGGGAACAGGGGTTCCTTGAGCTCCCTGAAGAACATCTTGAGGGCCCCAGTCAGCGTGTGGATGTCCCACTGCTCATCCATCAGATTGTGGTCATCATCTGTGACACAGAAACAATACGATGGTCAACCATATGACTGTACTCCCTGAAGAACATCATGAGGGCCCCGGTCAGCATGTGGATGTCCCACTGCTCATCCATCAGGTTGTGGTCATCATCTGTGACACACAGAAACAATACGGTGAGCCACATGATTGTACTCCCTGAAGAACATCTTGAGGGCCCCGGTCAGCGTGTGGATGTCCCACTGCTCATCCATCAGGTTGTGGTCATGATCTGTGACACAGAAACAATACGGTGAGCCACATGATTGTACTCCCTGAAGAACATCTTGAGGGCCCCGGTCAGCGTGTAGATGTCCCACTGCTCATCCATCAGGTTGTGGTCATGATCTGTGACACAGAAACAATACGGTGAGCCATATAAATCTATAGATATACCAACAGTGCACGTCATGCACCCACAGGAGCACTTTCACAGAGACTCCTCTAAATGGTCACCGCGTGGAGAGCAACCATGTACCCATCTTAGCTGAATGGAACGTCCCGTGCGTACGTGCCCCTTCGCCCTTGCAACACAACATCGCTTTCCAGGGTTGTGTTGGTAGGGCTGCTCTTGTGTTGGTAGGGCTGGTAGAGTTTACTGTGTATCTGGATCCCATCAGCATCTTCGGGTGTGTGTTTTTCTCGCAGACTGTAGACCATAGGCAGCAGGTGGGGATACCGGGGGGGGGGGGGGGGGGGTGTTTCATACAAATAGTTCCCCCACCTTTTTGAAGTTCTGTGCTGGTAACTTCCTCTACTCTATCACTCTCTGACTCTGCCTTTTTTTCCTTTGCTTACTGTGTTCTACTATCTTTCTGCCTTACTGTGGTCCATTCTCCTGCCTTTGTTTTTAGAGAACCCTTACAAAGGGTTTCTCCAGCCGAAGATGGACATGCTGGGGCTAACCATTTCTTAGTTAGGCGCATAATATCAGCATAAGGCATCTGTGCATCTGCGCTCATACGACAGGAAACTGTCTGAGGGATCGACGACAAAGAAGAACATACAGAGGATTTCATCACTTCAATGTTTTGTTGTGTGTTTAAAAAATAAAAATAAATTACATCTAAGTGCAGAACATTTCACAAGCACCTGGAAACTAAATAAATCCTGCAAGGGGGCGCCCCCGGTGGAGTGCAGGAGCAGCGCACACACACACACATTTACTGCTCTTTTTTCACCCCTCTAGACTACTACAAGTGCTACATTCCTTTGGATGGAAGTTCAGTTTAACGTCGCGTATCGGCTTTCGCCATGTACGACGGGCTGAACTAACCAACCAGGGTATAAACAAAAATTTATGTTCCTGAATCACTGTCCCAGCCAAAAGGCCGAGAAGCGATCAGAATTAATCTACATTCCTTTGAATATAGCAAATGCTTATATAGGCCCTTTTCATCGTACAAGTTTGTGTGTGTGTGTAAGAAAAATCGTTGCTTCTCATATTCTCATAATCCGGCGACGCCGGCTCTAGGCAATTTAAAAATCCTGCAATTCAGGACATCCTGCAAGAAGGAGCATCCATGCAAGCAATATGATTTTGACAACCAAGCTTTTGTAGGTATCATCCTACATATCATCCTCAGTTCACCCTTCACCCTCAGAAGTTGTGATGGTCACATTATTTTCACATCAACATGAAGACTCATTAGCACTGTAAAATTGGCTGAATGTGTACCTCAAAAGAAACAAACAAACAGAACAGAAAACTAAGCAAACATCACAATATTGTAAAATCAACATCAACAATCAACAACAACATACAGTATTTATACGGGGCTGAATCTTGATAGAAATCAAATCAAAGCGCACACACATGTTAGCATTCATAACGCATTCAAACAAAAATGCAATACAAAGCGAACACACACGCATGACATACATGGCATACAGCAGAAACAGACCTAAGGGCAAGAGAGAGAGAAGAGAAAGAGAGTGGAGCCTCAATGACGGGGGAACAGGTGGGTTTTGAGGTTAGCTTTGAAAGCAGATAGGGTCGGTCGCTGACGGAGGGAAAGAGGAAGCTTGTTCCAAGATGTCGGTCCTGAGACAGCAAAACAGCGCCGACCAACAGTTGAAAGCTTATGCCTAGGGATCTGGAGAGAAAAAGGGTCAGAATCTGAACGTAAAATGCGAGCTGGCGTATAGATGGAAATATTGTCGCAGAGGTAAAATGGAGCAGCTTTACACGCACATACAAACATAACAAAAGCACAATAGTTTTTTCTTAAAACAATCAATACCTTAAAAACAAAATCCCAATAAAATATTGAAGAAAAAAAACAACAAACAAAAGCCCCCCTCACCTTTGTCGACCACATATCTCAGTCGCTGGATTTCAGACAGGTTTCCACTGATGCGATACAGTCCATCCTGACTCAGCCCTGCACACACAGAAAAGGAACTGAAAATGGATGGCGATGCACACCAACACCAACACCAACACCACGACACCCAGCGTCCTCCACAAATTCATCCCCACACTCTCTTCCTCAAGACCATCAACCGCTTTCAAGTTCAAGTTCAAGTATCTCCAAAAGAGAAATTCAGGTTAGGTGCAACAACATGACAGAGATACAACATAACTGAAAGAACATTAATCAAACGTGTGAAACAAAATTATACCAATCAAATAATTAGTAAAGTTCATTACATGAACTTAGAAATGTGCACATTTAAAACAGAGTAACCATTATTAACTTATAACCGCTTTGCGGCCATCTCCACATCGACCCAGCACCAGAACAACTTGTCCCTAAGGGCTTTCCGCCATGAGGACGTCAAACCCCCCACTCAACAACAACAAGCTGGCGATGGATCTTCTTCTTCTTCTTCTCCTTCGTTGATTACTCAAACAGTTTTCTGTCATACGAGTGCAGATGCATCATGCTGCAGCTATGTGCCAAACTGAGGACAGCTAGGCCCAGCATGTCTGTCTTCGACCGGAGAAAATCTTTGTACAAGTTTCTAGAACAAAGGCAGGAGAATGGACCAGTGAGGCAGAAAGGCAGTAGATGACAGTAAGCAAAGGGGAAAAGGCAGAGTCAAAGAGAGTGACAGATTAGAGGAGGTTGCAAGCACAGAACTTCCAGAAGGTGGGGGAACTACTTGTTCTGAGTCAGTTAGTTAGTCTGTTATAGTCCCGTCAACAGCTATGGTTATCTCAGGACCGTCACCGCGCAAAGTTCGACCACGTATAACAAAACGCACATCAATGATTCTTAAAGACCCACCAGATCATGTGCCAAAATCACGGGTTTTCCCTCTTATAGCTGGAAATAAATCTTGTTTTGGCCAGGTCTGGCTCCCATATAAATGCCCCCAAATTCAAACCGAAACAATTTTAAAGAGCAGCCTCAATTTGAAGTTGGGGACATTTGTATGTGGGTCACAGCTACCCAGAAAAAACAAGGGACTTTTTAATCGTGGTGCGTCAGTGTGTCTTTAACAACTTCTACTTGTGCTGAAAGACGCCCCGCGGTATCCACATGGGGAGTGACTGGTGGAGGAGGGGGGGCGGGAGGGGGCATCCAGCTCCCCGCATGGAGGCACGAGGCGTCCACCCACTGCCCACAGGTTGGCAGGTCAGCGGCCCTACCTTTGCTCTCCACAGCGTGGACACACTCCAGGACAAAGTTGGGCACCGGGGACTTGTCCCTCTCACACAGACTGTGCAGCGTGGAGCCAAACACAGCGTCTGGAACACAACACCATAAGTCATTAAAAGTTTCTTTATAGTCTATTGTCCACTGGCATTGTACAACGCACATGCAAACTTGTCTTCCACCGTGTCAAATAAGATGAGATACATCAAAATCTAAATATTAAAACATTAAAACAAATATGCAACTCTCACACCACACCCAATCATTCATCCGCTCTCCGCTATCTTGCTCACTCATCATGCAACCCACCACCACTTCCGCCTTCATTCTTAACCCTTTCTTTTCTTTTTTCCTTCCTTTTCTCCTTGTCTTTTTTCCTTCCTTTTCTCCTCATTTTTTCCTTGTTTTTTATCCTTTTCACTTTTTTTCTCTCTTTTTTTCCCCTTTCTTTTTTCCCCCTTCCACACCAAACTCTTCACGATCACCACCTGAGAATGGAAGTACAGTACATGTATCTGTAAAAAACGTAAATTGTTTGCTACACAATTATTACATGGCAATAGCATTTCACAACCTCTCATAACACAGCACAATCTTCTTGACTAGTTCATTCAATACCACCTGTTCTCATTTTCAACACTAATAAAGGTGTCCCATAGCCTATCAGCCGTAGGGGCAGTGAACTGTTAGAGGTTCACCGTGTGAAGGGCACGGCATCATGGAAGGCGGAGCCCACCCCTCTCCTTCCGCCGCCTTTTAACCTTCCCTGAACGAATCAGGTACCCACTCCCTGCTGGGTGGACAGAGAGGGTTTTCAGGCCTGAAAAATCCGACTCCAAGCTGGACTCGAACCCGCAACCTTCCGCACCACAGCTGAGCGCTCTAACCACTCGACCACGAGCAACACTAATAAACCTACAGTTGTTCAAATTCATACAAAATTTCAAGGCATTTCGTTGTTGTCGGTTTTTTTTGCTGTCCTATCCTCTGGGCCACACAGTGGCATTGCTCCCATGCCGCTCACACCGAGTCCCCCCAACTCGCAGCCACACCCTGGCTTGTCAGGTTGCAGACTCCGAAATCAGCAGTCCAAGGGGAGTGAATCTATGTTAGGCCATACGGAGGCAACCACCAGAGCAGACACTGCACTGCTGCTGAGTCACTTCGGTGGAGTTCAGTGGAATGAAAGTTAGGTTTTACGTCCACTCGGCTGCAAAACAGCACACATGGGATGAACCATCAACCAACCATCATTCACTACTCGGAGCAGATCCTGGAGGTACTGCAATACCAGGTCTGATCACACATAAGATAATAACAAGAGTTCAGCGGAGCCTGTTCTGATCTTTTATACGCAGGACACCACCTACTAAGCCCCCTACTGATGACAATAATATCTTAAAAACCTTTCATCGCCACTGTCGCCTCTTGACACCACAATGATTGAACACCCATGTCACTGAAATGTATCAAATGAAGTTCTGGTATCCAGTGACATTATGTTCCTAATATTGGGAGTTAGGAGAGGCCTTATTTCATGCATGTCACAGAGGAATCCACAATATTGCAGAGAGAATATTTTCTCTGGCCAAGTAAGTCTCATGGAAAGTTTTGGCTGAAAAATGGGTGGCGTTGAAATGGCTAAGTCATGGAGGCAGCTTGACTGAGGTCCTCCGAGGGTGCCACCATATCAGTCCATCGACGGCTGTCCACAACATACTAATCCCCATGACTTTGACCCGAACATAGCGATTTTTTAAGAATAAAATAGTGAGTCCAAGAGAGGAGATAACGAAATTGAACAAAGGGGGAAAACTCTCTTTCTAATTAACTCCCCTCCACCAAAGTTGATTACGATACCAATCATCTAGCAATGCGTGGATCAGAGCCAAAGTGAGACAAACAAAGCATCATTCTCAATAAAGAATGTGCCAAGTTCGCCTTTATGACCCTCCACCCACACAGAGTACACATCAGCAATGGTGGAGAGGACGACATACAAACAAATCAGCATCTATCCAAGAGTGGCGTAGCCTTCTAGTCTTGAATACATTACACATAAACAACACACAACACAGAACAAACCGGTAAGCCTCAAAAGGAATTTTGGTCAATCGAAGAATGAAATAGTGAGGCCAACAGAGGAGATAACGAAATTGAACAAAGGGGAAAAAAATCGGTATTTTGGGTTAGCTAGCTTCCTCTGTACAAGCACAAATTCTAGTCCCCACAACGTGTCACCTGTCTGTACCTAGAATGATGCCTTCCTTGACCAGGTCTTCTCGGGTAGGTCGTCGGCTGAGGAAGCCCAGCAGCTTGGCCTTGATGCCCAGCATATTGCGTAGACGCTCGCCCCCTACATCCGCCCCACTCTCCGATATGGTCCGCAACCCTGACCAAAAAATAATAATACGTAAGTCACAAGTCACAATCCCCCCCCCCCCCCCCACGTGGGGATACCGGGGTGGGGGTGGGGTGTCTTTCTTACAAATAGTTCCCCTGCCTTCTGTAAGTTCTGTGCTTGTAGCTTCCTCTAATCTGTCACTCTCTTTGATTCTGCCTTTTCCCTTTGCTTACTGTCATCTGCTATCATTCTATCTTACTGGTCCATTCTCCTGCTTTTTTTCTATAAATTCTTACAAAGATTTCTTTAGCCGAAGTCGGACGTGCTGGGCCTAACTATTTCTTAGTTAGGCACATAACGGCATTATGACGCGTCTACGCTCATGTGACAGGAAACTGTCTGAGCGAACAAAGAAGAAGAAGAACAAGTCGCAATAATTTATTGTCCCAAAAGGATGTCAATTTCACGGTGACACATAAAACGGAAAAATTAAACTTATCACAGGTCAAGTACTTCGACTCTCACAGAAAACTCATGCTCACGCAGTTAGCACGCTCTCAGTTACTTGACAGATAGAAGATGAAGTAAAAGGACATTAAACGAGATGTGAAAGTGAAATTGACCCATGGCCAATATTAAAATGGTGCGGCTGTGCCAAATGGAAGCTGTCTTTACCAGTGGCAGTTCTCCCTACACGCCGTAAATAATTGTTGGTTGTTGTCACTCCATGGGTGGAGCGAATGTGTGGGAGGCTCCATGAATGGAGCGAAGTCCCCCGAAGTCGGAGTATGGCCGCCCATGTGGCGAGGGCCCTTTAAAAGCAGCCATACACGTAATCTTCCCACCCAAGGCCATGCGAAATGTTCACATGGCACTGGGTGTGGCCCCAGAGCGCTTAGGCTAGGAAACGAAAACAACAACAACTCAAGTCGTTTCTTAATATATTTTTGGAGACGTTAAAATATAAGAAAAGATGGTTATACTGGCTATTCAAATAAATGTGTGTGCGCTGAGGAAGAAGAGGAGATGAAGAAGAAGAAGAAGCAGGAGGAGAAAAGGGAGGAGGAGGAGGAGGAGGAGGAGGAATAAGATGAGAAAGAAAAAGGAAGAGCAAAACGAAACAAAAAGAAAAAAGACAACTCACCACTTTTACCCAAACTGCCGTCATGAGAAGAGTCCTGAGGGGAAAACAAAAAATATATATATATAAATATTTAAGTACAATTTGCCTACAGAACACCCCTACATATTGTTTTTACTATTTGTAGGCCAAGGAACAGTTCCACCTTCTTCTTTTTTAAAGCCAAAGTCATACTATATGTTCAAACCAAGATAGCAAAATCTGAAATAATTCCTTTGTTGATTCAGAGCAACCAAATATTCAACCAGAACGTTTTTGGGTTTTTTAATGTGATCAACTCAACTCAACTCAACTTTTATTTTGTCCTCATAAAACCAAGGATAATTTTCTTGCGGACACGTCAAATATACACACAAGAAACCAAACAATTTATAAAAGAACAAAATAAATTGTAATTACAGTGGAATCCGCTTTATCGGCCACTTTTGGGACAAGGCAAAATGTGGCCAATAAAGCGAATCGGCCGATAAAACGAACATCGAGATACTGTATGACGCAATTATGCAAGTCAAAAGCAATGACGTCAAATAAAATCTGTCAAAACACAAGAGTTCATACAGTACAGTGTATGTGTACTGTATGTGAACACTTTATTAATCCTACAACTTGACAGAAGCACGAGTAAAAGACAATGATTTTGTGTTCTTGAGTGATTTTAACGTCATGCAGGGTCTTTCAATTGACAACAGCTCGCCTTCCAACTTCACACTCAACCATGTAAACGTCAAAAGCGTGTTGTCAGTTTGTCTGTTGTTCTCTTTCTCAAAAAAAGGGGGGGTAAAGAGAAAAAATTAGAGAGAAAAAGTGGCCAATAAAGCGAAATTGAACATTTCAGCTTTGGCCGTTAAAACGAACAAAATAACACATGCTTAAGAAGAAAAAATTCCGTACATTAGGAAATTGGCCGATTAAGCGGCTTTGGCCGATTATCCGAAGGCCGATAAAACGGATTCCTCTGTACATGCTTTAAAAGTTCCTTTCACACTTCACACGCCCCGCTCACTTTAACAACTGCTTGCTTTCATACAACCATCCACCCTTCCCACCAACATCAAATCTCATCACAAGACTTTGGCAATAAAACATTATAGACCCTATTTGAACAATCATACCAAAACATCTCTCTCTCTCTCCCTCTCTCTCTATGACTCTCTCTCCCCCTCTCTCCCTTCTCCTCCCTCCCATCTCCTCTCTCCATCCCCTCCCCCCGTCTCACCCTCACCCTCTCCCACCATCTACCCCCTCTCTCCAAACCCACCCTTCTCCTCCGCAATAATACAATGAGCTCAAATGAATAAAAATTATACGTACACATGCCTAATAAAAGATAACAGAATGAAAAATTAGTTAGACTAAAAGCAATCACAGTCATCAATACATTTATCGGCATAAAACACAGCAGAAAGGCTAAATACAAACTCAATTAAATAGAAAATACAAGAAAATACATTATGTATAAAATCATTAACCACTTTTCCACCTGCACACTGAAGTCCCCCCCCCCCCACTACCCTCTTCACACACACACACACACACATTAAAATTAAGCATATGACTAATATAAGATGAAAATGCAATACTACACAACTAAACACTAAGCACTGTTACTCTTAAACTAATAAAAAAGAGGCCATCTAAATACATTTTGAAAGCTGAAAAATTCCTTTGAAAAAACAAACCAATATTTGTGATGCAGTACGCGAATACCCAGCTAAATTCGGCCAGCCACAAGAGAGAGAAAGAAAGAGAGAAAGAAAGAGAGAAAGAGAGAGAGAGATTTGATTGATTGAAATTTATTTTCAAAAGAAACTATTAGAGATAGATGAGTTCTGTTTTCTGCCTGTTAATCTGTTGTCTCTGGCCTTTTTTAAAATATGAATGTCAAAAGTGATCATTTACGACATTAGCCTGGTTTTCCTGTGCTGCATCACATTTTTTCATAGTTAACCCCTTGACTGCCACATAATGTATCACGTATGACGTCATCAGGTGAAAGAAAAGAACTCTGGGGGCTTATATTTCCAGTCCATTTTGGCAGGTTGAACCTAACAGTTCTCTTTTCAATCTTATATGTTTTTCATATTTTTGTTCTCAAATGTTCTCCGGCAGTGAAGGGGTTAAACTTAGCTAACTATTAGTAAAGTTTATTACAAATGATATACAAGGTTGCAGCACTAATAGCCAGTGCAAAGTCTTGTACATTAACCCTTTCCCTGCCAGCCCTGTACCATACAGGCAGTATGATGTCATTGATGATGCCATGACTTTTGACGTCACGGGTCTGGAATGCTGGCTGTTGTTCTAAACAGTCAGGAGGGACCTATCTCCAAGTCCAGACCAATTTCTCAGATTTGAGTCAAACAAGTCTCTTTTAGATTTTATGTTTAACCCTTTCACCACCAAAGTCGCATTTTAGCACCACAGTGGTTTAACACCTATGTCACTAAAAGGCATCAAATTGGGGTCTATTGTCCAAAGATCCTATTGTCTTAGTTTTGAGAAGGATAGACCTTATTTTATATATGTCACAGAAGAATCCACAATACTGCAGATGGATTTTGTTCACTACCCAGGTAACATTGATAGAAATTTTGGCTGAAATATGGCTGGCGGTGAAAGGGTTAAAAAAAAGATAATTTCTCCATTTTTAGAAGGGGTAGAGTCAAAGTCATTCACAAAAGCCTCAACCATCAAATGAGTCTTCAGTGCTATGAAAAAAATAATCAATTATCATACACAGATACAGTTCTCACTCTCACTTCACTATGGAATTTATCGTGATAATGTCAAACGCCTAAACTTACATCCCTTTGCGTTCCACCTATAACATCTGTTGACGTAAATTTTTCTGCGTCAAAACGTTTCTTTTCTAACGTCATCAGTTATGGGAAGTTCATGGAAGGAAAGTAAGACTACTATTTGTGACCCCGCACCACGAAAGGGACATTAAGTCGCTGGGCTAGTTTCTCCCAACAGGCTTGCAAAGTCAAAAATCTCATTTTTTGTCAATTTTGAGCTATGGGTATATTTGTGTTCTCTAACATCTTATCTTTCATATTTATAAAGGACAATCTTTAATATTGTCTCTAAATGGTATTATATGTGTTTTCAAACGAGCAGGTCAATGCATTTTCTTCAGCTAGGCTAGACTTTAGACGTGTTTTCTCAAAATGGCTGATGCTCACCCAACTAACTTTAAATGCTCATAACTCGGGAACGGAAAAAGATACAAGAATGATTCCTGTATCATTAGAAAGAGAATTGTCTGACGTTTTCAAATGTAAATAATTTTCTCAGAATGGTCAGTTTGACACTTAATGTCCCTTTCGTGGTGCTCAGTCACATTTGACAACAGTGTTGACTGCAGCAATGATTCCTATTGAAGGATTGCCCTACAAGATCTATTTAATTTTGATTCTGAAGTAATGAGAAGAAAAACAACAATGTTTTGCTTAACATTGTGATCAGACATAAATTAATTCGGAAAGATAAAGAACAGTAACTCTTCAGAAACTCTATAGAAATAGAAACTTCTAGTAAACACCATGGACAATAACTCTAGGATCCTTTTGAATCCCGTTGGCCCAAATTTAAAGGTATTCTCAACCTACGAGTCATTAGAGTGAAAAGCCAATAACGCTCCCGCGCAATAGATGCACCCACCTTTGAAATGTCGTTGGCGACCATCTTCAGTCTGAAGAACCATTCGTGGATCATTTTCTCGTCGTCGCTGTGCAGCAGAAACTGAATCCCCGAGCTGGCTGACAGCTGAAAGCACACACGCACGCACACTTTTTAAAAATCTAAGGGAAGTAACTGTAAAATCAAACAAGGAAAGTTGGTTTGTTGAATAGCAGACAGTTTTGGACCTTAGGGCAAATGCACATTACATCCGCAATCCGCAAATTCTGTACGGAAATCCCATCATTTCCCATAAGAAATGAGATGATGCAGAAATTCATCCGCAATCCCATCCGCTTACATAATTAAATGGGGTTTCCGTACAGAACTAGTGGAACAGGACTTGTGTTCCGTACGGAATTTGAGGAACAGAACTTGTGTTCCGTACAGAATTTGTGGAACAGGACTTGTGTTCCGTACGGAACTTGTGGAACAGGACTTGTGTTCCGTAGGGAACTTGTGGATTGCGGATCAAATGTGCACAGGCCCTAAGAACGTGTAACCCATGATTGAAGGTGCTGGTTGCAGGAAGTGCTAAGGGCCACTGACCATGATGGTGTTTCTGTGGCTGATGATTTAGTGACTCCTAAAGGGTTAATGACCATGATGGTGTTGGTGATTTAGTGACTCCTAAAGGGTTAATGACCATGATGGTGATTTAGTGACTCCTAAAGGGCCACTGACCATGATGGTGTTTCGTCGGCTGGTGATGTCCTTGGCGGGGTTGAAGTCAACCTTGGCCCCCAGCAGACTGATGACCCCCTCCGTCTTGGCGTGCGGGGAGCTGGCCTTTTGGGCCGCAGCCTTTTGGTCCTTGTAGAACACCAGGTTGGTGTGCTGCAGCACCACATACGTCTGGTTCCAGCTTTTCCTGAACACACACACAAACAAGCTTGGTTCCAGCTTTTCCTGAACACACACAAACAAGCTTGGTTCCAGCTTTTCCTGAACACACACACAAACAAGCTTGGTTCCAGCTTTTCCTGAACACACACAAACAAGCTTGGTTCCAGCTTTTCCTGAACACACACACAAACAAGCTTGGTTCCAGCTTTTCCTGAACACACACACAAACAAGCTTGGTTCCAGCTTTTCCTGAACACACACACAAACAAGCTTGGTTCCAGCTTTTCCTGAACACACACACAAACAAGCTGAAGCACCACATACGTCTGGTTCCAGCTTTTCCTGAACACACACACACACATGCACACAGAGCGGCAAATGTTAAGAAAAGACCCCTCTTCTGCCCCCTTCCATTCATTTTAGGCTGTTCCGTCGACCGCTGTCGCATTCTCAGATTACCGCGGACACTAAACTGACCCTAAACCTATCTCTAACCCTATCTTTAACCCTATCCTTAACCCTAACCTGAAACTGCTGTAGCATTCCCTTAGGGTTAGGGTTAGAAATAGGGTTTGGGATAGGGTTAGGGATAGGCTTAGGGTCGGTTTAGTGTCAAATACACACACACACAAAAAGTTGATGGTACGTTATGATCATGTGCACGTAAATTCAGAACACAGTAATCTGAGAATGCGGCATCGGTCGACGGAACAGCCTGAAACACACACCGGACGGCTTCCGGACATTCTCTACAAGTTCTTCTAATCTTTTTGTTGTCGATTGCTCAGACAGTTTCCTGTCAAATGAGCACAGATAATGCAATCCGATCTTATGGGCCTAACTAATAAACAAGGGTGCAACTACACAAAATAAAAAACCCTGAAAGGCCCGGGTCCAGGGGTAATGTCCCCCTGCAGCTGAAGCAAAAATTGATTTATTTAGTTTGCTTTTTACACAATTTATACAAATGCTTATTTTAAAATCTTTGGAAAAAAATACAGTAGACACACAAAGATCTAGCTGACAAATTAAAAAAGGAACTTCCTGTTCTAGTAAAATTCAAAAACAGGAAATCCTTCTATACCAGGAAAAGTTGCACGCATTAATAAATAGTTAGGCCCAGCATGTCTGTCTTAGGCTGGAGAAAATCTTTAATAAGGGTTTCTAGTACCGTAAATTTCGGACTAAATTTTGTTATCCAATTTCGACCTATGCGCCTAATAAACGCCCTATAAGTGAACAAAATCGTGAGAAGAGAGACAACGATAGCCGTACTCAGTACAGTCTACTGTGAGTCACAACATCGAAAGTGGTAACGAGTCGCCGATACGACGAATACTCACGTTAAAATGCTTCAAAATACCTGTTATCGTCTGAGATACCGTCCAACAGATGCCACAACCCTTCATTGGATGCAAAAAGCATCGTTGTAGAGCTTAAAATGCCATCATTCTACCAATTTTTGTGAAGAATTGTCCAAACACAACAACCGGAAGTCGCAAAAACGGAAATTTTGATTATTTGAGAAGGGAGCCAACTCTCGTTTACGACAACAATAATGGCGGTCGGTAAGCGTTTACAGGACGTGTACGGGCTTCAAACTTCGACTTTCTTTTGCGAGGTGTGTATCGCCTTATAAACGAGGGCGCCTTTTACTTGGATTTTGTCAGATTTTTCTTGAAAATTGCCCTATTCGCCTTATACACAGCAGCGCCTAATGAGCCGAAAAATACGGTATATGTCAGCCAAATTCAAGTAACAAAACAAACCATGTATAGACTTTTCTGTCTGTACATTTAGATGATTCACAGTTCACACGCAAACTCACTTGGTCTTCTTCTTTCCTATGTCGGATATCTTGGTCTTGTTCAGGTACCCACACAGCTGATCCTGTTGGGGGAAAAAAGAGGAAGAAAATGCAATAAGGTCATGATGCAAAAACTACA
This sequence comes from Phymorhynchus buccinoides, assembly GCA_017654935.2. NCBI lineage: Eukaryota > Metazoa > Mollusca > Gastropoda > Neogastropoda > Raphitomidae > Phymorhynchus > Phymorhynchus buccinoides. Next base: position 35,791,655 of record CM065704.1, read on the forward strand.
ATCTACAAAGTACAATCTTTAAGAAAGAAAAACGAAGGAAATACAATATTTTTATGCATGAAGGGTTAACCCCTTGACTGCCAGAGAAAATCAGAGAAAAAATCATTGAGCAAATCGTGCCATGAAAAAGACAACTGATAGAGCCAATCTGGAAAAATGGTCTGGGGATATAGATCTCTTGACTGTGCAAGAGCAAAAGCCAGCATGTCAGGGTTGTTCATCTTCATCTGATGATGTCATCATCAGTGATGTCATCAGGGCCTGTATTCACGTTGAGATAGCATGACACTTAGCATCATGCTAACTTAGAAGCTCTTCCAAAAGTCCTATTAAATCCTATAGGACATTGGAAGAGCTTCTAAGTTAGCATCATGCTAAGTCTCATGCTATCTCAACATGAATACAGGCCCAGGTCAGTACGTAATACATTGGTGGCAGTCAAGGGGTTAAGGGCCCGCCACACTGCATACGATGCGATGCGATTGCGACCCGTTTGTGACGATGTCTGTGAGTCATGATTCACGTGAAATACTTCCGTCTAAATATAATTCTAGTAATTTCGCTCCCTATACTCATATAAACCCCAATACATGAATCACATAAATTATCTGCTACAAAAATACAGACATTTCATCGGATTTGCGTACGGGAGACTAAAAATATACACGTAGTGAACATTAACTCACTCGGGACTGGCTGAATTATTTCCCCTTGTTCTGTGGGGACTGGGCATTCGACTAGGTTCGTAAAATAATCACCCAAACCAAGTTATAAACTAGAGTTAGGCATCAATATTTTCAGAAAAGATTAGCAACACCATGCACTAAACGAGCGTAAAATATCAGATTCCATACCTTCGTCGTTTGTCTCCTATTGATGAAAACAGCTAACACATAGAAAGAAGGAAAATTTCCCATTCCGATCTTTGACCCCCCTCTACAACCAAACCTGAATGTAAAGTCTGCAATGATTGGTTGATTTCAAGAGAGGCAAGGTCAAAGCAAACTGAAAATAGGTTATGACTTCCCCTGGAAAGCTGGTTACAAGCCAGAAATCAGAACCTCTTGAAAACTCTTATGAGCCGGAGCCGGGCCATTCGTCCTAAACGGTTGTGCGAGCCATGAGCCGGATCCGGCTCATTCGCCCCGAGTGAGTTAACTAGTAGGATTTCATCAGAGTTATTCAGACAGTAGAATTTCACGAGTATCGTGCCCCACAAATGTCACAATCAGATCGCATTGGGATCAAATTGTATGCAGTGTGCCTGGCCCTATACCAAATTATAGAAATAGTTACTCTGGAATTAACCTTTTAAACTTTGTATCTTTTAAGCCACAGTTTAAAAATACACAAAAAGGAACCTACAAATTTCACAACACACGCATGCACGCGCACGCGCACACAGACACAACTTTCCTCTCGTTATCAAAAAAATGATACCAAAAAAAGAAAAGATATATGATTGTGGTTAAATGCAAACACAAAACTAAGCAACAAAAGATTAAAATATGACTGCGAGGAGAAATGTCAAAAGTCTACGCATATATGTCAGTAGATGCATAAATATATTATAAAAAAATATCTATGCCTAAATAAACGCACAGACAACACACACAAAGCAGCACAATAGGTAAAATGCGACTCATCACCACGAAAGGGACATTTGACACTTGACACTTGAAAACTTTAGTATGCAAGGATTGAGATTTTAGGCCAGGTCTAGTTTCTCACAACAGCCTTGAAAATTCAAAAATTTCATTTTTTGTCAATTTAGAGTTATGGGTATTTTCGTGTTCTCTATCATCTTATCTTTCATATCTATAAAGGATAATCTTTAATATTGTCTCAGAAATACTCTTATAAGTGCTTTGAAATGAGTAGGTCAATGTATTTTCTTCAGCTAGGCTAGACTTTTAGACTGTTTTCTCAAAATGGCCGACACTCACCCTACCAACATTAAATGCTCTTTAACTCTGGAATGAAAAAGGGTACAGGAATGGTTCTCGTATCATTATAAAGATAATCGATCTACCCCTGTGCATTATAATGTGACTGATAATATAGTAAGAAACTATAATAACAAAATCTGAATTTTGTGTACAATTTGGGGAGTGCTCCTAATAGTCCGTAAAGTAAGGTATCGTATTTTACGGACTACAAGGTGCACCTAATTTAAACAGACCTGTTTACCCCCTACTCAAGTCATGAGCAGTCTGGGTAGCTGAAATGAGTAGTCTGGGTGCATAATGTGTAGTTTTATTCATTAAACCATCAAACAATCTTCACTGAAAATGAGTAGTAATCAAGAATTAAAGAGCATTATTTTCAATGTTGAAGAGTAGTTGAGGTCCAAATCGAGTACAATACTACTCGAAAAGAGTAAACAGGTCTGTAATTATAAGGAGTACCTCAAAACTTTTACACAAAATTCAGATTTTGTTATTATAGTTTCTTACTATATTCAGGCATCAGAACAGTCTGAAGTCCAATCCTCTGAAAACCACGGTACAAGGGGCACCAAGGCCCCAGACTGTAGAGGGACACCAACGTGACCAAAATGGCTTAATACAGTGATAAATCACTTTAACATGCTATTTAACAGAAAAGATAACACTCAATTTAAAGTCAAAACCTCTGACAGAAGAGGCCAATCCTCTGTCAGAAATTCTCAATCCTCTGAAATTAGCAGATCCTCTGACAATTCCGATGCCTCTATATTATCAGGCACATTAAAAGGCGCAGGGGTTTCACTCTAGGGAAAAAAGTATCGCCTTATAGACCGTAAAATACAGTATTTATCTCAGAATGGTCAGTTTGACACTTAATGTCCCTTTCATGGTGCTGGTCACAAGTGACAAGTGTTGCACACACGTACACACACCTCAAACCTGTGCTGCTGGCTTGCAGAGGGGGGTAACTGGAAGGAGGGGAAGGAGGGGCTTTTCTCTACCTACAGAGAGAGAAAGAGCACACAGGGAAGGGTAGCGTGGATACAGTTCTAATGAAAGCATAATCAATAGAGAAAAAAATGAGAAAAAAAGACAGCAAACCATGTAAATGAAGTCCCAGAAATTGTGTAGTTGTTGTCGTCGTACCCTGGCTTAAAGACTCCAGGGGTCATCCCAACAGCCGAAGCACTTGAACACTCCCTTTTTCTTCCAACTACTGGACAGGGCCCTATCTTGCGGGCGTTTGAAGTCCAACTAACTGGTCACATTAGGCAGGCGGCATTAAAAACAGGATTTTAAAACAGTGCAGTACTGCACTAAGAGTCTTGCGTTAACTATTTAGTAATTTACATTTCTGCGTGGATTTTTAGCAGAAAGAGGCCCGGTGGCTGGTGGTGATGCCACCGAGGCCGGCCCTGAAAACTTCTGGACTGATGGTGTCTGTCATGGCTGTAGGGAGTGAGTGGTACTCTATGGTACAAATGCACCAGCTAGGGATGAGAACGTTACGTGTATGGCCGTGCATGGGGGAGGGCATGATGCACCGACCATTATTTCTATTACAATGCAATCCCATTTTCTATATAACTGTGAGTACAAGAAAAGGATAGGTTCTCAATCCACACAGGGCAGCACACAGGAAAGATAGCATGGATACAGTTCCACTTCAAATAATACACCCCACAATCTTTTTGTTTAAAAAAAATAAAATAATAATAATAATAGTCAATAATGCTTATATAGCGCATAATCTTGCTAAGCAACTCAATGCGCTTTTCACTCACCATTCGCACAAACATTTCTAACAGACTGGTTCACGTATCCTCACCATACATCTCTATGGAAATGAATACATTAGAGAATGCATTGCATATAACCATAACACAACACACTAACACCCACCTCCCTTCAACCCCCCACCCCACCCATCCCCCTAGATACCTATCAACAGAGGCAGACACTATTTCAAAAATGGCTTTTTCGCAGAGCCATAAAACATAAAATCTTATCTCATCCGTTACAATTTCGATGTAAAAAATTAAAAAAATTAAAAATAAAGAAAAGGGTGGGGGTATTATTTAGCAGTTTCATATTTATATCTATGAAGCAGAGTTGCTATAGAGTTGCTTACCTTACTTACTCGGTCAAATACCATAGCAACAACAAACAAAACTGGCGTCGACGGGTGAAGCGAAGTGAGTGAACGATTTTCAAACATTTTAAATAGAAAGAGGGGTTACAAACTGATCTAACTTGCAAAACGTAGAGAACGCACAAAGAAATAAACATTGAGATTGACCCAGATATCTTGATGGTGAGAAACACAAACCGAGTGTGTCGAAATCTAGATCTACTCAAACGTAGCATGTTCGGAGGGTGAATGTTACCATCTGAGGGGGCAATTGCTATCATACAGTCTTGACATCTGTAGGGTCCCCCTTATCTAAAATGCTGCACAATAAGGGGTACCATTATAAATAATATGTTAATGGACAGAAAGTTGCCATTTTTAGATTTTTATGCATTTTTGGAAAGGATTGACTACAAATGTCAAAAAATATACATGATAGCAATTGCCCCCCACGTTCAGACCGCAAGGCCTAGTGCAAAGTGAGAGGAAAAATCCCTTGTACCCAGGTTCGAACTCGGGTTTACTTGACGTAAGGCGAACGCGTTACCACTGTGCAACTCTGTTACTGTGTTAGCGAAACTACTAAAATAAAAATAAAAGACTATGAAATTACATCAGTCATACCGACTGCAGTGTAGAGTGGCACAGTGGTAGCGCGTTCGCTTCGTGTCAAGTAAACCAGAGTTCGAACCTGGGTACAAGGGATTTTTCCTCTCACTTTGCACTAGGCCTTGCGGTCTGAACGTGGAGTCTTTCGGATGAGGCGATAAACCGAGGTCCCGTGTGCTCATGCACTTACCACACGTTAAACCCAGTGGCAACGAAAAAGTTGTCATTTGGTCCAAATTTACCCCCCTCCCTTCCTTCCTCATCAGTCACACAAAAATCGCATGCAACAAAAAATAATCACGCCTTTGGCTGCGACGCGCTCTCCAGGTGGGAACAACCTGAATTTCACAGACGCCTCTGTGACTAAAAAGTACCAAATACCTAATAAATATGATCATGGATCCTGGCAGACACACATCAGTCACACAAAAATCGCATGCCCCCAAAAAAATCGGGTGGCGCGCCTCTGGCTGTAACGCGCTCTCCAGGTGGGAGCAATCCGAATTTCACAGAGACGCCTCCGTGACTATAATGTACCTAACCTAACCTGCATTGCGTTGCAAAGCCTTACACAGCATCGCACTACACCGTCGTGTGTACCTGTGAGCTGGGGGCAAAGTTGTGAGGCAAGGTGCAGGCTTTTGGGTCAGCGGGGGCCTGGTTGGGCAGGGTGCGCTCAATCTTGCCGTACATGGACATGGGCCGGATGGCAAAGTTGGACGCATTCACCCCCGCCCCCTCCCCTCCTCCTCCACCAACCCCCAATGTCGCCGACATGTCCCCGTTGCTGGATCCCAGGCCTTGAGTCTGCAACAACGTTTCGTCATTAGGTGAAACGGGTGGTTAAAAAAAAATAATTCTGAAGAAAAAACAAACTTGGGTGGACTTTGAAGTTGGCCATATTCACCCCCATCCCCTCCCCCCCCCCTGCCCTGCCCTGCCCTGCCCTGCCCTCCCCTCCCCTCCCCTCCCATGTCGTTGATGTATCCCCGTTTCTGGAGCCTGGGTCTCGAGTCTGTAGACAAGATTTCAATCACTGTGGTAAAATTTGGATTTATAGTTTAGTCTTTCGTAAAAAATAGTTCCCCCACCTTCTGGAAGTTCTGTGCTTGTAACTTCCTCTAATCTGACACTCTCTTTGACTCTACCTTTTCCCTTTGCTTGCTATCATCTACTATCTTTCTGACTTATTGGCCCATTCTCCTGCCTTTTTTCAACAACAAAATCTTCCAAATAATGTTCCTCCTTTGAGCTCCTCCGAAATCGGAATGTGTCGGCTGTGCTGTACTGTACGCAGCGGGGAGACCAGTGAAAACTGAAAACGGGACACATACGTACTTCACCCATTATGGCCTTTTGGCTTGGGAACGCAGAAGAAGAAGAAGAAGGATTCAAAAGTTATCTTCATCACTACATAAACGACACAGTCGTAGCAGCTGTGAGAAAGGGATGCTGTCTGTGGTTGCTTTGGGGAGGCTAGATGAGAACAGCAGGTAAGAGTGGGAATCAGTGGGTCTGTAGAACACAGATATAGTGAAGCTGTCAGAGTTGGGGGAAATGGGGAGCTGGATATCAAAGAAACGCAGGAAAGATTTGGATATTTCAAAGGTGAATTTCACAAAGGGGTGAAAGTTGGAGACAAAGGTAATATGAAGCCCATGAATTGGTTTTTTTTATACATTGAATTGGATTATTTTTCGGGTTTGATACATACACAAACATGCACATGCACATTATGGAGAATTACACACATCACATGTTGTAGCGCTTGCAAAGAGGGATATGCATACTACCCCATTCTATAACCTAGCACATACATGAGTTTGAATGTGAGTGGCAAGGAAGAAACCTATAACTCAAAGCTCAAATCAACACACATATGAACAGAGAGAGAGAGAGAGAGAGACACAGAGAGAGAGAGAGAGAGAGAGAGAGAGAGAGAGAGAGAGAGAGAGAGAGAGAGAGAGAGAGAGAGAGAGAGAGAGAGAGAGAGAGAAACAGAGACACACAGACAGACAAAGACACAGAGAGACAGACAGAGACACACAGAGAGACAGACAGAGACACACAGACAGACAGACAGACAGACAGAGACACACAGACAGACAGACAGACAGACAGACAGACAGACAGAGACACACAGACAGACAGACAGACAGACAGAGACAAAGGGAGACAGAGTGAGACGAAAGTGAAGGCGAGAGAAACAGACAGACAGAAAGATAGAGACAGATTAAACAGAAAGGAAAAAAGAGAGAGAGAGAACAACGAACACAAAAAATTAACACCAAAAATGCATAGGGGCAAAACTAGGTACAATTTGTATCACATATGGGTGGAGTGAAGAAGCCATAATCAGACACACACACACACACACACACACACACACACCTTCACACACACACACGCACACGCACACGCACACACATGTAACACAGACCTTCACAAAAGTATTCCCATTCCCATTCCTTAATTAACATCATTTCAATAACATACTCTACCTTGAAGAAGAAAAAATCTCAAACGCCCAAGTTTAGTTGGTGAAGGTATACTTCGGATTTCATTTATCCTTTTACGAACACACTCAACCATGGACTAAAAGTAATGCGAAAGCTGTGCCTACCCAAGTCAAAGTTAAAATCATGAACGCAGTTCACAAAACAGGAGAAAAAATTGTTCACTGAAAAAATAAAAAGGAGGTCATTGTTGAACACTTTTTAAAAAAGAGAAGAGAAAGAATCTGAAAACATAGGCTGGGGTTGGGGTGGGGTTGGGGTGGGGGTAGCGAGAGAAGGAGAAGAGGGGTGAGGAGTGACAAAAACACAATGTAGGTAAAATCCCAAAGCACACATACAGACATTACTATTGTCGTAATTAAATACATACATACATGCACCCCTATATACACACATGCCATCATATACACATACATATCTGGGCCTGTATTCACGTTGAGATAGCATGAGACTTAGCATCATGCTAACTTAGAAGCTCTTCCAAAAGTCCTATTAACTCTTTCTATACTAACCTGCGCTCTCGTCGCAGGGCATGCGCACAACGCCTCGTTACTAAGGTAACGGGATATCGCATGTGAACTTTAAAAATTCATAGTTCATAGGTTAACAGTCATGCATGCTTCAAAGTGGCTCAGAGGGCTACTACTACGTTTCATTCATGCCTCTAACACTGATTGGCTGGCTGCCGGTTATTTTGGGACCTTCAAATTATATTTTTCGCTATTATGAGTGTGCCTGGCTTCACAAAACATACATTTATTTTAAAATATCACAAATCAAAACTAATCAAGTGGATGCTTTGAAACTGTTGCAGGTGTTAGTACTGTATATTGTGTACATATTGCCTAAATGTCACGTTTGTATCTGTTACCATTATTTAGAAACTAATTTTTTTGCAACCTATGCAAATCGGCCAGTACAGAACGCTTGCAAAGGGAAGCAACTGGCCAGCAGTTAAATCCTATAGGACTTTGGAAGAGCTTCTAAGCTGGCATCATGCTAAGTCTCATGCTATCTCAACGTGAATACAGGCCCTGGTTACTACTTACTCTTCTAGGCAAACTATACGTTCTGCCCAAGAACATGTGATCCTGAGCAGCCATAGACAGAGACACACACACACAAAAAGAGTAAAATATTTAAAGATCCCACCATGGAATTAATATTTCAAAGCATCAGTATTTCAGACAGTGATTAACTCTTCTAGCTCCATGTATTGTATTTTTGACATTCTTGGTTGTCCGTTGTATTGGGAAGTATTGGTTTTTTTGCTCTTTCTTGCTTAATCCTTTTACTATCTTTGCTGTTTGCTGTTTGCTGTTTTCTTGTATACATGTCTATCATGTTGATAAAGGCGCATTCGCCGAAATGTGACTTAGCACCACGAAAGGGACATTAAGTGTCAAACTGACCATCCTGAGAAAATTATACATTTGAAAACTTCAGCAGACAATTCTCTTTCTAATGATACAAGAACCATTGTTGTATCTTTTTCCGTTCCAGAGTTATGAGCATTTAAAGTTAACAGGGTGAGTGTCAGCCATTTTGAGAAAACAGTCTAAAGTCTAGCCTAGCTAAAGAAAATGCACTGACCTACTCGTTTTAAAGCACTTATAAGACGATTTAGAGATCATATGAAAGATTATCCTTTATAAATATGAAAGATATGTGATGCAGTACGCGAATACCCAGCTAAAGTCGGCCAGCCACAAGAGAGAGAAAGAGAGAGAGAGAAAGAAAGAGAGAAAGAGAGAAAGAGAGAGAGATTTGATTAATTGAAACATTGTTCAAAATAAACTATTACAGATAGATGAATTCTGTTTTTTGCCTAGCCTGGTTTTCCTGTGCTGCATCACATATGTTAGAGAACATAAAAATACCCTTACCTCAAAATTGACAGAAAAAATATATTTTTGACTTTGCAAGCCTGTTGTGGGAAACTAGCTGAGCGACTTTTGTGGTGCAGGGTCACAAATATCCAGTTGTTTTGTTGTGTCTCTTGTGAATAAAATAACGTCACTTTGCACTTGTTGCGTGCTTGTTTGCATGCTGTATGTCCGTTGTATGTCAACCGACAAGAGAGGAGTAACTGTTTTTTCGATTGCGCATGCATTGCTTTAATGCTCTAAAAACAGACAAACACATGGCAGGGTGCCTGGCAATGAATGAATGTCTTTGCATTTGGTGGGAGTGCAGAGTGATCTCTTGGGCGAATATAATTATAATTTTCGCCCCTTGGTGATAGCAGAGTTAATCCCTTACTGAACTATCCATTACTTACCAAATAAGAACATTTTAAGAGACACAGAGAGGGAGAAAGATATTTAAGTTTTGCTACTCAGTGAACAAATGTGTGCTTGGACATTTTTTTAACAGCTCAAGCTTTTAGAGATCCAACAGACGTATAAGTGCATGATGCAGATAACAAATAGAAAAGAAAAAAAAGTTATTGAGCATACATTTTGTTACACATGTTGGTTCGATATCACTTGACATTTTTATTTTGCTGTTTTTGTTATTCATAACAAATTTGCATTATGTCAAGTGACCTCAGGCTAATATTTGTAGCAAAATGTATGCTCAATAAACAAACAAATAAGAAACAAGACTTGCAGACTTACAACTGAGATAAAATAAATGTTCTGTTAGCTCAGAACAAGCTCCACTGAACTCCACTGAAGTGACTCAGAAGCAGTGCAGTGTCTCCCTCTGGCGGTTGCCTCTTAACACCCTGACAATTACAATGATATATTTGGCCCTTTCTGGACTGCTGGTTCTCCACTGAAGTGACTCAGAAGCAGTGCAGCGTCTCCTCTGGCAGTTGCCTCTTAACACCCTGACAATTACAATGATATATTTGGCCCTTTCTGGACTGCTGGTTCTCCACTGAAGTGACTCAGAAGCAGTGCAGTGTCTCCCTCTGGCGGTTGCCTCTTAACGCCCTGACAATTACAATGATATATTTGGTGCTTTCTGAACTGCTGGTTCTCCACTGAACTCCACTGAAGTGACTCAGAAGCAGTGCAGCGTCTCCTCTGGCGGTTGCCTCTTAACGCCCCTAACATAGAATGACAGATTTGCTCCTTTCTATACTGCTGGTTCTGGGTCCTGTAAAACCTGACAAGCCTGCGAGTGGCTGTGAGTTGGGACTCGAGACGAGCAGCCTGAGAACACCACCACAGCAAGGCCTAAAAGAGAACAGCAAAACGAAACAAGACAAAGCCTTCAAGGCTCACTCGCTTTGGAATTTTAGGAGACAGATCTAAATGCCAGATTGCTTACTTTTACATTAAACCCTATACCAAAAGTACAAACACACACGAACAAGAAAGTGCCTGTGTGAGAGAGAGAGAGATGCTTCTAAAAATGACATCATTTCTTTTGCATCACAAAATGACATCATTTCTTTATGACCTCACAGGTCTAATTCTAACTTGTGTTCCCCTGCACTCTGAGAAGAGTGCATGTAGCTACATTTTAAGTACATGTGTTGTTAAAGTTTTCAGTGACCACAGACTGTATACATACATATCGTGGCTGTCCGACGCTAACAGTGCATCTGCAAAATCAGTGATTTTACAGGAGCATCAAAAAACATGTTGTCATCTGCTACAATGTCATTCCCCATTTGATATACACATGACTCTTCTTCTTTACCGATGAGTAAACATGTGACACAATAAAAGTTGCCTAACACCTACATTTTTCGTGATACTTCATTCAGTTACACGCTTAGCGCCGGAGTTGCAA
>CM065704.1:35807609-35810109 GCA_017654935.2 Phymorhynchus buccinoides
TCTCCCCCCGCCGCTGATGAAGGACTGGGAGCGCCACCTATATTACTCTACATCGCAAAAATAATAATAAATAAAAAAATTATATGCACAGTCACAATAGCCACCTGTTTCACATGGCGAGTGTAAGTGATCATTTTAAATACATTTCCATATGTCTACCAAACATAACAGCATTATTTCTGCACACTCAATAAGCTACCACCTGTTTAAAGCCACACCTGGGGTATATAAACGAAGCAATGGCAGATTTAGGTTACTAGTCTCTCAAACCTCACTGACTGTGCCACTCCTTTCCATAGGCCTCTATTTGACACTGCAAGTAGGGTTATTAACGCCCTTGACGGCAAGAGTTAAGCCCTTGTTGATCAGTATCCCAAAGGGCATTCACTCTTGCAAAAGGCAGCCATTAAGTGGCCTCAAATAGGGTTATTGGCGAGAGTTATTCCCTTGTTTGGTCAGTACTCAACCATCTTCCCCCACCCACCAAGGGCATTCACTCTTGCAAAAGATGCTCATTGCAGTGGCCAAAAGCCGAGAGACTACAGCCATCCCTTTTTTCCTCGCTGTGCGAGTCAGCACGTTTCTGACAAGCGAGACCTGTATTCACTTTGAGATAGCATGAGACTTAGCATCATGCTAACTTAGAAGCTCTTCCAAAAGTCATATTAAATCCTATAGGACATTATCTCAACGTGAATACAGCCCTGATCCCTGGGATTGGTTGTTATCGCTTTTACAGAAGATTCAAATCATTTGTGAGGCATGATTCTCGTGAAATTCTACTGTCTACGTGAATCTGATGAAATCCTACTAGTTTTGTTCACTATATTTGTAGTCCTCCGTACAAGAATCTGATGAAATATCAGTATTTTTTTGTATCAGACATTTTATGTAATTCGTGTGCTGGGGTCTACATGATTAGAGTGAACGAAAACAGTAGAATTAGTTTTAGACGGAAGTATTTCACGTGAATCATGACTCACGGACATCGTCAAAATCGGATCACATTGTATGCAGTGTGTCTGTCCCTTAAGACAGATAGACAAAGATTAGAAGCATAAGATCATATATATATATAATATACAATATACGCAGAAGTTTTAAAAGGATACAGCGAAACACATCAAAGAACATGCCAAGACAACTGTTCTATGCATCAGGTTGAACATTTGAGAAATTCAATCAGCTTTGTACAAAAATAAGTATATATGACTCAGCACCACAAAAAGGACATTACGGTAAGTGTCAAAATGACCATCCTGAGATAATTAGACAGTTGGAAAATTCAAACAATTCTCTTTCTAATGATACAAGAACCATTCTTGTATCTTTTTCCGTTCCAGAGTTATGAGCATTTAACCCTTTCACCGCCTATGTCGCATTTTAGCCCCACACTGGTTTAACACCCATGTCACTAAAAGGCATCAAATCAGGGCCTGTTATCCAAAGACCCTATTTTCTTAATGTTGGGAGGTGAGGATAGGCCTAATGTCATGCATGTCACAGAGGAATTCGCAGTATTGCAGATATTTTATTTTCTCTACCCAGTTAAGTTTAATGGTATTTTTTGGTTGAAAAATGGCTGGCGGTGAAAGGGTTAAAGTTGGTAGGTTGAGTATCGGCCATTTTGAGAAAACAGTCTAAAGTCTAGCCTAGCTGTAGAAAATGCATTGACCTACTCGTTTTAAAGCACCTTTAAGAGCATTTAGTGACCATATTAAAGATGATCCTTTATAGATATATGGAAGATATGATGTTAGAGAACACAAAAACATTGATAACTCAAAATGTATTTTTTAAAATTAGATTTTTGACTTTTCAAGCCTGTTGTGAGAAACTAGCTGAGCGGCTTAATGTCCCTTCCGTGGTGCTGGGTCATATATGGGTATGGGTATAATGGGTACAATACCGTCTCACATGCACATGTATAATCTGCTGAGAGATAATAATAGAAAAGAAAATGCAACAGTTTCCAAGTCAAGATACCACCAGCAACAAGAAACCAAAACTGACACAAGTGGAAATAATTATGCAGAATAAAAGAAGACAAGTATACTTTCTGCCCAAATCATAATGTACACGTGTTATTTCGCTGTTGTTGTTTATCAAAACAGAAACTCACTAAAACATGCACGTACGCACGCGTGTGCGCACACACACACATTTGATGTGACATATGAACATGAGGATAATAAAATAATGATGAAGAAGATGTTTGGGAGTTCCATTTTGATTTAAGACTATCGTATTTTACGGACTATAAGTTGATACTTTTTCCCCAGAGTGATACCCCTGTGCCTTATAATATGACAAATAAAATATTAAGAAAATATTGTAACAAAATCTGAATTTAGTGTAAAATTTGGGGGGTGCACCTTAAAGTCCGAAAAATATGGTACCTGACAGGGCAGTACAGACAAACCCCTATTTTACGACCCTCTGTTAAGCGACCACCTCTCATTTGAGACCGGATTTGTTGGCACGGATGCATTTTACTATG
>CM065704.1:35815109-35817609 GCA_017654935.2 Phymorhynchus buccinoides
TACACAAACACACACACATACACAGAGTGACACCCCCCCCCCCCCCCCCACACACACACACACACACACACACACACTAACACACATGTCCATCTTTAAAATTTTGAGTTTGAGTCACTTTGAGTTTGAGTTCACACACCACACACACACACACACACACACACACACACACACACACACACACACACACACACACACACACACACACACACACACTGACATACACAGAGATCTCAAGTAACATTGCTGGAGTCAACTAGTGCAGAAGGGTCTCAGAACCTGGTGTCAAATTACAGGTGTTTTACTATCTAGAGCCAATTAATCTGAACAAGATAAGTCAGCTAGTGTAAAGCACTAGTTGGTGCAAAAACTTTTTTCAGCTTAATGCAAGAAGACATCTGACGTCCTGCAAAATATAACTGTGCAAGACATGTTACATTTTGATTGATCTTTGGTTTACACTGGGGGGGGGGGGAAATGTTGATTGCATGCACGCTAGAGAATTACTTATCTAGAGAGAGTGAGTGAGATGGGGGGAGGGGGGGCTGTCAAAAAGGGAGAGATGGACAGGGAGGGAGAGAGAGAGAGGAAGATGGACAGGTCAGAGAGAGAGAGAGAGAGAGAGAGAGAGAGAGAGAGAGAGAGAGAGAGAGAGAGAGAGAGAGAGAGAGAGAGAGAAGAGAGAGAGAGAGAGAGAGAGAGAGAGAGAGAGAGAGAGAGAGAGAGAGAGAGAGAGAGAGAGAGAGAGAGAGAGAGAGAGAGAGAGAGAGAGAGAGAGAGAGACAAACACTGAGACAGTGAGAGTGAAACAGACAGCCAGTCACAGAGTGAGACAGAACTGGACAGAATTGAAGAAAGCATGTAAAACTAAAAGAGTGGAAAAAAAGAGATCCCATATATGACATAGACTATTTTATAGCCCCCCTGAGACCCCAGTCACAGAGTGAGACAGAACTGGACAGAATTGAAGAAGCATTGTTAAAACTAAAAAGAGTGAGAAAAAAAAAAGAGATAGGAATGAGGAATAGACCCCCCGGGGACCCCCCCCCCCCATACTATTTTATAGCCCCCCCCCCCCCCCCCCCCCCCCCCCCCCTCTCTCTGTCTCTGTCTGCGTTGTTGTCTCCCTGTTTCCTACATTCAATCTGATTATTCTACTGTCAGTATGTCCATCCTTCTGTCCGTCTGTCTTTCTGACTGTCTGTTTTTCTGCCTGTAGCCCACCCCCCCCCCCCCCCCCCCCCCCCCCCCCCCCTCTCTCTTATTTCCTCTCTGTGTTTCTGTCTCCGTGTCTCCCTACGTCCCTGTCCGACTGATTGACTATTTGCCTACTTGCCTATTTGTCTGTCTGTCTGTCTGTCTCAGCTTCCCTCACCCACTCTTTCTCTCCCTCCCCTTCTCCCTGCTTCTCCCTTCAGTGGTTGTATGATGGTTTTAATATCACATTACAATATATTTTATTTTGATTAAAGTTATCCGTGAGTATCCCCCTGAAGTCGGAGTGTGGCCGCCCATGTGGCGGGGCCCTTTAAAAGCAGCCATGCACGTAATCTTCCCACCCAAGGCCATGCGAAATGTTCACATGGCACTGGGTGTGCCCCCAGAGCGTTTAAGCTGGGGAACGAAAACAACAACAACATCCGTGAGTAGCCTAGATTTTTAGCGTGCCTGTGACTACCCGGCTTTTAGTTTGACCTATTATTCAGGTGTGGAAAAAGAAAATGTAATTTGAACTGGCCGCAACTTGTCCAGAATAAAGAGACCCCTGGGAAAAGTCAAGAGACTTGGGAGACTTATAAGTTGGGGGACATTTTAACCAAGCTTGTTTTTTGGTCAGCTTTTTGAATGTTATAATATAGACTATCTAGATAGAGACAGAGAGTTCTAGGCTGTCTGGAGGCAGTTCGGAGATCTATGGTTAAACATGTCATTCATGATGACATTTTATGGGCCATATCCTTCATATGTCATGTACGGTTTCATTCCATCATTAACAATGTCATGCCCCCGGGACTGGAGGGGACTGGAGGCGGTCTCCACTTATTAGGGCTGAAAAGCTATTTAATTTGCACACTAGATTAAAAGTAAAGCTTATGGTATTCCAGGTGTACGTGTTGATGTGCATGTGTGCAGGGGGTGGGTGGTGGTGGGAGGAGGGGAGTGTGTGTGTGTTGCGTGTCAGTGTGCGTGACACAGTGTGTGTGTGTGTGCATAACCCAGTGTGAGTGTGTGTGTGTGTGTGTGTGTGTGTGTGTGTGTGTGTGTGTGTGTGTGTGTGTGTGTGTGTGTGTGTGTGTATCTGTGTCTGTGTTGGTCACATATTGTTGGTGTGTGTGTGTGTGTGTGTGTGTGTGTGCATGCGCATGAATGCGTGCATGTGTGTGTGTTCATTGTGTGACTGATTGCTCATTCTCAGATTCTGACATGCATAAAATTTCCAATTGTCTGAATACAAAACATGTGAATGCCTGTATGCATACATGCGTCTGTGTCCAAAACA
>CM065704.1:35822609-35890647 GCA_017654935.2 Phymorhynchus buccinoides
GGACAGGGATTTATGAAGCTATTTAAATTTTAATCTAATATGATTTCATTCATTGCCATACCTGACATATGGCATATATACTGAAATGGGTGTGGTGGCTTGATAACATTATCAGTATCAATGAGGTAGTTCAACAAGCTTGAAGGTGCTGTTGAGGTCAATAACAAAGCTCAAGAGAACCTAAGATAGTAAAGAACAATGCACACTCACATCACTGACACACTTGAAGTCAAGCACTCACACGCAGTGACACTATTTCAAGCTTAGCTCAAGCGGTGTGAATAGCATGAATGATTCATTTACTGTCTGTCTCTTTTCTACCACTCTCACAGTCTCAGTCTCACTCCTTGCAATTTGTTTGTTTGTCTTTCCATTGATCAGTTTATGACTCATCGACTGTTTACTAGTGAGGGCCAGAACCCTTTCCCTCTCTTCTTCTTCTTTCTTCAAGTTTATATCCTCCATCAGCATAGTGATGATTGGTGTTGTACAAATGTCATGTCCTTAGATTACCATTGTCGTCTCCCAACAGTGTTGTCACAATCAAACACACACTGACACTGTCACCCCTCCCCCCATACATTTATGCACGCACACATACACAGACACTTGATGCATGTGTGCACACACACACATAGTGACACAAACATTCACACACACACACACACACACACACACACACACACACACACACACACACACACACACACACACACAGTGCATGCACAACAGGCACACACACTCAAACATCATTCAGTGACAAAATATTAATAGTATTTATTAAAAAAAATTGTTTTAAAATTAAATACATACATCACTGGTAGTATTAGTTTGATCTTGAACAGGAAGAGGAGGGATCTTGGCGTCTGCTCGAAACTGATCCAAATTCATGTATTCCCCCGCTGCCTCTGTCTCTGTCTCTATGGCCTGCCCTATGGCCATGCCCATTCCATTGACAGCAGAGGATGTTGGAGGGGCTGGCAAACTTTTGTTACTTTGTGGCACCGACCCAGCCTGCTGTAGCACACCAAGCCCAGAGTTGTTTTCATAGTCTGCGTCATCATCTTCATCCCCGATCGCATCGTCCAGACTCGATAACGCTTTGCTCACTTCATGGTCGGACCCCGATTTGGGCCTACCCTTAACAATACGGACATATTGAGCTGGCACAAAAAAACCGTCATCCTCATCCACTGAATACACATGCCACCATTCACTGTTAGTTCTCTCTAACAACTTGAAGATCTCCCCTTCGTGAATCTCCACCAAGCCTTGGTCGTCGGTGTACGAGTAATCATAGAGAACCTCAACGTCGTCTCTCTCTTCTGAAGACATTTTTTCTTCTTCTTCTTCTTCTTCTTCCAGCAGAAGACACACTAGGGCCTAAACCATCGATCGCAGGGTGAGGGCGGAACTGCGTTCTGTGGGCGAATTTTTAAGCACTCAACGTGAGAACTGTAGTGTTAGAACTGTCAATCCCAGAGGCACCAAACATTCCCTCCTACACATTTCCCCATCATGGGCCCATGCAGGCACATTATCGATCGACGACAAATCCGGTGCTAAGCAGTCAAGGAAACGAGGAAAAGTGAGCAGCGGGTCATCACAGCGACATAAAAATCGACCACAACAAAAACTGCACGAGACGAGTTGAATGTTTCACCTTCCTTGCCCGACCTTACCACTGCGGACGATCAGCAAATCAACGTTATCCCGTAAACATTTTATCCGATCGCTGCGTGTAGTTCAAATAAATGGACGTGTATTCTGTCAAAACACCAATAAATTCTAACGTCTGGTGCACGCCCTTTCTCCCCAAACGCACCAAGAACAGGAAGAGTTCACACACGGAAGCAAGTGGTCTGCCATATTTAACTCGTCATTGCAGTGGTTGGCCCTAGGCCTAAGCTAATCCTGTCACGCCTAATCTCATTGGTCAACATTTACACCCCAAACATCAACCAACATTGATTAGGCCTACCCCCGCGACATTCAGAAGTTGCAATCATTAGTTTGAGGCAGCATATTGACCTAGGCTAATTGTTGATCGATTTTCTTTTGTTTTCTTTGCACTGATAAACTGTCGAACTGTTACAGTGACTGACAAAAAAAAGTTAACAAGAAAGAGGACACAAAGGACACACCCACTTTGTCTCACTGTGGATACAAGGGGTAGATCCCGATTGGCCATTTCCCAGCTCGCCCTTCTTCTTCTTCTAAGACTTCTTCTTCTTCTCTTTGGGGCCCACGATCATTAAATTTGTCATTCTGGCACCCTTAAGGGAAAAAAAGACTGAAGAAAGGGGGGTCGGTAATTCCATCTGGGTAAAGGTCAAGATGTGCCACACCCCCTGCATTTCTCGGTTAATTATATTTGTTCGTTTTTGCCTTTCTTACCATACATAAAGCTGTATTTTAGGAACATTTTCAGTTAATTCTCTTTTTGGAATACTAACCCTAACCCTAACCCTAGCCCTAAACCTAACCCTACCCCCCACTGTGTACTGCAGTCCTCCATCTGATACAGGGCCGCCTAAGCTGCTGCATGGAAATAGGGGTGTTCGGGTTTAGTGAACCAACCAGCTCACGCCCGCTGCTCGGGTCTGAGCGTGATGCGGCGTCCTGGAAACAGGGTGTGGAAGGGTTGAGTGAGCCGGGGGGGGGGGGGGGGGGGGGGGGGGCTGATGGGCTTATTGATGATCCCCTTGCACCGCTGACCCACTGGGGGTAGCAGCAGTGTAGGAGCAGAGGTCGTCCTGTCGCAGATCATTCCACTCCCTGATGGTCCTTGGGAGGAAAGAATTTGATCGGTACTTAGTGCGGCATTGAAATCTTTTAAATTGTAGGCCGTGGCCACGTCGCTGCCGAGGAGGAAGAGACTCCAGCTTGGATTGGAGGCTGGGGCCAGTGCACAGCGCCGGTGATCTTTGATCAAGAAGAAATAATGTTTTACGCCCTCTTTGGCCTTTTGGCCATGTGGGGCATTAGGGTTCTGCTTGAATATATAAAGATTTGATCATCAATGCCGCATGCCTTTTATTTCACGTGAGCTCCATTAGGAAAGGAGCGCCATTTCGTTCTTCAGGGAGTCCCGTTTCGCCCTTTTTCCGCGCAAATTCATAACCTCTTGCTAAAAGGACCCATTTAATATTCTAGAAAGTAGGGGGGAATAATTTGTATCCTCAAAATTGCTATTAAAGTGATATATATTATATCTTGATCATTGGGAAACCTGGGTGCCCTCAACAACAACAAAAGCGGATTTCGCTGCCGGAAAAAGGCTTTGAAACAGAGATAAAATACTTGGGGTACAACGTACATTTGTGGTAGAGACATGTACGTTACTTTCAGCTGTCATTTACTTCGCCCAGTCACAGAGATACTTGGGGTACGACATTTGTGGTAGAGACATGTACGTTACCTTCAGCTGTAATTGACATCGCCCATGCAGTCACAGAGATACAACGTTGTGGTAAAGACATGTACGTTACCTTCAGCTGTAATTGACATCGCCCAGTCACAGAGATACATTTGTGGTAAAGACATGTACGTTACCTTCAGCTGTAATTGACATCGCCCAGTCACAGAGATACTTGGGGTACGACATTTGTGGTAAAGACATGTACGTTACATTTGTGGTAAAGACATGTACGGTTACCTTCAGCTGTCATTTACTTCGCCCAGTCACAGAGATACTTGGGGTACGACATTTGTGGTAAAGACATGTACGTTACCTTCAGCTGTAATTGACATCGCCCAGTCACAGGGATACAACATGTGTGGTAAAGACATGTACGTTACCTTCAGCTGTCACTTACATCGCCCAGTCACAAATAAGTGCAAGACTATCAAATAAAAGCCACTATTGATTTAGAAACTTTAGTCTTTAATTTAACAAATGTTTTAAAGGCCTATGGTTCACATAGTAGGTAGGCTGCAGAGTGAGTCTATCTGTCGTGATGGAGGATCATGTGGGGGACTGGCCTGTGTGGGGTGCTGATGGCCACCTCTCCATGGTGGAACTTGAAGAAGGTGGTCAGCCTTGTCTGTCTTTGAGTGGAGGCCACTGCAGCTGGGTCATCATATTATTGTCTACGCTGGATGCTGGGATTCACGACCCAGCGAGCCGGCTGTACAGCGCTGGACCCTCTCAATCTTGCCGGTGGTTTTGGGCGTATGAGCTCCCAGACGGGGGCAGCATATTCAAGGGTAGGTCGAACTATGGCTTTAATTGTAGGCAGTTTCCTTGATGGTGATGGAGCCTATCTTCAGGTTTCGTCGAAGGAAGCAAGGTCTTGTTTGCCTTGTTCACGGTGTCACAAGTTGTCACTTGATATGGGTGTCCCATGAAAGACCTTGGGAGATTGTGACACCCAGGTATTTCACGTCGTCCGCTGTTTGTGCATGTTAAGATGAGTAAGTATAGTAGAACTAGGTTTGAGTTTATTACGTACATGTGTTTTCTTTCAAATAAATACATTTTAAAGATGAGAAAGTATCCCAGTCGGCAATGAATATGTCACCCTTATGGCTCCCATAAGGGCTCCCCCAAATTAAGTAACATGGGCAGGGTAAATCAAGCGGGCTGTCCCAGTTGACATGTGACTGCCTGTAATAGCAAATTCGCTGCCCACCTGAATACCACTGGTTTACCACATGCTGATCCCATCACTGGGGTGTTACGCAATCTGAAGTGAGGGCTGAGGCCTTCCCCAAGAGGTTTTCATAAGTGTGAAGCCATGCAGTGGGTATTAAGGCCTGTTTGCCCAGATTGATAGTCACAATTAAGACAACTTGGGTTTCAGGTGGGCTAGCCCAAGATTAATCCAGCAGTTCTCTAGATGGGAAAAGGATGGACTAGCCCACCTGAAACCCGAGTTCAATATTAGTGGGTCAGAGATGGGCTTGCCCGACAGTAAACCAGCAGTTCCCCAGATGGGAAAAAGATGGGCTAGCCCACCTGAAACCCACGTTCTATAGAAGTGGATATGAGATGGGTTAGCCCAACACAAAAAAAGATGGGCTATGAGTGTGGTTATGAGATGGGTTAGCCCAACACAAAAAGGATGGGCTAGCCCACATGAACCCCATGTTCAATAGAAGGGGGTTAGAAATAGGCTCCCAGCAGAAAATTGCTGGGTTTGATTATTTATTTATGTAAGAAAATTTATGTAGCACTTCACCTTTAAGCTCTAAGCGCTTAATTATGATTGATTTTGTTATGTGTTTGTGTACTTCTGAATTTGTGCTTTTCCCCGTGTGTGTGCTTATACTTCTGAATTTTTGTTTGTTGCAAATGAATGTAGTTTATAACATATTAGGTTTGATTTTGTTATTGCAGTGTTATTACATAGGGTTGTATTTTGCATGCTTCATAATAAGGATTGAGGGGTGGGGGTGGGGAGGAGGCGGCTCAGATCCGGGATTTGAATTCCTCCACAGAGCTTTGTAGTATTATTATTATTATTATTATTATTATTATTAGTAGTAGTAGTAGTAGTAGTAGTAGTAGTAGTAGTAGTAGTAGTAGTAGTAGTAGTAGTAGTAGTAGTAGTAGTAGTAGTAGTAGTAGTAGTAGTAGTAGTAGTAGTAGTAGTAGTAGTAGTAAGTAGTAGTAGTAGTAGTAGTAGTAGTAGTAGTAGTAGTAGTAGTAGTAGTAGTAGAGTAGGGACAAATCAAGCCGTGAAGATTTTCATGCAGTCCCATCGTTGCTTTTCAAGTCATGCAGTCCCATCGTTAACAATATCAGACTTTTTTTTCCTTCCAGGCCAAGGTTTATACGGTTAATTTTTCCTAGTTATTGGTCAAAGCTTCTAAAAATATCAATAAATGTAATTAGTAGATTTATCAAGACGATTTTTGAATGTGTTAGTATTAGGTGCACTTTTAAAGTCTGTACTCGTTTCTCTTTTTCATGCCTACTTTTATATATATGTAGTTTTTTCTCCAGAGGGCTGGATGTAAAAAAAAGCATGTTATTGCTTATTATATTACCCTCTATAAATAAAATTCATCAATTCATTCATTCATTCTCTCTCTGTGGTGTATTTTGGTGTTTCTATGAACCGGTGGACAGGAACCCAAGTGGTTTAATGAAAGGGAGATAAGTCTGAAGTTGTTGACACTTTCAATATTCAAGATGGCAGAAGCCGAGACACACGTGCTTGTGAAATTCTTCACGAAACAACAACAGTAAGTTTTTCGTAGTTTAAAGGAAGACTGATTATTACTTTGAACAAGGGGTTTAAAATATGCATAAATTCAGATGTCACTTTAGCTGCTATACAGACTTAGGTCTTTTGTTAAAAAAAATGGTTCCCCCACTTTCTGGAAGTTCTGGTTCTGGTTCACGGTTCTGGTACTAAAATACTGGTGTCCGGTCAGATCGGCCTCGTGCCATTTCGGCCCCGCTTTTTTTGGTCGTTTCGGCTTCGCCCAATGAGTCAACTTATTCAAAAATCGTCTCGACAGATCTCCAAATTATTTAATCCTATCCAGCCCTCACTTCAGATTGCGTAACACTAACACTGTTAGTGTTAGTAACAGTAACAGTCTAACTTAGGTAGGTAGGTAGGTAGGTAGGTAGGGACAAAACAAGCCGTAAAGCTTTTCCAAACAGTCCCATCTTTTATGATTTTTCTGGTAAATGTATCTTATTGGTCAAGGTTGATGCGGCATAAATTTTCCTCATAAATCATTATTCGTCATAGCTTCTAAAAACTTCTAAAAATTTTGGTAATGTATCCAGACGATTTTTAAACATATTAGTATGAGGTGCACATTTTACGTCAGTAGGCAATTCGTTCCACATGTTAGTAATTCTGTTACCAAAACAATTTTTTCTTATGTTAGTATTATATCTTTTAACAAAAACTTTCCCACAGGCGTTTCTAGTCATATTGTATTGAGGAGATGAAAAGAAATTACTCCAGGACAAATCCACATGATTGTTGAATATTTTATAAGTTTCTATAAGATCTCCCCTTGTTCTCCTTCCTTTAAGTGAAAATAAATTAAGGTACTGTAATCCATGATTTTGCATGCTTTAACAAGTTTTGTAGCTCTACGCTGCACCCTTTCAATTGCTATTGACTGGTACTTAAATTTTGGAGCCCAGATAATGTTGCCATATTCTAAGTGCGGTCTAACTAAAGCTTTGTATAATTTAATAAAAATATCATGATCAATACTGATAAATGTTCTTTTAATCAATCCTATCATTTGGTTTGCTTTATTGATGCAGTTCTGGATGTGTATATCAAATGAAAGGTCTTTGTCAAAGGTTACCCCCAGATCTTTTTCTAGCTCGCACACTGTTACTGGACAAGGGGCATTGTTTTTTTCCCATGGTGTAAGTTGCATTTGGATTACTTTTACCAACGTGCATTACCTTACATTTATCAGTATTAAAATAAAGGTTCCATTCGTTTGTCCAATCTTGTAATTTATTTAAATCTTTTTGAATTAGTTTATTATTCTTGGCTTTATTAAAAATCTTTGTATCGTCTGCGAATACTTTACAAGACGACTCCACACATTCAGGGAGGTCATTTATGAAAATGGTAAATAAGGTAGGACCCAAGATGCTTCCCTGAGGGATTCCACTTGAAACGTTTGTCTTAGACGAGTACATTTCCCCTACTCTAACTCTCTGGTATCTGTCAGTAAGGAAGTTTCTAATCCAGTTGTGTACATTACCAGCTATGCCGTAAGCTTTCAATTTAATTAACAGTCTCTCATGTGGCACACTATCAAAAGCTTTCCTGAAATCCAAATATACAATATCAACATTATCACCATTATCCAACAGGTCAGTTATTTCCTCCATAACTTCAAGAAGCTGCGTAGTACAAGATCTTTTATTTTTAAAGCCATGTTGACATGGAGTATATAGTTTATTAACATTCATATGATCTGTGATTACCTCTCTAACAAATGACTCTAAAATTTTACAAACAATACATGTCAAGCTGACAGGTCTATAGTTACCTGGTTGAGATCTTGAACCTTTTTTAAAAATAGCCGTAACATTTGCTTGCTTCCATTCTTCGGGAATTGAACCTGTCTCAAGAGACTTATTAAAAAGTACACATAGAGGAAAAGCTAGCTCTTTAGCTAATTCTTTTAAAACTCTTGGGGGGATTCCATCAGGACCTTGTGCTTTTGTACCATCTAATTCTTTTAATTTTGTTTCAACAGCTTTAGGAGTTATTCTAACATCGGACACTGATACTCCATCTGAATTTTCACAGTCTGATAAATTTGGCAGTGTTGTAAGGGAACTGGTCGTTTCGTACCCAAGACATTTCGTACCCTGGACGTTTCGTACCTATTTTTCGTTGGGATAGGGTTAGGGTTAGATGGTCTTTTCTTTTGCCACAAGGATCTGTTTTTTTGTCAAAATAATCTGTCTTTAAAAAACGACTTAAAATTTGGTATGAAACGTCCAGGGTACGAAACGACCTGTAACCACAGTCTAACACCCATGGAATACGCTAGTTCTGTCTGGGACCCTTACACAAAGAAGTTGGTGGACAAGATCGAAGCAGTTCAGAGACGGGCGGCTCGCTTCGTGCTGAACCGCTACCACAACACCTCGAGTGTAGGGGATATGCTGGAACGCTTGGGTTGGCCCACCTTGGAGTAGAGAAGGAGGAATGCATGGCTGTCAATGCTGTACAAGATCAAGGAAGGCATTGTGAAGGTGGATAACAGCAGGCTCCAACCAGCGCCTAGCCGTCAGAGTAGAGGGCATGAACAACAGCTGTGTACCACCCAGTGCAGGACAGAATACCGACGGAGCTCGTTTTTCCCCAGGACCATCGGGGACTGGAACAGACTGTCAGAGAGGGCGGTGAACACCCCATCTCTGGATGCGTTCCAGGCAACTGTCGGCTCTCATTAAATGCCATTTTGTCCTTGACTTTTTTTCCCTGTGAATATTGAGTGCCTCGGAAAATTGCATGAATGCCAAGCCTTTGACGCAATTGAAGGCAGTTCAGGGTTCATTCTTGGCGTCGGTCATCGGTCATTGATGCATAAACCGTCGATTTTGACCGATAGTTTTAGCAGGCAAGCGGTCATCTGACCAATTGATTTTTCGTCAAAGCAGTCAACAACTTCAAGGATTCTGTCTTCTGTTAAGCTTGAGTTCTTCTGCGGCCTCGGACCATAATCAGAACTAAAAAGTTGTATCTGGTGAAACGAATGCCGAAACAAAGAAATGGCAGCATTGCACATTCGGTAAAGCTTTTCCAATCCAACTTTTTGAAGACCAAATAAAGTTCCAGTGTGACCTAGTCTTCTAGTGCTAAACAACTTAAGATTGTTCTTCTTAAGATCGTTTCTCGGCCTTTTGACAACAATTCCTGTTTAAAACCAGCCATGCCTCCCCAAAAAGAAGCCACGAGTAGGAAAGGGGCAGAAGAATATGTTTGCTAGTTTCGGACTCGCTCAGACATCGTCTGCAACTTGTAGGATCGTTGGAATTAGGTCAAGCCACCCCAACTTTTCCACATCAAAACTCCGAACCCGATTTTCGCTTCATGCCACAGCGGTCAGTCTGTTTGCTTTGGTTTTCCTGGTTGTCAGTCTTGTTTCTGACCATCCGGGGTTTTCCTTTCTAAAGCAGACACATGTCCGGTCATTCCAAAACGATCTTTGTTTACATCTGAATGCTTGTTCGCGAGAGCGAAGCGCTTCAAGTTTTAGGTCTGATTTCTTCGTTGACCAAATCTGAACGGTAAATAGAACATTTTTGCAAGTTCGACAAAGGTTAAAGCAGCAGCATAAGCCGTTCTTTTAGAGATGTGAATGGCATCATCTCAAAAACATAAGCTACTGCATTAATATGCAAGTGTGTGTGTACGCTTGTGTGTCTGTCTGCCTGTCTCTCTGTCCATCTCTCGATCTGTTTGTCCCCCCCCCCCCCCATCTCTCTCTCTCTCTCTCTCTCTCTCTCTCTCTCTCTCTCTCTCTCTCTCTCTCTCTCTCTCTCTCTCTCTGTAGTCAGCCTATTCCAGGGGTCATGCACATGTGTTTGCCTGTGTGTTTACTGTGCATAAACACTATGAATGAGAATGAGATTACATAAATGATTAAAAAAAAAGCAGGATCATAGGGTTAAATTATGAGCAGGAAAATTAGTTTCCTTTGACTTTATTTTTACATTAAGCTATGAAATGGCAAGGTACATTTTACACTCTGTGTGTGTGTGTATGTGCATGTGTGTGTGTGTCTGTGTGTGTGTGTGTGTGTATGCATCTGTCTGTCCGTGTGTGTGTGAGAGAAAGAGAGAGAGAGAGAGAGAGGGGGGGGGGGGGGGGGGGGCGAGGAAGAGAAATTAAAAAAAATCTGATGAAAACCTTCAACCATGGGGAAAGGCCACATCTGTTTGCTAACCTTCATGAACATGGTATGTACCGCAGTAAATCTGTGACCTATTGTTTTGGGAAAATGACCTATTGATTTTTCTGCCAACTGGTCAAATGACCTATGATGTCCTGTGGCAAGAATGAACCCTGGCAGTTCATGCAATTTAAGTGTGTGTGAACAGGGCTGGCCAAAACTACCAGCCTGGTAGCCAGTGGCTAGTATATAAATCTGTGGGCGAGTATATTTCAAAAGTCACTAGCCCAATGGGCGATTGTAAATTTCAGTACTGCATGACCCTGGTTTTTTAAAGCATTTTACCACTGATTCTCCCCACACC
The DNA here is from genome assembly GCA_017654935.2 of Phymorhynchus buccinoides. Lineage (NCBI taxonomy): Eukaryota > Metazoa > Mollusca > Gastropoda > Neogastropoda > Raphitomidae > Phymorhynchus > Phymorhynchus buccinoides. The sequence continues at coordinate 35,833,321 of CM065704.1, forward strand.
ATATTTTCCTTCCACCACACTATCAAAGCAAGCTCATCTGTCTGTAACATAACAACATGCCAGCACTGAAAAGAAAGGAAAGGCAGCCAATTCAATCTCCTCCTCTTCCCCCCACCCCTTTCTTTCTCTCCCCCTATCATTTATTTTTATCTTTGCTTCAGCCCTTTCTTTCCCATTTTTCTGTTCTCTTTCTCTTCCTCTCTCTCTCCTTTCTCTTGTTTTCCTCTGAGATCTTCCTTCTCCACTCTGTGTGTGTTCAGGGATTTTTGTTGTTTTCTTCGGGCTAGTGAAAATGTGTTTGGGTGAGTAAATTTTTTCATTTAGGTACTCGTCGAAAGGGCGAGTGAAAATGTTAAGGTTTGGCCAGCCTTGGTCAGTTGGTGAAGCACTATGAGCATGACTAAAAGGCAGATTGGCCAAAAACAAAATATAAAAACCTCTCAGCTGTGCAAAAGTTCAAACAAAAATGACAAGGACAGGGGGGGGGTGGGGGGGGGGGGTGGGGGGGGGGGGGGGGGGGGGGGGGGGGGGGGGGTGGGGGGTGGGGGGGGGGGGGGGGGTGGGGGGGGGGGGGTGGGGGGGGGGGGGGGGGGGGGGGGGGGGGGGGGGTGTGGGGGGGGGGGGGGGGGGGGGGGGGGGGGGGGGCGGGGTGGGGGGGGGGGGGGGGGGGGGGGGGGGGGGGGGGGGGGTGGGGGGGGGGGGGGGGGGGGGGGGGGGGGGGGGGGGGGGGGGGGGGTGGGGGGGTTGGTGGGGTGAAGAGGCCACGAGGCCTAATGTCATAACTGCCTGACCTGACCTGACCTGAAGATGCAAGTCTGACCTTAAGCCTTGTATTCTTGCAGGTATGCCATTCCCAACGTTCCATACACTCTTCCCATCGAGACAGACAGAAAGCAGCTGTCCGCTCTGATCAACTCTTGTTTAAAAGGTAAGTCAGACACTGGATTTAATCTTTTTGATTTCGTTATTAACCCCTTCAGGACTTCACTGCCTTAGGGAAACTCCATCACTGGCCTGGGGCTGCCTAGAAAACAACATAACAAATAAGAAGCGCAACAAAACTCACACTGTCAATGATTCAGTTTTTGCAACATTACTGGTTGATCCAAGTTTATTTTTTGCTTTGAAACCGTGGTTACTTGCATTAAAATCGGAATCATTTATCCCCTTATTACTATCACTGTTAATGAAAAGATATTGGAATATTTGCTGAGGCTTGTCTAGGGCCAATTTTTGGGACATTTGAAACATTAAAAATGGAGATAGAAGTGCCAAACATGTGACGACGAAAATTGAGTTTTACATCCTCTTGGTCTGAATCAGACACATATGGGACATTTGTAAATACAAATATGGTGGGAACGATATTGGAGGCAATGCCCGGAGGCAGTACGAAACCAGTAAAGTCCTGATTTTTTATTAATACAGATAGCTGTAGCGGTGACCACGCCTCTGTTAAACCTCATCGGCTATGGCACCGACAAACATATGTGAAGCGAAAGCTGGAACAGTGATGAAGAGAAGTAGCTTGAAAAATGTGGTTTGAGTTGAAGAAACATGGATTTAGACTAAAAAAAATTGCTGTTTGAGAATACTCTGAATTAGGCCCTGACAGGCGTTCTCCTGTTACAAGCATACTTGGAATTCGTCCAGAATGAGTTAAACCAGCAGTGACATGCCTCCAAGTATTTGCATTCTCTCGACTTTTTAACTTTAAAAAGTAAATTGCTCTGATAAAGACCGATCATTCACTCCCACAGTATAGAGTACTGACGAGTCTATGCGTTGGCTGGGTCAGTGCATACCCCCCCCCCCCCCCCCCCCTTGAAATCGTAGAGATTGTAAAGAAATCACGTCATGCTTGCATCATTTATTCCAATGACGTTTATTTCTTCCAGCTACCATTTTTCAAACGAAAGAGACCAACTTTCATGGAGTTAGAAGGTAAGATGTGAATCTACTCATTTGACTAATGGTTTCCTTTACGCACTTGGTGTGGGGTGAAAGTTGCTATAATGTGTATATAGTTAGATAAAAATGCAACACCCGTATGTACGGTGCGCTCTGACCCCGTACCGGTACGCAATGACCAATTTGTCACAGTCTTCAGAAATCCGTTTGCGTCTAGAAAACGGTTTCAGTTACAAGCCAGAGCGTCGATACAGTGGAAGCAGAAGCATCTTAACAGACGCTGGTGATGTAAAATCTTTTCCAGTATCAAACTAGAGATCCACAAGTTGACATATTACGATAATGCCTTAAGGGGTACGCAACCCCCTTCAATACTGTAGTAGCATTGCTTTTAGAAATATCCAGTCTATGTTTGTAACTGTAAGTACAGTCCACAGTCATCATTCACTGGTCTTCCATATAATATATATATATATATATATATTATTATTGTTTGTGGCTCAAGCCACAAATTTATAACTCACTTTGTCGGTCGGTCTGTCTGTCTGTCTGTCTGTCGGTCGGTCCAAAATTGTCGCACATTTTGACAAAATGTCGCACTTCAAATCGAGGCTACACTTCAAATTGAGGCCGCTCTTTAACATGGTGTATTTTAAAAGCATACAAAATAATAAACATACGTAATACAGACACTACAACAGACACGAGTATGCGGTGCTTCTTTTGATGAGCATAAGTAGGATACATAGTTTTAAATGTTTTCCAAAAGATATAAAAAGTTACGAAATGGTGCAGAGATAACATTCTGGTTTACAGATTAAAATTATTGAAAAGCCAGGGGAGGTGACTCATGGTTGGAGTGGTAAAAATAGACCGCGTGCCACAAACTATTGCGATTTCGCGCTTGTTAATATACGATTAACAATTTTTAATATTACTATTTTAATCAAGTGCTTCTTTGGTTTTTGAGGGCGTTTCACTTAAATACAAAGATGAAACATCTCTATTATGAGCGATCGTCTTTCATAAGTGAATAGACCCTCTGCAGATTGACAGCATCTTCCAGGCTCGGCTGATGATGGACCCCAAGGTCCGAAACAGCTGTCCCAAGCAGGATCTGCCCCCTCCCCCATTGGGAGGAAAAACTAAAAGCAGCACAATCTTTTTCTTTACAGAACACAAATCAAGATTCAAAGTTCACAGTAGCTGGTTTTGATAAAGATGTTCAATACATGGCATTTGGATACACAAGTTTTATATAAAACAAGTATATCAAATATATATATACTTTTGATACTCTTTTTATCTCTCACAAATTTTGCAATTGATTTTTAAATAACTGTCTCTCTTTGTCTTTCTGTCTTTCTCTCACCTTCCTCTCTTCTCTCCCCTTTTGTCTCTGCATGTCTTGTCTCTCTCTGTCTCATCTGTCTGTCTGTCTGCATGTCTGTCTCTCCTCTCTCTCTCTCTCTCTCTCTCTCTCTCTCTCTCTCTCTCTCTCTCTCTCTCTCTCTCTCTCTCTCTCTCTCTCTTTCTCCTTTCTTCCGTCTCTCTATATATCTTTTTTTGCCTCTCTCTTTCTTTGACAGAGTCTTCAGAGGAATCTTCTGCTGGCAGTGTGGAGTTTGACTTTCTGCTGAATGGGGCATTTATCCAGTCCACTTTGGAAAAACACTACCACAGCAAAGAGCTCTCAGCGGTATGTTGTGTGTGTGTGTGTATGTATGTATGTGTGTGCGTATGTACGTGTGTGTGTACTTGATGTAAGCTACTGTGATGTTTTTAATTCTAGACGTGTCATGTATTTACTTGCTAAGTTCTTGATTTATTAATGTTTTTTTAACAAAAGTATTTCAACCAAAAAACTTTGATTTTGTTTTTACCTTGTTGTTCTTATCCCTTTTTATACGTGGTGAGATTTAGCGTGGTGACATGGCCTTAGTTGTCGACACGGGGCTATAATTTTAATCTTAAAGTGTGTGTGTGTGTGTGTGTGTGTGTGTGTGTGGTGTGTGTGTGTGTGTGTGTGTGTGTGTGTGTGTGTGTGTGTTTGTGTGTGTGTGTGTGTGTGTTTGTTTGTTTGTGTGTGTGTGCGTGCATGTGTGTGTGTTGTGAGTGTGTGTGTGTGTGTGTGTGTGTGTGTGGTGTGTGTGTGTGTGTGTGTGTGTGTGTATGTATGTGTATGTGTGTGTGTGTCATACCTGCCAACCCTCCCGGTTAATCCGGGAGCTTCCCGGATTTTGTCACCTCTCCCGGTCTTCCCGGAATTCACGTGAAACTCCCGGATTTAGAAATTTCCAGCTTAGATGACCTCAGAAATGAGTGTTATGAAACCCGAAAACCGAAGCTGGGTTTCAGGAATCTTCGCGGAGCAGAGTTCGTACTGTGCATGTCGGAAGCGGGGGCTACTTCCTCCTGCAATCCTTTGTTTGGCGGTCTTTAGGCCTGTCTCACGCCGCCATTGAAGTAACCTCACCACGAAAATGTTTCTCAGCTTCAGGGGGCTGTGCCCCCTGACACCCGCTCTCGGAGGGGGGAATACTCCCCCCTCCCAACCCCCCCCCCCCCTTCAACATTTGGTTGGGGGGGGGGGGGGGGGGGGCTGGCAGATATGGTGGGTGTGGGTGTACGTGTGTGGGTGGGTGTAAGTGCGTGGGTGTGTGTGTACGGTTTTTTCCTTGAAGGTATCGGAATGATCAGCTGAGTGATCAATCATGGGCCCTACAGACAAGAAGATGTGTGTGTGTGTGCGCGTGTGTGCGTGCGTGTGCGTGTGTGAGAGTGTGTGTGTGTCTTTGTAAGTTTTTTTCCTTGAGCGTATCAGAATGATCAGCTGAGTGATCAATCGTGGGCCCCACAGAGAAGAAGGTGTGTGTGTGTGTGTGTGTGTTTTTGTAAGTTTTTTCCTTGAGGGTATCACAATGATCAGCTGAGTGATCAATCGTGGGCCCCACAGAGAAGAAGGTGTGTGTGTGTGTGTTTGTAAGTTTTTTCCTTGAGGGTATCAATGATCAGCTGAGTGATCAATCGTGGGCCCCACAGAGAAGAAGGTGTGTGTGTGTTTGTGTGTTTTTGTAATTTTTTTTTTCCTTGAGGGTATCAGAATGAATCAGCTGAGTGATCAATCGTTTGGGGCCCCCAGAGGGCGAAGGTGTGTGAGAGTGTGTGTGTGTCTTTGTAAGTTTTTTTCCTTGAGCGTATCAGAATGATCAGCTGAGTGAGCAAGCGTGGGCCCCACAGAGACGAAGGTGAGTGTGTGTGTGTTCTTTGTAGAGTTTTTTTCCTTGAGCGTATCAGAATGATCAGCTGAGTGATCAATCGTGGGCCCCACAGAGAAGAACTTCAAGATGATGATGATGACGATGAAGGGGGCAAGTGTGTTTGTGTGTGTCAGTGCCACTGTGTGTAATGTTGCATCTGTTTGTGTGTGTGTCTTTCATTTGATGTCTATCCACTACTCATGATATTACACATCTGTTTTGTATGTGTGTCTGTGTCTTTGGCATAGAGTGTATACTACATGTGTTTATATCTAAAATTTAAAAAATGAGTATACTCACCTTTTTATTAAAAAAATTGGGCTTTTGCTTTGCTTGTCTAAAAAATAGTGAAAATTGAGATTATGGATCTTCATCATCATCTTCATCATTGTCATCATCAAAATCATCATTACCATCATAAACTTCATAAACATCATCAACATCATCAACATCAAAAACATCATCATCATTGTGGATGATGATCATCCATCACCATCACCACCATCATTATCATCAAAACCATCATAATTGTCATCGTCAGTCATCATCATGCATTTCATTATCATCATCATCACTTCCATCATCATCCGTCACCATCATCATCCTATCATCACCATCATTATTTGGCATCATTGTCATCGTCATCACTCATAATCATCACCATCATCCATCATTCTTCATCATCATCGTTATCATCATCAACTCTGTGGCTTATTTTTTGTCCCCCAGGAAACGGCGCTGGACATAGAGTATGTAGAGAGACAAGCAGGCACCAGCAGCACCGAGTCCCCAGCAAACCCTGGAGACTGATGCCTGGATCAGCTCCATCGACGCCACTGAACAGTTTGTAAGTCACTGAGTTAATGTCACCATCATCATCATCATCAAACAACATAATCATCGTCATCACATCATCATCATTATCCTCGTCATCATGTCCCCAGCAAACCCTGCGAGACTTGATGCCTGGATCAGCTCCATCGACGCCACTGAACACAGTTGTTAAGTCACTTGAGTTATGTCACAATCATCATCATCATCCATCGACATACTATCATCATGTCCCAAGCAAACCCTGAGAGACTGATGCCTGGATCAGGCTCCACAAATGCCAACGGAACAGTTTTTGTGAGTCACTGATGAGTAATGTTCATCATCATCATTTTTGTCATCAGCATCATCATCATCATGTCCCTCAGCAAACCCTGGAGACTGATTGTCCTGGATCAGCTCCATTGATCCAAACGGAACAGTTGTAAGTCCAACTGAGTAATGTCGTCATCATCATTATCATCATCATCATCATCATCACCATAATCGTCATCATCATCATCATCACCATCTTCATGTCCTCAGCAAACCCTGGAGAGTGATGCCTGGATCAGCTCCATTTGATGCCACGGCAACAGTTGTAAGTCATCAAGTAATCAGTAATGTAAAGTTTCATCATCATCATCATCATCATCTTCATTATCATCAAACTCAGCAAACTTTAGAGACTGAAGCCTGGATCAATTCCATCGATGCCACGGAACAGTAGTGAGTCACTGAGTAATGGTCAGCATCGTTGTCATCTTTCTCCCTCCTCCTCCTCCTTCCGTCCTCCTCAGCGTCGCTTCTATGCACATGGGACAGTTAAAATTAAGATCACTTAATGTTGTCATCCTCATCATCAATCATCATCATCATCATCATCATCATAATCACCACCATTATCATCATCATCATTGTAATGTCCCCAGCAAACACTAGACACCTCCAGGGATCAACTCCATCGACTCTCCAGAACGGTAGTGAGCATCATAGCAATGTGTCTTGTTTTCCTTCAGTCTCTGATCTCTCTATCTGGCTTTTTTTTTCTCCCTACAGAGTTGCTGGTAGGTAACGCATTCGCCTAGTAGTAGTAGTAGGTTGGTTTCTTTCAGTACACATTTGATTTTGAATCCAGGACAACAATGAATGTGCTAACTAGTGCGAGACATGGTTGAACACGTTTTGTATCGTGCTATGTTCATTATCCATTCTTATCATTGTGTCAGGGTATTGTTTGTCGGTGGGCAGCATTCTGACGGGTCTCTACGACAATACGGTGAAAGTTTGGTCATTATCCTTTGTTATCATTGTGTCACAGTATTGTTTGTTGGTGGGCAGCATACTGATGGGTCTCTACGACAACACGGTGCAGGTTTTGGTCATTATCCTTCGTTATTATGATGTCACGGTATTGTTTGTCGGTGGGCAGCATTCTGACGGGTCTCTATGAGTATGACAACACGGTGCAAGTTTGGTCATTATCCTTCATTATTATGATGTCACGGTATTGTTTGTCGGTGGGCAGCATTCTGACGGGTCTCTACGACAACACGGTGCAGGTTTGGTCCACAGCGGGCCAGTCCATCGTCAAAGCCACCGCCCACATTCAGCCCGTCAAGAGTGTGGCCTGGATACAGTGCGGTGAGTGGAGGAGAAACGATGATTTTCTGGAGTATATAAGATTTTTATAAAAAAAAGTTATTATTCTTGGGTAGAATCCAGAAGGTACTTCTTCTTCTTCTTCTTCTTTGTCGTTGATCACTTAGCCAGTTTCCTGTCAAATTATCGCACATGCATCATGGTAGGTAGGTGGAAGTGCACGCGGAAAAAAGATTTTCTTCATTTGAAGACAATAACGAATTTTGAATTGAAGATAGGGACAGGCTTCATCAGCCTAGGCCTATTGGCCTATTAAGCATCCCTTCAATATCAAATGACTTTGTTTTTGTTTGCAATTGGTCTGAGTAAGTTTTTTGAAAAACAAATCAATCAAAATCACAAAAAAAGTGTCTGAAATTTAGGAAGATTGTCCAGAAGATTTTTAAAAAAAAAAAAAAGTATTAATATTTTGTGCAAACTTAATGTTAGTGTCAAGATCATTCTAGTAAACAGCAACTCTGTTAGTAAAGTAACATTTTCTTTTGTTAGTATGGCAATGTTTAATACAAATTTTGCCATCAGATTTTCTAGTGTGGGGCCGGGGCTGAAATGAAAGTATCAACATGAACATCATCAATATTGTTGAACATTTTGCTGGTTAGGCCCAGCATGTCCGTTTTCGGCTGGAGAAAATCTTTGTAAGACTTTCTTTTTAAAAAAGGCAAGAGAATGGACCCGTAAGGCAGAAAAAGAAAGATAGTATGATGACAGTAAGCAAAGGGAAAAAAGGCAGAGTCTAAAGAGAGTGACAGGTTAGAGGAAGTTACAAGCACAGAACTTCCAGAAGGTGGGAGGACTGTTTGTACAAAAGCCCCCCCCGGTATCCCCGCAGGGACCAGAAGGTACTATAATCTTCTTTAGATTTCTTTCATGGTAGCATCTTCTGGCTTTTCCCTGTGAAGAATGATATCATCAAGTGACAGCTGGGCAATGATGCCTCATCGGAATAGGGGCATTTCACTGAGTTGAATTTAGAGAGTTGAATTAGAAAGGTCAGCGTAACTCGGGCAGAACGAGCGCGGGCAAATTAGTAGTCTAGTATAGAGAACGAACACTCGTGGCAAAGGCCCTATTGTCTATTTATTCATGTGTTTATCTTACTCGGGATGCACTTGACTTTAAGTTGCACTCCCAGTTGCAAAAGAATGGGAGTGCGTTGAATAAAATTACTAGAGTACTGAGGGGGGTTGCGTACAGTACCCCTTAAGGCATTGGAAAAAATGACGCAAGCACAAAATAATTTCTATGTGGAGGGGGGGGGGGTGGGGGTATCTCTTGCGTCATGGACCCCAACCAACGCGCATCATCTGTTAGTACTCTATAAGGCGCACACCTCCCTAATTTTAAACAAAGTTCAGACCTTTTGTTCTTATATTTCCTTAATATTGTCGGTGAAATTCAAAAACCTCGTATCTCAATTTTTGTAAGTTTTGAACAAAAATGAAAAAAAACGGTTTTAAAAATTAACCGCGTTGACCACAAATTGATTAACTATGATGAATAATTGTTATTCAATACATTGCGAGTTTAGTCCTTGCATTTTGTTAAAATTACTTAACCAGGTGTTTTTTTAGACTTGAAACCCAGAATCGAAGTTTTTACAGGAGGTTTTTGTGCTTAACTAGATCTGAATTTGGGACTTACAAGTTTTTTCGTCTATTTTCACAACCGCATTTACCCCAGATAGAAAGTCTTTAGAGTTACGAGCTTTTGGGGGGGGTGGTTTTGGTGGGGGAGGGTGGTGGGAAGGAAAAATATAGAGGTTCTGACTATGTATCTAACTCAAACCCCACACAAATCGAGATACAAGGTTTTTGAAATTTCACCCGAAACAATATATTATATTATATTATTAGTCACATTATAAGGCGCAGGGGTCCTGGGGACAAAAAATAATTGCCATATAGTCCGAAAAATAGAGTGTATTCTGTCCTAAGGTGGCAGAGTGGTTAAGATGTTCACCTGCCAAATGTCAATGCGTGACTGCATGCGCGTGAGTGACCCGGGTTCGAATCCCGGCCTCCTCGCCCTTTTCTTTCTTCTTTCTAGTTTGACAGGAAAATCGAACTAACTGAACGTCCAGTCCTTCGGATGAGGACTTAAAGCTAGTCTGACCCGTGCGCTTTTACGCACGTGAAAATCCCACGGCAGTTGAAAGTCGGTAAGAGCAGGGAGAAATCTATGATAGCTAGGTTTTACAAGTGTTGCCCACACCCCCTCCTCAGCCTTACTTGTGACCCCCCCCCCCCCCCCCACTAAAAAAAAAAGGGTAGATGCTGCACACTGCGGCGACGCGCTCTCCAGGGGAGAGATAGCGCGAATTTCACAGAGATAAGTCTCCGTGACTAGAATATACCAAATACCAAACAAAAAGTCTGTGCAAGCATCAGTAAAATCTATGCTGACCTGGGAGTACGTTTGTATGGCTTTTCAGTAAACGATGTACTTTGGTCACCCGCTCCCCTATTGCCCTCTATCTATTAATTCCGGACACATATGTCCGAAACGACTTGAATGAGTTAAACCTGAAAATCTGCTTCTCTTCAGTTGTATAAAAATAACCCTAGGCAGGATCCCAACCCTACCCCGCGTGTGTGTCGTGCGCGCTCGTGTAGTGTGTGTGAGTACTCTCTGTGTGGACTTAAAGACACACTGACCCACCACAATTAAATCCCTTGGGTTTTTTTCTGGGTAGCTGTGACCCACATACAAATTGACCCCAACTTCAAATTGAGGCTGCTCTTTAAAATTATGTTTCGGTTTCAATTTTGGGGGCATTTGTATGGGAGTCAAACCTGGTCAAAAACAAGATTTCTTACCAGCTATAAGAGGGTAAACCCGGTGATTTTGACACATGTGATCTGGTGGGTCTTTAAAATAAATGATAGCCGAACTTTCCACCTTGTTGTTCCAGATGAGAGTGACAAGGTGAGCCGGTTTGTCACGACGTCGACCGACAACCAGGCGCTGGTGTGGCAGTGGCAGAGAGACAGCGACGCCGTCACCTGTCAGTTCTCGTGTCACGATTACGGCAGTGGCAGGGTCAAGGTCGCGCATGCTGACACCGTCACCTGTGTCAGAGTCAGCCCCTCGGGGGAACAGGTGAAGAAAAATGGAGATGTATTTAGAGAGAGAGAGAGAGACGAGGAGATAGGCACAAAGGGAGAGAGAAAGAAAGAGAGAGAAAGGGGGGGGGGGGGGGGGGGCAGAGGGGAGAGAGATTTTTTCAAGAAAGGAGGGAGAGAAAGAGGGGGAATTAGAAGGGATGGGGGGGAGAGGGAGAGGGGGGAAAAGTGGTGGAAGAGGGAGAGAAAGGAACAGAAAATGGAAGACAGAGGGGGAGGGAGAGAGAGAAAAAAAATAAAAAGAGAGAGAAAAAGAAAAGGAATATGTGAGATAATCGATTTTTTTTCTAGACTGATGTAAATTTAAATAAAAATGAACTTTTAGCGACAAAAATAGCTTTTAGTCAAAATCATTCTCTTTGTCTGTATCTGTCTCTCTTCTCGTTCAATCTTTCTTTCTGTCTCTCCATTTTCCCCCATTCTGTCTCCTCTTCTCTCTCTCTCTCTCTCTCTGAGTCTTTCTCTCAGATCTCGCTCTCTTTCTCTCTCTCTCTGATCTCTCTCTCTCTCTCTCTCTCCTCTCTCTCTCTCTCATCTCTCTCTCTCTCTCTACCTCCCACTTCTCTCTCTCTCTGTCTCTTCTATGACTCCTCTCTCTCTCATCTCTCCTCCTTTCTATGGTTCTTCGTCTCAGATCCTGTATGATCTCTCATCTCTCTCCTCTCTCTCTCCTCTCTTCTCTATCATTTCTCTCTCTCTCTCTCTCTCACTTCCATTTCTCTCTCTCTCTTCTCTCTCTCATTCTCATCTCTCTCCCACTTCTCTCTCTCTCTCTGTCCTCTCTCTCTCTCTCTCACTCTCTCGCTCTCTCTCTCTCTCTCTCTCTCTCATCTCTCCTCTCTCTCTCTCTCTCTCTCTTCTCTCTCTCTCTCTCTCTCTCTCTCTCTCTCTATTCTCTCTCTCTCTCTCTCTCTCTCTCTCTTCTCTCTCTCTCTCCTATCTCTCTCTCTCTCTCTCTCTCTCTCTCTCTCTCTCTCTCTCTCTTATCTCTCTCTCTCTCTCTCTCTCTCTCTCTCTCCCTCTCCTCCCACTCTCCATTTCTCTCTTTCCAAGTCTTTTGTTCTTCACGTTCAGTTTGAAAGTAAGAAATTCAAGCGTTCTTTAATCTTCAGAATGAGCAGAAGCTGTGGGTCTTGTGTTTTGCCTTGACTCATCAGATCACGTTGAAATGTTTGTGTTTTGCCTTTGACTTGTCAGATCACGGTCAAATGTTTGTGTTTTGCCTTTGACTCATCAGATCACGTTGAAATGTTTGTGTTTTGCCTTCGACTCATCACATCACGTTGAAATGTTTGTGTTTTGCCTTTGACTCATCAGATCACGTTGAAATGTTTACGTTTTGCCTTTGACTCATCAGATCATGTTAAAATGTTTACGTTTTGCCTTTGACTCATCAGATCACGTTGAAATGTTTGTGTTTTGCCTTTGACTCATCAGATCACGTTGAAATGTTTGTGTTTTGCCTTTGACTCATCAGATCACGTTGAAATGTTTACGTTTTGCCTTTGACTCATCAGATCACGTTAAAATGTTTACGTTTTGCCTTTGACTCATCAGATCACGTTGAAATGTTTACGTTTTGCCTTTGACTCATCAGATCACGTTGAAATGTTTACGTTTTGCCTTTGACTCATCAGATCACGTTGAAATGTTTGTGTTTTGCCTTTGACTCATCAGATCACGGTAAAATGTTTGTGTTTTGCCTTTGACTCATCAGATCACGTTGAAATGTTTGTGTTTTGCCTTTGACTCATCAGATCTCGTTGAAATGTTTGTGTTTTGCCTTTGACTCATCAGATCATGTTAAAATGTTTACGTTTTGCCTTTGACTCATCAGATCACGTTGAAATGTTTGTGTTTTGCCTCTGACTCATCAGATCACGTTGAAATGTTTGTGTTTTGCCTCATCAGACGTTGAAATGTTTGTGTTTTCTCTGTCATTTCATCACGTTGAAATGTTTGTGTTTTGCCTTAGACTCGTCACATCACGTTGAAATTTTTGTGTTTTGCCTTCGACTCACCAGATCACATTGAAAAGTTTTATGTTTCAGATGTGTACAGTGGGCTGGGATGGCAGACTCAAATTGTGGTCCACAGGTAACAAGAATCTCTTTCCTTTAGTGCTACAAATATCAAATTATAAATTGCAACTTTTGTTTCTGACCTTTGACCAATAGGATGGATTTTTCTACAAAAATTTATTTATCAGTATCTTAAAACTTTTTTTTTTTGCTGTCAAATTCTGCAATCTTCTGCACTTCATTGCAACTTTGAAAACTGGTTTTGACTCTATATATTTGATGCTGCCTGTTCTATCTGTGTTACCTAGTAGCAACCTTGGCATATAAACATACTTTCAGCAAAAATCTATTTTAAACAAGAGGCAAAGCCTGCAAGGCTCACGTCTGATTTTTATTACTATAGCAGGCCATGGGAATTCCCATGACAATTCCCATGCCTGTATAGAGAGAATACTGTTATGTAGACACTTGTGCATCTGAAAACAGAATTAATTTTTTATTTTACTGTGTAAATTAAAATTATTTCTATGCACCCCTACCCCTTTCTTTAAAATTTAATTATATGTATGCGCATGTAACATAGTGGAGCCCTATTTTTATTTTTGGCAAACAAGTAAAATTGAAAAGCATATTGACCAAGCTTTCAGAAAAAACATAGTGACCAATCCCCCCCCCCCCCCCCCGCCGGCCTACGGACACCTGTAGTAGGCCCTAGTCTTTGCCTGTGGGTCTAAGCCTCTTACTCTTAGAAAATTAATAATTGAAGTTGCGTGATCTGTTACTGTTTTAAACTGATTGTTCATGCGATGAAAACTTGTTCCACATCATCTACATTTCTGTAAGATATTTTATATTAGTCCTAATATTTTATTTTCGTTTCGTTAATTCTCCCCCCCCCCCCCTCTGCCACAAAGCAAAGGTCAAGGTCACAGCCAGCAAGCTCATCCATGTTTATCTTCCCCTGTACAGTCTTTGCTTGTGGTGATCAATCGTCTAGGACTAACAAAGGATTCGTACGTCGAAGGCAGTGAAATCGACGAACCCTGGATTTTCCGTATATTTTTTTTCAAGACTGAAATGAATGTGGGCTAAATGTTAAGTACGTCGTCTTGATTATGAGGTAAGGCATGGACTCTAGGCCTAGGCCTTGTTGCCGGAAGTGCAGTAGGCTAAGTTGTGCGCAGAGATGATGTGCAAATGAACACGAACAACCGTTACTCAAAGGCGCAAATAAAAGCTAAACAACCGGGCCGTCAACGCACACACTCGGTACATCCATTTGTTACAGAAAATATAAGTTGACGACGTTAAAATGTACCTATTTGTACACACCTGAAGTCTTGTGTTTCTTTTTAAAGAGCGTTTTTGTATATCTAATGGAGAGTCTTCTTTCCAGTATGTATCTCCTACTCGGTACAACACAACAGTAATCTCTACAACAAATGATTTTCTTTCTTTTGTTCCTTACCGATGTATCTGACTGCTTTGATCGCCATGACTTGAAGGCTCACTTCAAAGGCTCACGTCAAAATCAAGTATCCTGCTAACTTTAACCCTCTAACATCTTATGTGTTTTTTTGAGAAAATGACAACGTTAAAGTTTCAGTGGAGAGTGAGAGTCTTTAGTTTGAAGAGTGTGACTGAGTCAAGGTTCAAGGTTGCACAACCTTATCTTTATTTTGTTCTTTATCAATGTATCTGACTGCTTTGATCGTCGTGACTTGAAGGCTCACGTCAAAATCAAGTATCCTGCTAACTTTAACCCTCTAACGCCTTATATGTTTAGAGAAAATGACAACGTTAAGGTTTGAGTTAAGGTTAAAGGTCGGGGGCCGGATGATGATGCAAACACACACACACACACACACCACACACCACACACATACACACAGACACACAACCGAACATGTGTACGATACTATAGACTCACTTTGTTTTAAAAAAACGACGTGAGCCAAAAAATGAAAAATATAATAAAAACTGGCAGAATCGTGTTCCCATGTTTTACCAAGGATGTCTGCTAATGTAATTTCACCTAAATGGTAAGCCATAAGAACGCATTTCCAGTGGAGGTTTGATATTTTGTTCTGTGCTGTTGAGCTGGGAGTTTGTGGCTATGGCTTATCCATCATGCCTGTAATGTGGTGGTGCTCATTCTGTGTGTTATGGCTTATCCATTATGTCTGTAGTGTGGTGGTGCTCATTCTGTGTGTTATGGCTTATCCATTATGTCTGTAGTGTGGTGGTGCTCATTCTGTGTGTTATGGCTTATCCATTATGTCTGTAGTGTGGTGGTGCTCATTCTGTGTGTTATGGCTTATCCATTATGTCTGTAGTGTGATGATGCTCATTCTGCATGTTATGGCTTATCCATTATGTCTGTAGTGTGGTGATGCTCATTCTGTGTGTTATGGCTTATCCATTATGTCTGTAGTGTGGTGATGCTCATTCTGTGTGTTATGGCTTATCCATTATGTCTGTAGTGTGGTGGTGCTCATTCTGTGTGTTATGGCTTATCCATTATGTCTGTAGTGTGGTGGTGCTCATTCTGTGTGTTGTGGCTTATCCATTATGTCTGTAGTGTGGTGAAGCTCATTCTGTGTGTTATGGCTTATCCATTATGTCTGTAGTGTGGTGATGCTCATTCTGTGTGTTATGGCTTATCCATTATGTCTGTAGTGTGGTGGTGCTCATTCTGTGTGTTATGGCTTATCCATTATGTCTGTAGTGTGGTGATGCTCATTCTGTGTGTTATGGCTTATCCATTATGTCTGTAGTGTGGTGATGCTCATTCTGTGTGTTATGGCTTATCCATTATGTCTGTAGTGTGGTGAGGCTCATTCTGCATGTTGTTATGGCTTATCCATTATGTCTGTAGTGCTCATTCTGTGTGTTATGGCTTATCCATTATGTCTGTAGTGTGGTGTGCTCATTCTGTGTGTTATGGCTTATCCATTATGTCTGTAGTGTGGTGATGCTCATTCTGTGTGTTATGGCTTATCCATTATGTCTGTAGTGTGGTGACTTGTGGCTCATTCTGTGTGTTATGGCTTATCCATTATGTCTGTAGTGTGGTGAGGCTCATTCTGTGTGTTATGGCTTATCCATTATGTCTGTAGTGTGGTGGTGCTCATTCTGTGTGTTATGGCTTATCCATTATGTCTGTAGTGTGG
This sequence comes from Phymorhynchus buccinoides, assembly GCA_017654935.2. NCBI lineage: Eukaryota > Metazoa > Mollusca > Gastropoda > Neogastropoda > Raphitomidae > Phymorhynchus > Phymorhynchus buccinoides. Next base: position 35,849,283 of record CM065704.1, read on the forward strand.
TGATGCTCATTCTGTGTGTTATGGCTTATCCATTATGTCTGTAGTGTGGTGAGGCTCATTCTGTGTGTTATGGCTTATCCATTATGTCTGTAGTGTGGTGGTGCTCATTCTGTGTGTTGTGGCTTATCCATTATGTCTGTAGTGTGGTGATGCTCATTCTGTGTGTTATGGCTTATCCATTATGTCTGTAGTGTGGTGATGCTCATTCTGTGTGTTATGGCTTATCCATTATGTCTGTAGTGTGGTGATGCTCATTCTGTGTGTTATGGCTTATCCATTATGTCTGTAGTGTGGTGATGCTCATTCTGTGTGTTATGGCTTATCCATTATGTCTGTAGTGTGGTGGTTGCTCATTCTGTGTGTTGTGGCTTATCCATTATGTCTGTAGTGTGGTGATGCTCATTCTGCATGTTATGGCTTATCCATTATGTCTGTAGTGTGGTGGTGCTCATTCTGTGTGTTATGGCTTATCCACTATGTCTGTAGTGTGGTGATGCTCATTCTGTGGTTATGGCTTATCCATTATGTCTGTAGTGTGACTGATGCTCATTCTGTGTGTTATGGCTTATCCATTATGTCTGTAGTGTGGTGATGCTCATTCTGTGTGTTATGGCTTATCCATTATGTCTGTAGTGTGGTGATGCTCATTCTGCATGTTATGGCTTATCCATTATGTCTGCTCATTCTGTGTGTTATGGCTTATCCATTATGTCTGTAGTGTGGTGATGCTCATTCTGTGTGTTATGGCTTATCCATTATGTCTGTAGTGTGGTGAGGCTCATTCTGTGTGTTATGGCTTATCCACTATGTCTGTAGTGTGGTGATGCTCATTCTGCTGGTGTGTGTTGTTTGCAGAATGCACACCGGTGGAAACCGACAAACCGCCCAAGAAAAAGAAAAAGAACAATCCTCATATTCCCGACGGTCCTGATGTGCCGTTATCAGTGAGTCTAGTTTACAACAACAACACAAAAAGGAGTGGGTGGGGGATGGGAGTTACTGAATATGATTATAGACATCATGAAATAGAGTGTGTACCCTGAATGTGTGCAATACGTTTCTGACTGTGATTTTGGTCTTTGTTCAAATTAGATATCATGCATTTTTGTTGCATTTTACATTGTGCCTTGTTTGTTCATGGTTGTTTTATTTTCTATGCGTTTTTTATTAAACCTTGTAAATATTTTAATAGCATGTGTGCCCTCTATCCTTTAATGCTTTTAACCTTTCACAAGTCATCACACCAAGGTCCGCATTTATGGCACCACCATGGTTTCACGCCCCATGTCCCTTAAAAAGGCATCAAATCAGGGCCTGTTAAACCCGAAGACCCTATGTTCATAATTTTGCGAGGTAAGGATATGCCTTACTTTATCCATGTCACAGAGGAATTCCCACTATTGCAGATTTTTGTTTTCACTACCCAGGTAAAATTAATGGTATCTTTGGGATGAAAAATGACTGGCGGCAAAAGGGTTAATGTATGTTATTGTGTGTTTAATGTCAATGTCTATGTTATAACCTTTCAATGTATATTATTGTGTGTTTAACTGTCAATGTCTATGTTATAATCGTGGCACCTGGGCAAACAATTTCTCTTTTCAGAGAGTGATGAAAGTATTTTTTGATTGATTGATGTATCCGTTGTTCGCTTTGACCGTCTGCCTTTTTTCTTTGCTTACTGTCATCTATCTTTCTATCTTACTGGGGACTTTTCTATCTTACTTGTATCTTACTGGTGTTCCATTTTTCCCTCTTTTCTTTTCCTTCTCCTCCTTTTTCCCCATTTTTCTCCTGCTTTTTTTTTTTTTTTTTTTTTTTTTTTTTCTTTTTTTTTTTTTTGTTTTTTTTTTTTTTTCCTACTTTTTTTTTTTTTTTCCCTGCCTTTTTTTTTCTATGGATTCTACTTGCAAATGTCTTTTTGAGCCGGAAGTCCTGACATGCATGCTGTGGGCCTAACTATTATTTCTTAGTTGAGGGCCCATAAAAGACTCAACGGAGCATAACACGGGAAATAACGAGAAAAAAAACCAACAAAAAAGACGTGGAAAACGGGTAAAACGTCAAAGCATGGGTGACCGCAATCTGATTAAAATCTACACAATTCTATCTTCCTGATGATGGAAAACACATAATCTGAGCATAAAAACATAAAGTCTGGCACGCATCTTCCAATCTTCCCAAATCGAACAGAGGCAAAACATTCAATCTTCTTGCGGATAAGATCTGCATCTAAGTGCAATCTCTGATCTCGCTAAATCTATCTCTAATAGTTCATTTGCATTTGGTCATGACTATGGTCAAATGTGACCGGCAATCTACCACAAAGTCTTGGACATCGCACTGTAATCTTGACGTTGAAAAACTGCTAAGCATCTCCAAGAAATCTTTTCCCTCAATGAAAACAATCGTGAATCTCTCTTGCTAAGTGAGTCTATCTAAGTCTAATCTCTGACATCTCTGTCGCGGACCCCTGCGATCTTCGCCTCATAGATGAGCCGACATACAAACTACCATAGGAAAACTTCTTGGTCTGAGCGATAGTACCGAAGAGAAGAAAAGAAAAAAAAAGGGAGTGAGATATGTATTTTCACCACCATTCTTTTTCCCCCCGCCCCCCCCCCCCCCCATGGGTATATAAGAGAGCGGGGGGGGTCTTTTTTGTATAAGTAGTTTCCCCAACGTATAGAAGTTCCTGTTGGCTTGTAACTTCCTCTAATTAATCTTGTCACTCTCTTTGACTCTTGTCCTTTCCCTTTGGCTTACTGTTGCTTACTGTTCGTGCTACTATCCCTGTCTGCCATTAAAACCAGATCCATTCTCCTTGCCTTGTTTTTTTTTTTTTTCACGAAGCACTTTCAGAAAGATTTCCTCCAGCAGCCGAAGTCTGGGGACTTGCTGTCCTAACTGTTTCCCTTATTTGGCACATACACGGCAAGAAAGCATGACTCATCTCCCATTCTCCGCATCCGATACTTAGACGCTAGAAACCTGTCTGAGGGAAAATCGAAAAGGAGAGTGATAGACCCGACACCCGGAAACCAGTACCATTTTTCTTTTCTTTGCTGTGTTCAGGCCGTTCAGTTCAGAGCAGTTTCACAGGTCAGGTCGGCCCCCCTCCTTGTCCCCTAAGAGGCCACCACAGAAGAAGAGAAAAGAAGGCGGGGCGCGCGGGGTGCTGTGTGGTACTGCTACATGGAAAGGACAAAAAAAAAACGGTCCGACAGCAAAACTAGCTGTGGTCACGAACAAATCCTAGGATAATTGGGGTTTCCCCCTATCTTTAGAAGACAACAAACGGTGTCCCGCGGTGGTCACAAATCCCTATTGTCCACCCTACGTATCGTGCTGTGTTCAGCTAGGCCCCCCTCCTGTCCCAGAGGCTCACGAAGACGCGCGGTGCTGTGTGTGCGCCACTGGACATGTCCCTTCTGGTGGTCCACATCCTATTGTCCACTGCTAACATAATCTGGTGCTGTGGTCAGGCCCCACGACTGTTCCCTCATAGGCCCCACGAAGACGTCGCGGTGCTGTGTGTGCCTACATGGACAACGGTCCACTCTGTGGTCCACATCCTATTGTCCACCTAACATAGTCTGTTACTGTGTTCGGCCCACCTCCTGTCCCTAGAGTCCCGCGAGACGGTGCAGTGCTGTGTGTGCGCTACATGGAGCAACCGTGTCACTCTGTGGTCACGATCCTTTTTGTCCACATAACATATATGTGCTGTGGTTCAGGCCCCCCTCCTGTCCCTAGAGGCCCAGTGCTGTGTGTGCGCTACCTGGACAAAACGTCAACTTTAATCTGTGGTCACATCCTATTTGTCTCACTCTAACATATCTGTGCTGTTTCGGCAGAAAGAGCAGGTTCAGGCAGCCGCCCCTCCTAGTCCCTAGAGGCCCAGAAGGACGTGCGGTTTCTCCTTGTGTGTGCGCTAACATGGACAACAGGTCACTCGCGGATCGTTGTCGCTGGCTTCCATGGGACCAACACCCCCTGAATGCTAGTGGTATTCTGCAGAAGAGAGCCGGCTGCGAGAATCCCGCCACCATTGTAAGCGTGCTGTATCTCCTCTTGTATTTGATTTCCATTTTACCTAAAAACTCTCTCTCTCCGCCACTCGTTCTCCGGAGTCCTCTCTCTTTACCTCTCGTCTCTCTCTCCCTCTCGTCCCTCTTCCTCAAGACCCTCCTCCCCTATCCGCATCTCTCGTCCCTGTCATCCTCTTATCTCTCCCTTCTCTCGTCACTTTCTCCCCCCCCCTCCTCGTCAACGCGTCTCCCTCGATCCTTCCCCCCCATCTCTCTCTCTCCCCCTCTCCTCTCTCGTACTCTCTCTCTCTCTCTCCTCCCTCTCCTTCATCTCTCCCCTATCTCTAAACTCTCTCTCTCAACTCTCATCTCTCTCTCTCTATTCTCCAGGTCGTCACCGGTCCCACTCCTCTATTCCTCTCTCTCTCTTCTTCTCTCTCCCCCCTTCTTCTCGACCCTTCCCTCCGTCCTTCTCATCTCTCTCTGTCTCCTCTCTCCTCTCTCGTCTCTCCTCAACGTCCTCTCTTCTCCTCTCCCTCATCCTCCTCTCTGTCCTCGCAACCTCCTCTCCCTTCATCTCACTCTCCTCTATTCTTCTCTCTCCTCTTTATATATTATTTTGAATGTATTGCACAATGCTATATAAACTTAGACCAAGGACAATGAATGGGAAGACTGATTATGCCCCCCCACCGCCGGCCTAATTCTTAATATTCCTTTAAAATAAAGTTTCTGAAGTCTCTCTCTTCTCTCTCAATTCTCTCGTCTCTCACTGTCGTCTCTACTAGATCATCGTCATCTCTCTCTCTCTCTCCCTCGATCTCTCCTCTCTCCTCTCCTCGTCTCCTCTCTCTCTCTCTCATTCCCCTCCTCTTCTCTCTCCTCCTCCTCCCCCATCTCTCTTCTCTCCGTCCTCTCTCTCCTCTTCTGTGGTGTGTCAAAACAACTCATTTCGTCTTTCCTAATAACAGAAGGCCACAAGGGCAGTATTGTTGGCAAGATTCTCCCATACCATTATCACAACCTCTCTCAGATCCTAATCAAATATAAAAATACCCTTGACAAACGGGTATTCTTTGTCCTCCCCAGGGATCAGTTTTTTAGGGCCATTATCTATTTTCAATGTCATAAACGATCTTCCTCCGCTTCATATATCCTCTTCATGTGAACTTTTCTCGCTGATGACTCTACTATTTCACCAATGCAAACAAACAAATTGAGAATGGTATACGTTTCCTTTACAGAGGATATAAACAAACTTGTCACTTGGACAATAAGGAACCACATGGCTATCCATCCTCAAAAAATCAAACTTTATGTTATGACAACTAGACAAAAACGTCAAAATATAAAGTCCCAATTCATGGAACCCTATGTGTCTTTGATAAAAAAACAAACTGGAAAGAGGTACGGTTTCTCAGTGCTACTTGGCCTTACATTGATGACATCTTTCAGGGTCCCAAACTATTTTCCTTCTGTGTCCAAAGAGTATGCCATGAAAAACTTTTCACCGAAGTAAAACCGAATAAAGCCTTTTCTAGTTTCTATATCAACATAACTCGAAAATATAAACGATTCGACATCGACTATGTATCGATCATGCCTGATCACTAGCCTCAAATACCTTAAAACCACTTAAAGCATTGGATCATCGACGCTCTCTGAAGCTCGATTCTTCTTAAGCCATCGTCCCTCCTTCCCTCGTGATTATCGAAATTATATTACTTCCCCATGAGACATCTTAAGGTGCATATAATCAAAGCCGTGCGTTGTATAAAATATGAATGATGTTAAAACACCAGCGCTTTCTGTTTAGATGTGTTTCCCCATCACCAATATCCGTTGTCAAGAACGTTGTCCACATTCCAAAACCAAGAACAAACTTAGAGAGAAAATAATGTTTTACTAACCCCTCTTTTGGGACCTTTCCGGGAGAACAAACTTTCATGACCTCTCTTATTTTATTCAGGTGCCAATCTAATGGAATGATATGCCTGTCCCATTCTAACAACAGAACGAATCCCCTTATTATCCTTTAGAAGGGGCGTATCGTAAATATTTGAATTATCAACTAATAATTTATTCAGGTGCCACGCTATGGAAATGATATCCTGTGCATCTAAAAATGAATCCCAGCTGCTTATCCTTTATGAATGTGTCGTATCATAAATATTTGATTGATCACTATAGATTCCAGTAAAGGCATATTTGTATTTTTTACTAAATAGCAGATATTCATAATATACCATTTTGCATTTATTTCCTTATTAATTTTGCAGCCTGATTATTGTAATTCTGAAGTATATGCCCATGGAGCAGCAGTCTACATGCTCTTCATGATATGTTTGTACGGGTGTAAGCGTGTAATATGGGTGTAGGGTGTAAGCGTGTATGTGTGTGCATATAGGGTGTGTGTGATGATGTGGTTGGTGTGTGTGTTGTGTGTGTGTGTGTTATGTGTGTCTGTCATGTCTGTCTGTGTGTGTGTGTGCGTTGCGCCCGCTGAGCGCTGCACGAGAGAGAGAGAGAGGGAGAGAGAGAGAGTATAAAATTGTTCTTGAATGTACTAAATGAAAATGTCTTTGTTGCCTACGCTTTTTGCATAGGGTTTTTTTTGTTTTCATTCCATGTTTTTGCTGGGGCATAGTTGTAAACAAATTGTCTCATTTATCCCAATTTCCCTCATTAAAACTTTCATATTCCGTATTCCGTAAGTCGTAATTCTCTCTCCCTCGCTGTCTTTAATTCTATCTTGTTTTCTGATTGAATTTAACAGCTTATCTGACTGCAGTATTGTAATGTTGGAGATACTTTATCTATTTGTAGTGATTGTTTGATGAGGATGTATTCCAAATTTTTTAATTTTTTTTTATTGACTGCTTGTAATGTTAATAAATGGTTATTGAATTTCGCCTCATCTCTCATCTCTCTCCCGCCTTCAACGTACTTTCTCTCGAACACCAGGGTTCGTGATCTCTCTCATCGCTTCTCTCGTCTCTCGATCCCCATCATCCTCTCCCTCTGTCCATCTCTCCTAAGTTCCACGATCTCCCTCTCTCTATGTATCTCTCGCATCGCCTGCCTCCATTCCTCTCTCGCTCCCTCCCTCTCCTCTCTCTCATCATCTCTCTCCCTCCCTCATCTCCGCTCCTCAGCTCCATCTCCTCCGTTCTCATCGTCTCTCTCGTGTCCTCCTCTCTCTCACTTCATCACTCTCCTCATCTCTCTCTCCTCTCTCTCATCCTCTCATCCTCTCGTCTCGTCTCTCGTCTCTCGCTGCATCTCTCTCTCTCATCTCTCTATCACGTCCTCTCTCTCTCTCTCTCTCTCCTCTCTCCTCTCTCTCCTCTCTCTCTCCTCTCTCTCTCTCTCTTCTCACCTCTCACTCACATTCGGTTTCGTTCGTCTCTCGTCCATCTCTCTCTTCTTCTCTCCCGGTCTCTCGTCTCTGCTCGCTCATTCTCTCTCTTCTCTCCATCCTCTTCTCTCTCTAATCTTCGTCCTCTCTCTCTCTCTCATTCTCCCATCTCATCAGCATCTCTCCTCTCTCTCATCTCTCTCATCTCTCGTCGGGCTCTGCGTCTCTCTCTCCTTCTCTCTCTCGTCTCTCTCACTTCTCATCTCAATCTCTTCTCTTCTCTCTCTCTATCTCTCTCTCGATCTCTCTCTCCTCTCTCTCTCTCTCTCTCCATCGTCGTGTCTCTCTGCTCTCATCTCTCTCTCTCTCTCTCTCTCTCTCATTCTCTCTCTCTCCTCTCTCTCTCTCTCTCTCATTTAATGTGCACATTTTCTAAGTTTTGATTAATGAATTTTAATAATTGTTTGTTTGGTATCATTTTGTTTCACGAACGTTTGATTATGTCTTTCAGTTATGTTGTAGTTCTGTCAGGTTTGTTGCATGGCACCTACCTGAATTTCTGTTTTGGAGATAATTACTGTGAACTTGAACTTGAGGCTCTTCTGCGTAATTGGCTGTTTGCGTATTTCTTATAGCATAGCTTTGCCAAGAGGTGGTTTAATTTCCCGAAACATGCCGGAAATCCTGGGGTTTTTTTTTTTTTGTTGTGGTGCCGAACTTGTGGCTTCCTATTCTAGGAGTTAAAACCGCCTTGGCATAAGGCCTGTGTCAAGACCAATTGACAATAAGCTAAAAACAAAGGCTACACAATCAATGTCATTATGCTCTGCATAGTTATGCGGGGATTGTCTTTATCCATGTCACTCCTAGCTCCTAGCATACTTCATCATCACAGTCCAAAATCCCTCCAAAGTTCGGAGGTGGCTGCCCACGTGCGAGGTAATCAAAACGGTCACACCACGTAATATGTTCTCGATTCCCTAGCTGATGCATTTACCATGGTGTTCAGGGTCCACAACACACACCCACTCACTCACGAATACACAACACAACACACACCCTCCACACTCACACACACACCTTTACACACACACACACTACAGCACTCACACACACACACACTCAATAAATTCACACACACACACTCACCTCTACACATACTCACACTCACACACACACACACACAACACACCACACCCACTCTCACATACAAAACACACACACACACACACACCTCACATGCACACACACACACTCACATACACACACCACACAAGGACATACACACACCGCACACGGCACACACGCACATCGATCCAACCCATCCCGACACAACACACAACCAACCCAACACAAATGAACACAACACACACACACACAATTCTACTCACATACACACAACCCACATACTACACAACACAACTACACTACACAACACACATACACTCACACCACATAGTACCACACACACACACACTCACGTATACACACACACAGTTAAACACACACACACACTCCCATACACACACACTCACATACACCCACTCACACGCACACACACAACACACAACACAAGACACACCACACACACACCACAACACACACACAACACACACACACCAACACACACACACATGCACACACACCACACACACACACGCATGTCAAAGTATAGCTGTTGCTTGCTTTCGGCCTCACATTGTTTTTTTGCACACACATCATCGACATGGAGTGGGTTTGCACTCAGCACATGGAACAAGACGTTCCACGATGTGGAAACTCTCCAAGCTGAGTCATGAAAAAAACACACTGGCTTCGCATGAACAATCCAACGTACGTCTCTACGCCCAGCGCAGCTCAGGTCAGTTAACTGGCAGCCACAACAGCTGGCTCAGAACTGTCAGATAGATCATGAGTAGCTTTTTGATAGATTGTCTGACATTGGGGGGGGCAGGAACCTGTTTTACCCCTACTTCCGGTGAATTGCAAAGAATTATTCGGCGAATACATTGAACTGCGATTGAATATTTCAAGTTGTTGGCAGAGATTGAGAGGTTTGCGACCAAGAGATGTTGTCGAGCAAGTCAACCGCAGGAGGCAGAGACCTGAGAAGAGAGGACAAGAGACAGCAGAAGATAGGTTGAAACGGCCAAAAGTGTAGAGAGAGAGTTTTCTCAAAAGTATTTGCAAGTGCCAGAGAGATAACAAGTTCGCGTAAGACTTGAGAGAGACGAGCATGCACACTGAGAGAGATAGAGGAAACGTGGACTTCAAAATTATATCGCGAGTTTCCGTGTAACCGATATGATGAAATTCTTCTTTTTTTCTCACTGTCCGGGTTGTTTTCATTCTCCGGGTAAACCGGTACTAGGGGGGGCACTTTTGCAAAGGTACGCCTTTGCGTTGTGTGTGATGAGTCACCGTCTGTGACTATCAAGGACTTAATACCATCTGCGCTTTCTCTCTTCTGATGGTGGCTGTAGCGCCTTTTCGCAAATACGTGGATTGTTCGAGTTTTGAATGTCTTACGCTGGCTAGAAAAAACCAAAGGATCATCCTAAAAGAAGAAGCATGAGGAGCGCTATAGAGAGACAGAGTTCATCAGCTAGGGAGGGAGAAGGATTACGTGCGTGACCGTTTATTGATTACCCTGTCCGATAGTGGGCAGTAGCCACACTCCGTCTTCGGGGGATTTTGGAGACTGATGATGTTCATGCTAGGGTCTTGTCACTGGCTATTTGACAACCCCGCATAACTATGCAGAGCACAACAACTTTTGATGTAGCCTTGGTGTTCTAGCCTATGTCAACTGTCTGACACAGCCTGGATTGCCAAGGCGTGAAAAAAAATAGCAGTGGACCATCAGTTTGTGACCACCCTACAGAGACTGTGCCAGAAACTGTCTGATCGATTGTGAGGACGGTCGCTATGCTGGATACAGTGGAACCTCTAGTGTTGTGACCATCCTACAGACTGGACAAAACTGTCCGATATGCGAGGTGGTCGCTATACTGGATGGTCGTTGAACCTCAGTATTGCGACCACCCTATCAGACTGGACAAACTGTTTAATTGCGAGGTGGTCACTATACTGGATACAGAAGTGACCTCTATTTGTTGACTTTTATCCCCCCGCAGATTGTAACAGGAGGCATCGCCAAAAAACTCCATAACTGTCGAGGTGGTCACAAAACTGGATCCAGTGTGTTTTTCAGTGTGTTGCAGAGCACCCTACAGATTGGTCAAACTGTTCTCTCTCTCCCGCTGGTCACTATGCTGGATACAGTGGAACCTCAGTGTTGTGACTGTCCTAGACCCTACAGACTGGAACAAAATTGGTGCTCAGCTTTGCTAGGGGGGGATCCAGGGGGTTACTTTAATACGCGAGGTGGTCTCTATAAACTGGATACAGTGGAACCTCATTCGCTTTGCGACCACCCTACAGACTGGACCAAACTGTCCGTAATTGTGAGGTGGTCACTATACAGGATACCTGGATACAGTTGAACCTCAGTCTTGCGGCCACCCTACAGACTGGTCAAAACTCGACTGTACATTGTGAGGTGGTCACTTTCCCTTTCATACAGTGGAACCTCAGTATTGCTGCCAGCCTACAGACTGGGCAAACTGTTTAATTGCGAGGTGGTCACTATGCCTGGATACAGTGGAACCTCAGTATTGTGACCACCCTGCAGACTGGTCAAATCTGTCTGTAATTGTGAGGTGGTCGCTCTGCTGGAGTACAGTGGAACCTCAGTGTTGTGACCACCCTACAGACTGGCGCAAAACTGGCCGTAATTGCGAGGTGGTCGCTGTACTGAAGACTCTTTTAGTAATCAATATGAAGGGAAGAGACTGAGTGAAACTGTCCGGATTAATATGGTATAAGCTTCGAGTGTAAAGTTCAGTTTAAACGTCACCGTATCGGCTTTCGCACACTCGGATCGTACCAAGGTTTTCGCCATGTACGACGGGCGGAACGAATCCAACCAACCAGGGTATAAACAGATAATTATGTTCCTGAATTACTGGGCTTAGCCAAAAGGCCGCGAGGACAATCAGGATCAGATCAGATCAGCTTCGAGGCTTGTTTGTTTGCTCTAATTGTCTTTCTGTTTGTGCTGATGTTTTCAAATGAATAAAGATTTTGTTTAAAAACCATTTTCTTACCATTTCGCAGGAAATTGTGGCAAATTTCGGATGCCGGAAAAAAAAAATAAAGAAAAAAATTATTGTGCTAAATCATTACATTATGAAGGACAACTGATAGAGCCAGTCTGGCAAAATGGTCTGGGGATATTTATATTTAATTCTCTTGACTGTGCAAGAGCAAACAACACAGAATATCAGAATTATTCCTCTTACATCTGATGATGTTATTGGTGATGTCATCAAGTGATACGTTCATGACAGTCAAGGGGCTAAGGCTTTTGTTCCTGATCAAGGGCACCGGGATAAAATCTTTGCACGACAGGGTGGGGGGTGGGTGCCAATAAGTACACCATTGTAGTCTAGTTATCTTCATGGGTGCTACTCTTTCAGTTTTTTACACTGATTTCAGTATTTTTAATTTTACCATGAATGGCTGAACTTCAGGTTTTTTTAAAATTCATCAAGAAACAACGTAAAAATTGATCCACAAGCAATTTGGGGGCGGTTTGAACTTGGTTTGTTCTATCCCAGAAGTCTCGTCTCGGGTTACAAACTTTGAGAAACACACATGATTGATGCACATATTGTTTTCACGAAGGCAATGTACAATCATTTTACAAGGTTTATCTTATCGGCAACCCCCCCCCCCCCACCCCCCTCAGAACTGTCTCACTGTCTCTTCTGTCCATCATTTTTTGTGCCATCAAGGCAAACTGGTCAGTAAATGCATTACAAAAAAATTGTATTGGACAAAGAATTAATTAAAATATAACTTTTTCTAACCAGTTGGATGTATATGAAAAACAAAGCTAGTTGTTAAGTATACACTCAAGCCATAAATAAATCCACGGGCAAATAGAAAGATTATTAAAGAAACAATTGATATTTTGATTCCAAAATCACGCACTAATGAGGGCAAAAGGCTTATAGCCTAGTAGCCCTTATGTTATTTTATGTGATGATGTGATCATTGTATCTATCTGGTCTCGTTATCTCTCTCTCTCTTAGCGATGCCCCCCTGAATCGTCCAACGGGGCTCTGCCCCTGTACCCTGGACCCTGCTGGGGCCCATGGCAAAGCAACTGGACTCCTGTTCTTTTCAGGTTTTATTTTTCATCATTAATAATAATACTAATGCATATTTGTTGTGCTCTTTTTCTCCAAAAGAGCTCAGAGCGCTTACAAAGTAACTTTAGACATATAATGCAGTAGTACATAAACACGACTTAAAACATTCAAGTCATATAAATAATTAAATACAAATCCGATACTTCACAACGTGCGCACAGTCATTGACACCGACAACTGTGTGTGCGCGCTGACACGTCACAGCGCAGTGTGTGTGCGCAACAGCACACATACCAAACACACACAACAAAAACATTACATGCAAGCGTAAAAAACCGAATTGTGTGAGTGCGGACCCAGTCAACCAACAACGTGGTAGCAAAAAAATGCAAACCAGACCAAACTGCCATGTGTCCGTTTCTGCCAGCCCTAGTCTCAACCCTCACACCACGCACCACCCGTATCAACTGCCACCGACGCAACTGGTACGCAGGACCTAACATGGCTCGCGTGCAGTTAGTGGGTAAGACAGACAGAAGTGTGTGTGTGTGTTTGGTGTGTGTCTTGTGTGTGTGTTTGTGTGTGTGTGTGTTGTGTGTGTGTGTGTTGTGTGTTTGACCTCAACTTCGTGTGAGTGTTTTGTGTGTTGTCTAGCTTTTCATTTTGTTTAGTATTGTTTTTATCAGGGGGGGGGAAGGATTGATTGTAAGCGCTTAGGGCTTTGTTAAGATTAAGCGCCCTAAATATGTCATTATTATGACAGCAAATGTGAAACGAATCGGCTAAGAAACCGCAGAGTTATTTGTTTTAGAAAAGGTGAAGCGGCGTATATCGCGCGTGTTTCTGAACCGATTTTGTTTCCGGTTTGGTACACGGATAGTCCCCGTCCCAGGTCATCTTCCTGCCAAATTCGAAGCCCGGGCAATCGGCCCAGAAACGCCGGATATACAGGTGCCGAGAGGCCGGCAGATACGCTTTTTCACGCATTTGCCGAACCGCGGCAAATGATACGGCCGCCTCGGTTGCCTTTGCCATCGCACCGTTAGGGCTCACATAAAATTTGAAGCGATTCTGTCGAAAAAACGGCGGATTTTATAAGGGCCGCGTTTCGTGTTTCAGACAGACACACATACACTTGGCTTATTACTATATGAATGCTTATTATTATTATTATTATTGTTTTATGTGTTGTTTTGTGTGTTGTTGTTTTTCTTCAGAGGGAGCGGTGGTGAAGTGCGCGTTCACCTCGCACAGCAACCAGGTGAAGGGTGTGGCCTGGTCCCCCAGCAGAGAACACCTGTTCATGTCAGGCTCCTACGACTGTACCGCCAAACTGTGGGACACACGCAGGTCAGTTCCATGGGGAGATTATCATAATGAATAAACAGTGGAACCTCCCCTATAAGACCTCTTCAAAAATCATCCTTAAATGAGGTCTTAATGGGAGGTCATTTTTAAATACAGTAGGGAACCTCCCTTATAAGACCTTCAAAAGTCATCCCAAAATGAGAGTCCTTATTAAGGGAGGGTTCTAATAATGGAGGGGTCCTTATAAGGGAGTTAATTTTAATACTTTCAAAGAAGGGCTATGTCTCAGAGAAGAAGGTCTTATGTGGAGGGGAGTCTTATATAATGGGAGGATCTTATAATGGAGGTTTCCACTGTAATAATAATAATAGTAATGGGCATTTCTAGCGCCTAATCTTTTGATAAGCCCTAAGCGCTTAATATAATAGATAAGTTATTAATACATTAATAAACCATCACTCAGAAACAAATGAACGTCAAAAATATGTTAAACACAAGCACACACAATAAATGCGCACACGCACACACACAATAAATGCACACACACGAACGCGCAACCGGCACCCCTACCACGACATGCACGCACACACCACATCACAAACTTGCATTGCATGGACAAAGTACTTTGAAAGGAAATAAATCAGACTATGATTACAAATTTTGAAGGATGTAGTTTTGAGAGAAGACTTAATTGAAGAAAGGGAGTTGGCAGAACGGAGTCTATTCCAAGTGGAAGGAGCCTGAAAAAAGAAAGAACGTTCGCCAAGGGTTCTGGTGCGGTAACTGGGATCTGGAGGAGAGAAGTGTCAGAGAAGGAGCGTAACTGTCTAGAGGTGTGTAAAGTTTCAGAAGATCAGCGAGATAAGAAGGATCCAGACCATTCAGGGATTTGTAACAGAGCATAGAGAGCTTGTAGTCGATACGCTTTCCAGCAGGAAGCCATTGAAGAGATTCAGCATTTGGAGTAGATGAGCTAATTTGGAAGACCTCAGTACAAGGCGAGCAGCATTGTTCTGAATTTTCTGCAGTTTTGGCGATGAGGTTTCTGTGGGTGAGCCAGCAAGAAGGGAATTGCGGTAGTCTAACGAGAGAGACAAAGGCAGAAGATAGTTTTTGTGGCGTCTTCAGAGAGATATCCAGAACAGATAGCAATGCCACAGGGAGTTCCAATGCCACATTTCTCATCTCCTTTTTTTTATTTATTTAGATTTATTTATTTTTTTCTTGGATATGTTGAGTTTTGGCTGCAGTGTAAACAGGCAGAACAAAGTTGTCATTTGGTCAAAATTTACTACCACCCCCCTCAGTTCCTTCCTTCGTCAGTCACACAAAATTCGCATGCCCCCAAAAAAATTGGGTTTTCAGCCTCTGACTGCACGCTCTCTCCAGGTGGGAGCAACCCAAATTTCAAAGAGATATGGACCTATGTGCCAATCAGGTACGTGTGACCTCCTATATAAACCTATTATCAAACTCCCTCACCCCATAAGACGGCTACAAGCGCACCTGATTATAAAGCGCCAACCCTCAAATTTTACACAAATTCAGATTTTTGTTATTATAGTTTCGTACTATATTATCAGTCACCACACGATTATAGGCACGGGGTCTCAATCTAGTAAAAAAGTATCGCCTTATCGTCCACGTAAAATATGGTACTTCTCTGAGACATTGCCCTTCTTTTTTAGTAGTAAAATTACCTCCCGATATAAGACGCCCTCCACTTATATGACCCATTTTGGATGATTTTTAAGGTCTTATAGGGTTCCATGTACCTAATTACGGTTTCGTACAAAAATTTTTGAAATAGAAATACATCACTTTTTCTCATGACCTTTCTGCAAACTTTCATGGGCCAGATGACACTCCCTCTCGATGATGTCTGTGGCTATGAAAGTCTACGCATTTCATTGCCGGGCTGAACTAAATAAAAATTAAAAAAAACCACAACTTTTGCCGGGGCTGACTGACTTGCTGTGTGCGTTTCTCCATCTGCTTGCTTCTTTCTGCCTTCAGACATGGCATTTCATTGCCCCACACCCCTATGTTTTCCGAGACATCAAAGTCCTTTGCTCATAGTAAGCACCGCGCTTTGTACTTCGACCCTCATTGATGGGGCTTAAGCCAATCCTTGAACTCCCCCCCGCATGTTTCCAGACACTTGGCTAACACGCACTTTCCCTGTTAGCGAATGCAAATGACCGCGCTTCCAACAAGAGAAACAAATCAACTTCCGGATCATGCGTTTGCGTGCAAGGGATGTCACTTCGCCGGCCAAGAAAGAAAGTTGTCTGCCAGTAACCATGCGCTCACTGTTTCGTCAAGTATGCTGCCGGGGTAGCGTTTTATTACTGTTAAAATTCGAAGTGAGATTCCTACTTGTCTTCAGTGAGAAACAAATGCCCTGTCCTGTGACTGTGCCAGACTGAAATTCCGACTTTCCAGACTCAGCAACAAAGTTGATAATCCATGCTTTTCCAGGAAGGAAACCATTTTTTCCATTTTCCAAGACGTTTCCAGCTTTAATAAAGACTGTCAACCCTGTATCCCTATACATAGAATAGCGAATTTATCGCTTTTCCTCCCACTTGTTTTCTTCGTCTCTCTGTTTTTGTTTGTTTCGTTCCTCCGCCCAAGGCCCCGCGTTTTGAGCTGCGGCCCACGACGGTGCGGTCATGCGGTGCAACTGGTCAGTGTCGGAGCTGATTGGTGACCGGGTGGCAGGACACAGCTGAACATCTCCCACTCGCTGACCTCCACTGTCTTCAACCCTGCTGACCGCAACCATGACGCGTCGACCTTGACGTGAAATTCGAACCTGGACCTGACAGGAAGCAGTTTTATGGCTCACTGGTTGAATTCCTGTATGTCTACATTGAGGCTGTTGGTAGGTTAGGATTGGTACTAGGGATAAAAACATAGCAGTTCGGCTTTCGCGTCCCTCTTAAATTCTTTATAATGTACAAGGTTTATCGTGCACTCAGGTTTTAGATATAGCAATTATCTTTATAATATTCCCAGTCATCTATAGATTTTTGAAAATGTTTAGTGAGTATGTGCTTGTTTAACTCACTCGGGACTTGGCCGAATTAATTTCCCCTTGTTTCTTTGGACTGTGCATTCGACTTAGATTTCGTAAATATCCACCAAAACCAGTTATGAAGAATATTTAAATATTTTGAGCATTTGATGAATCACCCCTGACTCTTCACCTTTATGTAATTTAAGGAGCTCTCTAGTCCTTTCCATGTAGGAATAATTTTGGAATCCTCTTATTAATTTTGTAGCCCTTCTTTGCCTCCTCTCTATCACTCACTGTTGATTGGCGTTCAAATTTTGCTGGAAAGAAGGCTTCTTTACTCACTCGTGACTGGCCAAATTATTTTCCCTTGTCTGTGGGGACTGGGCGTGACTAGTTTTCGTAAAATAATCACCAAACCAAAGTTATGAGAGTTAGCATCAATTTTTTTCAGAAAGATTGCAACACCATGCACTAAACCGATCGTAAAATATTCAATTCCTACCGTCTCGTTTGTCTCCTATTGCCGAAAACAGCTAACACATTAAAAGGAAAAAAAATTTTTTTTTTTGTTTTTTTTTTTTTTCACATTTCAGATCTTTGACCCCCTCTTCACAACCAAAGCTGAAAATAAAGTCTGAACAATGGAATTGGTTGATTTCAAGAGAGGCGAAGGTCAAAAGCAACTGAAAATAAGGTTGACTTTTCCACCGAAAGCTGGTTACACGCCAAAATTCAAACCTCTTGAAAACTCTTATTAGCCAGATCGCTGTCCTTTCGTCCTTAACCGGTTGTTGCGAGCCATGAGCCGATCCGCTCTTCGCCCCGAGTGAGTTCAGGGAAAAAAACTGCTAGATTAGGACACCAGATGTGTAGTTTTGCATTTGCAATATGACTTTCTTCTTTTCACTGACTATAGATAATATGGAAAATTTGCCTAATCAATGACTTTTTGACGCATTCAACATCCGTTTATTGGGGACCAATACTATTTTACAGACAATAATACGACCACCCCACCCCACGCCCGACCTGATCCCTATGCCTTATGAGAATGTGACAGCAAGACAAGTGTAATAACAAAATCGGAATTTTGTGATACCATTTTGGGCCTGATGTGCCCTAAAACAATTGTATTAGGTACTTCTAGTCACATAGACGCCTCTGTGAAATTCGGGTTGCTCCACCTTTAGAGCTCATCGCAGCCATAGGCGCACCACCCATTTAAAAATAATACGTTTGCATGTGATTTTTGTGTACTGATGAGGAGTAAAGGGGTGTTGTTAACTTTTTGACAAAGACAACTTTCTGTTGCCTCACTGAGTTTAATGTGTGCTAACGGAATGGTAGCGACATGTTCACTGCTTGTATAGTATTGTTTTTGCGTCAACTGTTGAAGGGATTCAGATTGTTTCGGGTGCATGTCCTCGGTCAAAATAACAACACATAACGCAAATTGTAACGTAAACCAGTCCCAGAGCATCAAAATTATCAGGCATCGAACGGTCCGCAAATCCGTGGTTTTGGTATCCCTGCTGCGGTGTTGGCACTAGGAGGCCGCCACGGCTTTTACTTCAATGAGGCAGCAACGCTCTTTTCTCAATGGTATTTCTTACACGGTTTTGTTTTCATACTGCGGCTTCGGAAACGAAAAATCGCATCCATGTTTGTTTTCTTCGAGTTTAGAGCTCTCTACCCTCTATTTCAACTGTTTCAGAGTTTGTTTTGAATGACAGTGATTGTGATTTGGGTTTTAAATGGTTCGTTTTAGAGATATGATCGCGGAGACTTGATGATGTTGATAACTTTGAACTTTCTTTCTGGCGGAAATGCGGGT
Source organism: Phymorhynchus buccinoides (assembly GCA_017654935.2). Taxonomy (NCBI): domain Eukaryota; kingdom Metazoa; phylum Mollusca; class Gastropoda; order Neogastropoda; family Raphitomidae; genus Phymorhynchus; species Phymorhynchus buccinoides. The sequence continues at coordinate 35,868,055 of CM065704.1, forward strand.
AGCGAATGATCGCAATGATGCGACTAACTGACTCCATTTTGTTGTCCGACTCGATGTACGACTCCAGATCAGGAGAGTGTTGTTTCGTACCGCGGATTGGACTATATAGTATATCTGATGCCTGATCTTCTGCTAGACAACTCTCCACCCGTGTTTGAAGTGTCATCTTCAGCAAACCTGATGTCTGTAAATCAGCTTCTGGCCAGTTGTTGCTTACCTGGCTAAAACTCCGAGTGACCGTTTTTTGATCCCCGCCGCATGGCAGCCACACTCCGTCTTCAGGGGATTTTTGGAGACTGATGATGTTTTCCTAGAGCTTGTCATGCTAAAGACAGTCCCCGTATAGCTATGCATGCATAACAACTTTTGATGAGCCTTGTGTTCTAGCTATGTGAATTAGTCTGAACAACAGACCTTTAACCCTTTTGCCGCCGCCATTTTTTCATCCCTAAAAATACTATTAAACTTAACTGTGTAGAGAAAATAATGTATCTGCAATATTGGGAATTCCGGTCCTCTGTGACATATATAACATTAGGCCTATCCTTACCTCCCCAAAATTAAGGGTCTTTTTTTTCAGGTAACAAGACAGGAAATAACACGAATCATGGGGCTAGTGGAACAGGTCCTGAATTGATGCCTTTTAGTGACATTGGTATTGGTGTTAAACCATTGTGGTGCTAAATGCGACATTTTTGGCAGTGAAAGAGTTAAGCCAAGGCGGTTTTTTTGCCAAGAACTGTGAGGGATTGGAACAGCTTCAGCGAATAAATTGTAGGACCAGGAGCTGAGATAATTGAGGCCTTCAAACTCAGCCTCTCGTCTCGCACCATAAATTTTGATTTAAAAAAAAAAAGCAGTTCTCCCCTAGTTTTTCTGTAGGCAAATTATGCCGGAATCGGTCGCTGCCAGCATACCTGAAGCAGAGAGGATTGGGTATGATCCGAGGATTGTGAGTTGCCAGCATACCTGAAGCAGAGAGGATTGGGTATGATCCGAGGATTGTGAGTTGCCAGCATACCTGAAGCAGACAGGATTGGGTATGATCCGAGGATTGTGAGTTGCCAGCATACCTGAAGCAGAGAGGATTGGGTATGATCCGAGGATTGTGAGCTGCCAGCATACCTGAAGCAGAGAGGATTGGGTATGATCCGAGGATTGTGAGTTGCCAGCATACCTGAAGCAGAGAGGATTGGGTATGATCCGAGGATTGTGAGCTGCCAGCATACCTGAAGCAGACAGGATTGGGTATGATCCGAGGATTGTGAGCTGCCAGCATACCTGAAGCAGACAGGATTGGGTATGATCCGAGGATTGTGAGCTGCCAGCATACCTGAAGCAGACAGGATTGGGTATGATCCGAGGATTGTGAGTTGGGCACATTAACAGCTAAGTACCCTCTGAAAGCTCAGAACGGATGGGGTTCTGATCCGAATAGATTGTGATTGCCAGGCATAACCTGAACAGAATCAGCCAGGGATTGGGGTATGATGCCGAAGGATTTTGTTGCTGTGAGCGCCTTAACCCTTTCAACGGTCCACTGTCGCCTTCCTTGGCCAGGCCAGGGGTATACAATGTATTGACAGTACCCAATAGATCACTAAAGAGGCATCTCAAGGATGAGGGTCTGGCTATCCGTCTGGGCAGTGACCTTCAGGTTTACCTTAATTTTGGCGAGGTACAGCGGCAGACCCTAATTTTTATGACCTTGACCCACATGAGGAATCACCCAATACTTGCGACAGGGACAAACACTGCTTTCCTCTAAAAGAGCGCCAGGAAGGTTTATTACTAGGATTGTGAGTTGCCATCAGAACCTGAAGCAGACGGATTGGGTATGATCCAGATTGTTAGTTGTCCGCATACTGAAGCCGACAGCATGGGTATGATCCGAGGATTGTGATGCTGCGCCTTTAACCCTTTCAACGCCACTGTCGCCTCTTTGCACCAATGATTTGACACGCATTCACTAAAGTCATCAAATGAGGTCTGGTACCAGTGACCTTAGGTTCTAATTTTGCGAGTAAGGGCTAAGACCTATTTTATGCATAACACAGCGGAATCCCAATATTGCAGACAAAAAACTGTTTCTCTACCCGGATTTTTATGGCTAGAATGGCTGCGCGAAGGGTTAAATCTGTTTCGATTTGAGTTCTTGTGATAGTACTAATGTGCAATCGGTATTCTGTGTGAAGGGCGACTTGATTGATAATGCCATAAAATTGAAAGAAACGTGCATTCCATTTCTAGTTTGAATTTCACACTAAGGGAACAAAGGACGGTGTGGCGTTTAGCTTTATTGTTGATGTTTTTGTTTCAGTTTTATGTGAGCAGTCTCAGCTTGCAACTGGAATGAGAGCCTCTGTGGTGTTTGTGTGTGATGCGAAACAGCGATTTATGTCTGTTTGGTGTGTGCATGTGTTGAGAGCGATTGTGTTGTTTGTGTGTGAGCGACACAGAGTTGTGTATAGTTTGTTGGCACTGTGTGTGAGAGAGATTGTGTATGTTTGTTGTGTAGCGAGCAGAGATTGTGTATGTTTGTGCTGCATGTGTGTGAGAGAGATTGTGTATGTTTGTGTGTGGCGACACCGAGATTGGTGTATGTTTGTGTGTGCATATTGTTTGTGAGAGAGATTGTGTGTTGAGCGACGCGAGATGTGTATGTTTTTGTGTGCTGGTGAGAGATTGTGTATGTTTTGTGTGTATCTCACAGAGATTGTGTAATGTTTTGTGTGTGCATTGTGTGAGACAGTGTGTATGTTTGTGTGTGGCGCACAGAGTTATGTATAGTTTGTGTGTGCATGTGTGTGAGGATTGTAGTTCATGTGGAGTTGTGTGTGTAAAAGAGAGGGCATACCAGATAATTGTGTATGTTTTATGTGTGCCGACACAGGCGATATGTGTACTGTTTTTGTGTGTGAGCGACACAGAGAATTGTGTATGTTTGTGTGTGCATGTGTGTGCGAGAGATTTGTGTGATGTGTGTGAGAGATTTGGTGTGAACATGGGTGCAGACTTGTCCTGGTTACAAGGATGTTGTTTTTTTGGGATTTTACCATAAACGTAAGTTCCCGTTTTTTTTTTTTTCCCTGTCAACAAGATCCTTTGTGATGTCTACTGTATTCTCAAATATTTTACTATTAAGCATTTGCATAAATTGTGGAAAAAGGCTAACTAGAAATAACCGGTGGGTCTTCATAATCAAGTTTTGCTTCAGCTGCAGGGGACATTACCCCTCGACCCTGTCCCGGGTGGGGTGTGGAGGGGGGGTTGTTTCAGGGGTTGGGGTGGGTCTGCGGTTTGAGTTTAGATTTGTGGAAAAAACAAACTAAAATACCTTCATAAAATCAATTTTTTTTGTGCTCAGACCCTGGCAAGGGGGACGTACAACAACCACTTACCGTACCCCCGGTACCCTGTCCTTTCACAGGGGTATTTTTTCATTTTGTGTATTGCACACCCTGTGTGTGAGAGAGATTGTGTGTGTGTTGTGTGCTTGATAGTGAGTTTGTGGTGTATGTCCTATTGTTTTTGTGCACCATGCATCCAACACACTTTTCCTCTTTTCACAACTCACTATGCTAGACCATCTACTTTTTTATTTCAACACCAAAATCTGTAACCCTCAAAAATGCGCCATCTTCATAATTCCCGAGCAACGCTGTCCTGAAAGACATGCTAAAAAACAGTTTTTAGGAAAAAAGCGCTTAGCTTTTGGAATATAATCCTCTCAAATACTACTGTTTTAAATTTAGCCTGTATTCTCTTCTAAATCCCAACAGATCACGGTTTCCCCTCTTATCAACGCTGGTAGAAATCTGGTTTTGATCAGGTTGGACTCCCATTACAAATGCCCCCAAATTGACAACGAAACATTTTAAAGGAGCGCAGCCTCAATTTGAAGTTGGGGTCATTTGTAGTGGTTCCAGCTACCCGAAAAAAACAACCAGGGGCTATCGTGGTAGGAGTCAGTGATCCTACGACTTGTATCCTGAATTAATTGTTGTTTGACGCTTCTTAAAAATATTGAAGTTCCTTTTCTAAAAGGCATCATTTTAAGATGGTCTTTTCTCATTCGTTCTGCTAGACAATGTCGGCATTTTCATAATTACAGATGGAACCTCCTTTACAAGACGTACACCCCCGTTATAACAGACATTCCCTCACCTTTTTAAAGACCTACTTCGCTGTGAGGGACATTGCCCTTCGTTGGTACAGTATTAAAATACGCCTTTACCGTACCCTTCGTACACTCCGCTCCCCAATTTTAAGACCCAGGCAATGGGAATTGTCAGAGACAAAAAACCTCTGAAAAGCCTGAAAAAGCCCCCCAATTGAAGTATTTGTAACAATTTCCAAACAAAAAAAATCGCGGATCGATCCGCGAACTTCGCGCTGACAATATCCCATGCCTGAAGACCATCGTTTTTGATTTATTTTTGAAGGTCTATAAGGATTTTTTTTTCCACTTTATCTGCATTATCAATGGAGCCATCCCTATAACCTTATTTGGAAAGAATCGCCCCCCCCAAAAGTGTCTTATCGGGAGGGGGCATCCTTAAAGGGCACATGGGAGTATTTAAGAGCCGATCCCAGGAAATCGGGTAGATCATCATAAATTAATGGTGGCGGTACCCATAGCCGATGAGGTTTTATCCAGGCGTATTTACCTGGGCTACAAAATATCCTATATTCAGTAAAAACTCGGGACTTTACATGTGTTTGCACTGCCTCCGGGCATTGCAGCCAGTATGTTCCCCAACCGCTCTTTGTTATTTACAAAATGTCCATATGTGTCTATGGCCCCGAGAGGACCGTAAACACCCAATTTTTTCATTCATATCGGGAGTCAGTCGTGAGTGGGAGAGAAACAAGCCAGCGACACTCCTTGCTGCGGGCTGTCGCCTGCACCAGTTTAGTTTTTCGCCTCCTTTTGGCGTTTGAACGGGATGCTATTAGCTGCGAGCGCCATGCAGAAAGTGCCATTTTATTAGCCTACTGCTTGCTTATATAGTGCCGCTCTGGCTTTAATAGGAGAATGCAACACTGGGTATTAAGCCCAGTGGCGCACCACGATTAAGGCGTCCTTGTGTCTTTTATCTTGGGTTTGCTGTGTCCCACATCCAATTTTCCCCATATTCAATTCAGGCTTGCTTTTAAACGATTAGCGTCGGATTTGAATTTTGGGCCATTATATATGGGAGTCAAACTTGGTCAAAACAAGAGTTTCTTACCCAGCTAAGAGGGAAACACCATTTGAAAAACCCATGATTTGATACACGGGATCTGGTGGGTCTTTAGGGACAATAAAATCAGTGAAATTTTGGATGGGGGGGGGTCCACATCTTAGGAGGGAAGGTCTTATAGACGGTTCCACTGTACTTCCACTTTAAAAAAATCCTCTCTGTACTTCAGATTAATTCTCTTTAATATTTGGCCAAGTACATGCACCACCTTTTTCTTGTCAGAAATCCCCTACCCCAAATTCGCCCAGAACTTCTTCCCTCTCTGCGTTCCCGGGGTGTACCAAAGGCCACATGGGTCCGTATGTGTCCCGTCTTTCCCAGTTTTCCCACTGGTGTCCTCGAAAAAGCTGTGCACTTACAAAGAGCCCGCACACACACGTTTCCGATTTCGAGGAGCCCAAAGGAGAAAAGGAAGAAAACTATATGTAGATTATAAAAGCTTCAGAACGACCACTAGACCATAATGAATGGAAAAACACAAAACGTCCGTGTAGGCTAGGTATAGGGTCCTTTATTGAGATAACACAAGACGTATTCGGAGCACTTAGGCTCTTTTTTTCAATGTTTATGAAAAAGGTGACACAAAATGAGAATAAGGGTGAAGACAACGGGTAGGAAATCGAGCAAAGGCCTGAAGAGAGTGAGAGAGAGAGAGAGAATAATACAAGCAGCGGGATTTAAAGCAATCGTTTTGTTGGCCAACACGCTTTTCTCTATCTTTACCAATATGGTGGCGCACAATTTTGCGTGACTTTCATTCACTTTTTGTTTGTGGCAAGTCCGGTCTGTCGGGTCGGCCTCCCAACATTGGTCGCACATATGTAACATAGAAAAGAAAAGTCGTGGCCACAACGATTGCGAAATCCACGCTTGTTATATTCTCTCTCTTCCTTTCAGGTTCCTTGCTCCATTGTCTACTCATTCTTCACCCTTATTCCACATTTGTTGTCACTTTTTCCTCACCTATGAAGAAAGAGCTAACTCTGAACCGTCCTTGTTATCTTCGAATAAGGCCTAGGTGCCTAGCCAACAGCTTTTGTGGGGTGTTTTTATAGGGAGGGATTTTGTTTGGGAGAAAAGTAGTAGAATGGGCCAAAATCAGAAAGATAGCTGATGAGAAAAAGCAAGGGAAATGGGCAGAAATCGTAGAGACAGATGAGAGGAAGTTTACAAGCACAGAACCTTCCAAGAAGGTGGGAGCTATTTTGTACGAAGACCCCCCGGTTATCCACCTACGTTGTTTTTTTTAAAAACAACAAAAATCTGAAAATTTTTTATTTAAAGAGACAAAATCTTGACATTTTTGCTGACAAATATTTAACAAACTACACTTTTGGCAACAAGCAAATTTGGAAGAATTTCACTACAACCCTGCCTAGGTCCGTGCTGCCTTAAAACGGGGGTCTCCCAAACCACAATGTACAAACACGAGTAACAGGCTCAAGATGTGCCCCCCCCCCCCCCCAGCCCCCCCAACCCACCCCCTCCTGGCATTTCTATTCCTCGTTTTAATTGTATTTTCCGTTTTTTGGCTTTTCCTTACCATACATAAAGCTGTATTTTTGACATTTTTAGCTAATAACCTTTTTTTGTAATACTAACCCTAGCACTAAACCTACCCCTAGCCCCCGGGCACTATGTCCTGCAGTTCACCACGTTTTGTCACGTTGTGTTTTTCGTTTGTTTTCCCCCTCTTATAGGATAGGGCTAAGGGTTAAGGGTTGGGCTAAGGGTTTAGTAGCTCCAAAACGGTTATTAGCTAAAATGTTCCTAAAATACAGCTTTATTATGGTAAGAAAGGCAAAAACGGAAAAATACAATTAACCGAGAAATGTAGGGGGGGGGGGGGGGGAGGGGCACATCTTGACCCTTTACCCAAAACACAATACCAACCATGACAGAAAATATACTTTTCCATTCAAACAGACCATGGTGAAGTCATGGGTCACTCACCAAACTGAAGGCGGTACCCCGTGGCCCCGGCAGGACAAACAGGGGCCGACGCCCCATCGGACGATTCAGGGGGACAACTTAAGAGAGAGATAATAATGAGCAACAGGACATTTAATGATAGACAGAGAACGTTGAGTCTGATAAGCCATGTAATATTATTACATTGCCTTTGTCAAAATTTCCAAGACTAAAGATACTAGACCAAGTTCAAAACGCCCCCAAATCGCTGGTGGTGAATTTTTTTTGTTTGGACTGCATGCAAAAAATACTGAACTTCAGTTTTCTGGAAAAATTCAAAATACTGGAAATCAGTGTAAAAATGCAAAGAGTAGCCACCCATGGGTGAAGGAACAAAATGTACAAAAAACAATATAACATAAACGTGAATCGTCCATACGCGTTTGACCTCGAGAGTTTTTAAAACCCCACTTAACAACTGACACTTTCACAGCCTGTTGACTATTCCCGCATCACAACGATTTTTGAATTATTAAAAGAAACAGCCATCACAAATCATCCAGCCATAATACACATGGGTGCTCCTGGAAATTCACAAATATCCTGCAAGGAGGGCGCCCCCGCGGAGTGCAGGAGCAGCTCACAACACGCACATTTACTGCTCTTTTTTCGAACGCTCTCTACACTAGTCACGTGCTACAACATTCCTTTGGAACGTCCATAGCAAATGTTTATACAGAGTCCTTTTAATTGTCACGTTTTGTGTGTAGTGTGTAAGAAAAATTGTGTGTTTCTTCTCAAATTCTTAAAATCCCCGTTTACGACGCTGTCTCATAAGCAATTTAAAAATCCTGCAATTCAGGACATCCTGAAAGAAGGAGGCTCCATGTACACACAAAACAAACATACATAACCAAAGGGAGAAATGGAAATAAGATTACGGGTTTTGGGTTGGGTGGCATACTTCAGTTTTAGACATAGGGAATGTGGGTCGCTCAGACTTTCTTTTAATATATAGACTTTATCTAGACAACTCCTACACCATTGGTTTCCCCTCACTACAAAAGCAAAGTAAGAGGCAAATTGTGGTCTAGGGAGCGAAGCGCGTTTAAGAAGTGGACCCAGGTACTGGTGTGCACATAGATTTTCCTTCCCTTGAAGCAAATGCCTCACAATTGACAGCTATCTATTAATTCCGGACATAGATGCCGGAACCGACTTGGAAGGAGTTAAAACAAAAAACGCTCGCATGATACTACACTCATTCATGGTCTATCGGATCATCTCTCTCATTACACTTGCTATTAAACTATCAACGAGGCTTTAATAATAACCGAAAATGTAATTATCTCTCTGCCCCTGTCCTCGTGCCCTGCAATGGCGAACGACACCTTAAAATTATCGCCTTGCCTATCGAACTAGTGGTATTAACCGACGAAAGATATCTGCTCCTTCACCTCATCAACAGGGGCATCGGCAGTTCTGGAGCCTAAATTATCATCCTTTCGTGTCGGCAAGGTGTAGTATAAAAAGCCTCCTTCTTTTAAAGCAAACGCTCTCCATATACATCTACATAAGTCATTTGATACCGCGAGACATCTCTCTCATGACACTGTTCTATCATTATCAATTCTTTTACATATACACATCATTCTATGTCCTTGATCCAAACATCTCTCCCTCTACAACACTTTCTATCCATCTATCAATTCACATTTGGACGAAAAACTCGCGCATTTAGCGATCATTTACAATAGTCCATTGACACACAAGTGGTAACACTGGCATCATCCTTTAAAGCATGGCAAAATACAAGAGTCTCGCGCTTTCTATTCTAAAATGCTAGTCTCAATCAAATATGCTTTTCTTTCTCATTATTTTCTTTCTTCTTTTATATTTCCCCCTCTGTGGATTGACCGGGGCAGTTATAGATATGCTAAAACTTTCCAAAGCCAAAAATAATGTCAAGTCCACTTTCTAAAGCTCACTAATCAAGTTGTTGAGTAGTTTACCTCGGAGGGCTTCGAAATATACACATGCAGCATCAATCAAAATATACTTACGGTGGCCAGCCTACGTCGAATCTACATGCAGCCTACCGTCGAATATCCCCCCATGCATCCTACAGTCAATCTACACAGATTGCAGCTACAAGCCGAATTGACACATCTTTAGTCAGAGAATAGACATGCAAGCTACAGTCACTGTAGCTCATTGTACATTCGGGCCGGTCAGGCTTCATGGTATATTCGATTGTAGGCTGCACTGAAACTTTTCGACTGACGGCTGCAAAATGTTTATGCTGCCATGCATTTCAACTGTAGGCTGCATTGTAGATTTGACTGAATTCCCTGTCACCCTTTTACTCTTTACGACTCGTAGGCGAAAATGATTCAAAGGAAAAACTAACGGGAAAGTATTAACATTGTCCTGCATAAGGACAATTACAAAACAAGATTAAAGTTTAGAAGATAACAAAGAAATCTTAATGCTGCGAAACCTGAAAAACTCTAACTGATCTAGTATTATGAAGAATCCTAATGAATAACACATACCAGAACAAAGAGCACTTTTTTTTATTGAAAATTCAAAGAAGTCAATAGAAGTCCACCTAAACATTAATAATATGACAGAATGGCTTATTCAAAACGACTATCTTTAGATACTCGTACTCCTTTATATTGAAGTTATTGCGAAAACATAAAAGAACTTTTGTATTAGAAAAACAAGTTGCAAATATAATATAAAATGGGGATTATCCTTTTTGTCATTTGTCTATATTCTCGCAGTCCTGTTTTCCGATCACAAGTTAGTAGAGATTCGCCCTAAGCTCAATAATGCAGGTCGAGTGGAACTATCTAACGGGATAGTCCGTGTTTGCTCCAAACCATCGATAATTAATTATATTTTATATGATTGTTGTTCCATTCACTTGTTTTTCTCTGTTGCTTTTTCTTTCAATTAATTTTTCTAAATCCACCGGTTTTAAAACATCGCCAGTATGAGCGTCTTCTGGGGTAGGGGTTGGGGTGGGAGAAGCGTAAGACCCTACAGATCCTGCTGTCAAAATCAACATGTTTTCACATGTTTTCCTCTCAGCTGGTAAAAAATCTTAATTTTGAACCAAGGTGTTGCTACCAGACACATTGAAAACGAGGCATCACTTCAAGAGCAGCCTCGATCGTAAACAAGGACAGTCACGGAAAAACGAAGGCATCACTTTAAGAGCAGCCTCAACTGAATCGTATACAGGACAGTCAACGAAAACGAGGCAATTCACAATTACATAGCCAAGGCCTGCGATCGTCTACGAACGTCACGAAAACAAGGCATCGACGTTAAAGAGCAGCCTCGATCGTATACGAGGTAAATTTCTAATGCGGACCAGCATCGAACGACCCATCAAAAACCCAAGGGACTTAATCCGTCCGGCTCTGTGGGTCTTTAAGACAATTTTGTCAATAAACTTAAAGGTAACAAACCCTCGATCACACGGGGATCGTTGTTTCTCCACGCAATTCCAGAAAGCTCTGCCTGGAGGTGGCTCGCACCACCAGGGAAACAACGTAAGGGCTAACCGTCTCTCCTCGCCAAGCTGTGATTCAATGCTGCCGCGCGTTCTCAGCGCCTTCCCCTCTCCCATGGGCCTTTAATAATGTTTGCAAACGGGACAAGGACTGTGCTTCATGCTGCACTTTGCATTAACATTTTTCACACGAAATAACAATTATTTAATATTATAGGATGTGCGCTTTGCATTGACAAACATTTTCATTCAAAGTGAAGATAAAATTATTAAATATTATAGGATGTGCTTGCCAGTTGACAACATTTTCCAATTGAAATATAAAATGGTTTTTTGAAGTTATCAAACATCCAAAGTTGAGAATAGCCTTGGGTCATTTGAATAACTTCACTGCTCATCTGCATATTGGGGGCGGGGGGTGGGGGCCGTGACTTGACTTTCCCTAACATGTTAAACAAAATGTTTTTTCTTCTCACAGACGCATCGTGCTTTCAGACAATGGGATATTTCTAAATAAAACTGGGGAAAAACGCACAAGAGATCAAAACCAAAATGTATTGTTGAAGGTTTGTATGCTACACTGGAACTTTGAAAAACCCCCACAACAGCATCATACAGAAAGAACAAAACAATTAGGCTAAACATTACCGGTTGATAATTCCTGAGATTCTTGAAGTGCTGTACTCCTGACTTAAATTTCTTTCACACCGTGCACGCTCTATTCACAATACATGGGTGCACAACTACACAAATGAAAAAATGAAAGGACAAGGTCCATGGGGCAATGCCCCTAGCCGCTGAAGATAACAAATGATTTATGAAGTAGCTTAGTTTTCTTTTCCCCACAATTTATAAAAAATGCTTATTTTACAGTGTTTGAAAAATACAGTAGACCACACCAAAATATCATGTTTAGACAAATGTTAAAGAAAGGTACTTCCTGTTCTGGTAAAATTCAAACACAGGAAATCCTTAGTATGCCATGAAAAATTGCACCCATGCAAAAATCAATATGCGCAGCTATTATTTTTTTTATGGACTTTTGTCAAACAAACATTTTGTTTTTCCCTTGTTGGTTTAAAACAACACAACAAAAAACCCCACCATTCGATCTTTTCAAAACCATCAGCAGCTCTGACTACAGTATTTTTTTCTTATGATTTTTCAATCATGCACAGTAATTACCTAACTTTGGTCGGAAACTGAGTTGATGCTAAAATCCATGATCTAAACAAAATTAACCCCTTGCATTATCAAAAGTCGTAAACAAAACTGGTCCATTCTGAAGTTGCCTCCAAGTATTTGGAGTCAAGTGAAAACCTGCCATAAGCTTTCCCCCACGCTGAACCGTCCTCTATGAACTTTCTAATCAGGTACAAACTTCTGACTTGTTATAACCACGCTATAGAGCTTCTCACAGTTGCATTGAAGTCGATTGGTAACTGTATGGAGCTCTCCGGTTGCTTTACAAATATTTTTCAGCTCCCCCCTCGACAAAATGTTGGAAACTGGGAGACTCATCTGTTCGAAAAGTTTCCTTTTTCCCCTTCATAATTTCAATTTTCAATCTCAACACACAAAAACCTGTAAAGTGTGCGCAGTAGCGTATATATATATGTGTGTTGTTGTGTGTGTGTGTGTTCTTTCTCTCTAGTCTCTTCGCCTCCCCTCTCATCTCTCCATCTCTTTCTCCCCCCCTCCCCCCCGCCATTGCCCTTTCATCCCCCACCCAGCCCCTCTGTCCTCTCCCCCGCCATCTCTTCCTCACTCCTCTATGCCTTTCTCGTAATATTGTTTTACATTCCATATTGTTTGGGAATTTGTGAGCTTCTCGTTTATGACACTCACTCCCCCGAGAAGTTTGTGAGATGCATAAATGGCGTGGCGTGTTTGAAAGGGTGAGTGGGTGGGGTGGGGGTCGGTTTGTCCTCGCCTTATTTTTTTTCCTTTTTTTTAAATCTTTGAAACTTGGTGTCAATAATGTGTATGTGAACGGAGGTGAGTGGGATAACGGTGTGAGCATTTTTTTTTTTTTTTTTTTCCCTTGATTGTTTTTTCTCCGTCAGGAATATTTGTAAGCGGCTCTGAGGATGATTTTTTTTTATCATCGCAGGGCGCTTATAGCATCTTTCAATTTATTATAAGTACCTGAACACTGGAAGGTCTTTTCAGTCACCCATGTGAATGCAAGAGGCTGAATACAGCGCCAAGAATCTAGCCCTTGGATTTTGCGGTTTCAAGTTCACATTATGAATGCATATGTGTATGAAGGATAGGTGTGTGAGCTTGGGTAACTTTATCGACCATGTTACATAAAGTTTTGGATGGGTGTTTGCGTCTCCTAATAAATCTAACAATTTACTGGTAAAGGTCAAGATGTGCCACCCCACCCAGAAACATTTCTCGAGTTCGTTTCCATTTTTCCGGTTCTTGCCTTTTCTTTACCAAACGATTAATGCTGTATTTTTACTAACCTTGTTCAAGGTATTATCTTGTTGAATAATTAATCGCCAGTCGATTGATGCAAAGGCCATAGTATCTAATACAGGGAAGCGACCCCCTTTTCGTAAAGTGCAGCTACAACAAAACTAAACAAGGCCCGCAGCATTTGTCCTAGTCCTGGTTCATTTGCGTTTTCCGTCTTGCCTTTATACTTTCCGTCTACTATTATTGCAGATCGCGTTAGGTTTCAATTATGTATAATGTGATACAATTAAGTGTTAAAACATACGCAAAACGATGCAGTGCGCCATTGGAAGTACTCAATCTGCACGTACAACATCAGAAAAGCGCAAAGCGACTTATTTGGAAAACATGGAAAACATCCCGTAGAAATTGGAGTGAGGGGGGGGGGGGGCGCATCATTTGTGTACCTTTTACCCTGCCCGGAGCACTTATTTATTTTATTTAGGTGAATTGAGTGTTTCTTTTAAGAGCTGCAAACCTCATTCCTTCTGTAAATCAAGTCTTAAGCTCCAGCTCAAAATGAAGTTTCTATTGACAAATTGTCATAGTAAGTCTTTTATTGACTGCCATAAATCCACAAAACAAATTACGACAGGAATTTTGACGAGAAACATCGTTTTTCGAACAGCTGCAAAGTCATAAGAGAGCAATGGAATCAGCAACAGCCGCAAGCTTGCACACACAACACAACCGAACGCTTTTACCGCATAGCCATGAATTAAATCACCAAACCTAAAGTGACCAGTTAAATGAAGACTGGGAAAGAGAATACAGAAAACATGACACCGTGAGGCGACCACATCAATTTAAGAAAACGCACATTGCTTAGCAATAATAAAACTTCGCTTACCACTTTTTCACTGTATTATTCAGGTTCAAGGCCACTCAGTTACTTTCGCAAGCTTCACCGCATTGCCCAAAAAAAAAAAATCACTGACAGTAACGTTGCGATTGACGAAAATCAGCAATACCAAGTGTCCTTGCTGCTTCTTTAGATGACATTATTGCAACAGCACGATGACAACGCCTGATGGTTCAGGGCTCCCATCGTCCCGCAAAACAATAGGTTCCCAAGGGACTCCTCACTAACAGTATAGAGGGGTCCTATGAGGAGGGATAGAGTGTCCCATTGTGCATTGTGAATGCTAAAAAGAATTTTTATATGGTGCTGTACCCTGGGAACCCCCCCTGCGCATGTCTTTTAGAGAGGCCCTTTTTAGAATTCTGTCTTCAAACTCCAGATGGGGTCCCTGGGAGCCCTGATGGTATTAGGTCAATGTGATTGTGTGTTGAATAGGATGAGGTCGGTAGTGGCACTGCAGGTGTGATAAACGTACGCACATGCCATGATGATAATGGCTCATGATGGTGATAATGGACCACGAGATATGATAAAACTGATAATGGATTATGATGCATAATGGCTGATGATGGCTAATGACCATCGATGATGATTATGATATGGGATATTATACTGGACCAGACAAGATGATCATGGATGCTTGCTCAATGGATGATGATGATGATCATGGCCAATGATACTGATGATAATGGACAATGAAAACTGATAATGGACCCCAGCTAGATGCAGGATTACCACTGATCCTGGGATGATGAATGCTCTTGACCCTGATGAATAATGGATGATTATGATACATGCCCCATTGTCCACTCGATGCTCATGACGCTTGATGCATAATGCAATGGACCCTGACGCTTGCAATCGTACGCAATGCTTGATGGACCAAAAGAAAAAAGAATAACTTTGATGGCGGGATCGGGGTATTTTTTAAGTTTTTTTTACCTTTTTCTTTTACATGACGGAACCACTGTCCCTGTTAGTTAACTCGTCCCACAGGGAAATGCTGCTCACAAACAACCAACAAACACCAACACAGGCGGATGTTTCGTCCTTTCTGCCTGCCCCTCCCCCCGTGGATTTGCGGGTGTTAGCTTGAGGCTGGCCTCCGTATCCACCGGGAAGTTTTCAAACTCTCTGAAAAAACGTAAAAGACACAAAGAACCAAGGGTAAAGGTCAGATGTGCCACCCTCCCCCCCCGCCCCCCCCCTACATTTCTCGGATTAAATTGTATTTTTCCGTTTTTTTTTTTGCCTTTCTTACCAAACATAAAGCCTGTTTTTAGGTGTTTTTTTTATAGCTAATACCTTATTTGGAATACTAACCCTATCCCTAACTCTAACCAACCCTACCCCCCACCCTTAAGAACGGAAACACGCCCAAACCACAACTGTGACAAACAACTCGCGGTGTAATGCAGTACATAGTGGGGGTAGGGTTGGTTAGGGCTATGGTTAAGTATTAAAAAAAGGTTTATTAGCTAACAAAAAAAAAATCCTAAAATACAGCTTTATGTATGGGTCAGAAGGCAAAGAGAAAAATACAATTAACCGAGAAATGCAGGGTGGAGTGGCACACTTTAACCTTTACCGAACCAAGATTACTGTGACAGGAAGGGACATTTGTTTCTGACTATAAGGCGAGCTTTTTTCCCCAGATCAACCCCCTGCGCCTT
Source organism: Phymorhynchus buccinoides (assembly GCA_017654935.2). Lineage (NCBI taxonomy): Eukaryota > Metazoa > Mollusca > Gastropoda > Neogastropoda > Raphitomidae > Phymorhynchus > Phymorhynchus buccinoides. Next base: position 35,883,739 of record CM065704.1, read on the forward strand.
ATATGTGACTGATTACAATAGTAACAATATAGTACCCGACCATAGTTTCGGCCTATAGAGGTGCACCCTTGTAATAAAGGCGGCATCTCACCACCCCCAAATGTTACCCCCCCCCTCCAATTGTTCATATTTTGTTACTATTTTATTAGTTCACATTATAAAGGCGCAGAGGGTCCTCATTCTTCGGAAAAGGTATCGTCTTATAGTCCGAAAAATATGTGACAAAATCTGAAATTTGGGTAAACTTGGGGGTGCGCCTTATACAAAAGGTGCCGCCTTGAAAGTCGCGAGAAAATATGGGTAAGACAAGTACAGGGCTTTTGGTCATACTTATGTTCCAAAATTTTCATCACACCCAAAACACACCACAGAGTGTTTCTGCATAGGTGCAACTTTTCCTGGTATGCAAGGATTTCCCTGTTTTTGAATTTTACCCGAAACGAAAAATTTTCCTTTTTTTTTAAACATTTGTCAAACACGATCTTTGTGTGTCTACTACTGCCTTTTTCGAACACCTTAAAATAGCATATTAGGTTATAGAATTGTGGAAAAGCAAAACTAAAATACTGTCTCCATCAATTTTTTTCTCGAGCTTGCAGGGGGGACATTACCCCCAAACCCTGGACTTTCAGGTGTTTTTTCATTTTGTTGCAGTTGCAACCAAAGACTGTATGGGGGAAACAAGCATTCAGGTCTCTTTTCCCTATATGAGTAAGTGAGGACAGAAACCTGGTTATTTCCCTTTTACAAAACGTACCATTTACACGTCGATAGGCCAGTTGAGTTCTCCGTTCAAATTTTCCAGTCTGCGTTTTTTGGATAGCCGCCGCTAAGTGAATGTGTATCACTACCCCACTAAACGACTCTATCTGCAGCCCGGTTCGCTGTAACTCTTCCAGCAGTCCCATCTTACCCTTTGAGAATCTTTGGTTGCAACCACCAGTGAAATCTGTGAATGAATGCGATATATAAGAGTTGTCCGATGTGTCACGAAGTTTGGTGTGCTGCACTCATACATACGAGGGTGTTGCCGACTCAACTTCTTCTTCTTCTTCTGCGTTTCCCTATGCCATATGGCCATAATGGGTAAGTAACACATGTTCCCGGTTTTTTTCAGTTTTCACTGGTCTCCCCTGCTAGCGCACTGAGCCGACACAGTTCCGATTAATCGGTAGGAGCTCAAGAGAACTTAGGAAGTTGTGTTTTAAAAGGTCCAAGGAGAATGGGCCAATAGTCCAGAGAGATAGTATATGATAGAAGTAAAGGGGGAAAAGGCAAGAGTCAAGAGAGTGGCAAGATTAGAGGAACGCTTCAAGCACAGACTTCCAGAAGGTGGGTACAACTATATTGTACGAAAGACCCCCCCCGCCGCCCCCCCCCCCACTCCCACACGGTATCCCCCTGGCACGGGGAGCCGACCTACGGCAATAGTGCCTTCCACAATAAAAAAAAACGCCATATGCACTAGCAATAGTCGCAGATGATGAGACATCCAGTTTCAAGTACATACACAAAAACACACAATTTGAGATTTGTGCGCAGTGGGTTCATTAAGATATTAGTATTAACGCATGACAGACAATATAAAAACAACAACAAGACACAAAGACACACAAAGCCAAATGGTGAAAGAAAACCCCCAATCACGAACAACCGAGTATTTCAATTAACGATCCACACACTTATTGTTCTTTGCTTCTGCTGAGTTTCCTTTTACAGTTTCTTGTTCTTTAATTACTATTCTTATGTGAACAACCGCAAAGTGATGTAATTTATAGTCGTCACAGCACACTATCCATAGAAAGGAAAGATATCACAAGAACAGTACTGTCATTTTCCGACTATAAGGCGATAATATTTTTCTTCAATTTCGAACTACGAGACCTAATAAAACGAGGGCGGCCCTATTAAGTGACAAAAATCATGAGAATAGCAACGATTGCCGTGCGCAATACATTCTACTGTGAGTCAGACTACGAAAGTGGTAACGAGTCGCCGATAACGACTGAATACTCACGTTAAAATGCTTCAAAATCCTAGTAGCGTCCGAGATAACCGCCCAACATGTATGCCTAACCCTTCATTGGACGTAAAAAGCATCGTGTTGTAGAGCTGAAAATTCCATATTTCTACCTAGTTTATTCCCGCGAAGAAAAGTCCAAACACAACAGCCGGAAGTTGCACAAAACGGAAAGTTTGATGATTTGGAAAAGGAGGCCACATCTCGATTATGACAGCATAATGGCAAGTTGGCAAGTCTTTAACCGATACGCGTACAGTCTTCAGTTTAATTTCTTTTTTGTGAGTTGCATATAACCGCCCTTATAAATGAGGGTGCCTTTTTGCCATTAAATTTTTTCAGTTTTCTTGAAAATTCCCTACTCGGTCGCCGTATACTACAGATTTCCTAAGTGGAAGATACATCCGGTCTCTTTTTCCTATATGAATAGTGAGGACAGAACACTGGTTATGTCCCTTTTTAAACAGGCACATTTTAGGACGTCGATAGGCCATGTTTGAATTTCTCCGTTCAAATTCCCGTCTGAGTTATTTGGGATAGCCTCCACTGTGAAAAAGTAGTACTGTGCCCCACTACCTTAAACTCTATCAGCCCTGTTCGCCGGCTCTTTAAGATAAATCCCGTCTTACCCTTTTAGAATATCTTTGCTTATACACAGCAGCGCCTAATGATCCGAAAAATATAATGCAAAAGTTATTTTGCAAAGATTACACAGGTTTGTACAGACTGTGTATCAAAAGAATTCCATTACTATTCCAGGACCAGTTTAACCTGAAATTTCAAGGACTCAATGCTTGCATACCGGATCAATGTCGGTTTCGTTTCCCCCCCGCCTGAGTTGCTTGTGCTTCTGTACCTTGACAATGGCTCTTTAATACTCTCGTCCATGCTGGTGATGTCACAGTCCTTTTAGCCACACTGTGCAGCAGCCTTTCAGTTTTTGACCTATCTGTTTTAGCAGCTACCAGCTCTGACATATTCTTTTTTGTTTTTGCAGCCAACATCGTTGAAAATGGCAGGTCTCCATTTTGTTGGAACAACGAAGTAAGCAAGGAAAGTAATTTTCAGGCCGGCAGACAACACGCTCAAACGTCGTCTGCTATGATCGCGATAGCCGTAGACCCTTAAAAGTTTTTTTTTATTATTTTTTTTTGAATTTAGTTTTTAACCTTCAATAATGTTGTTTGTGGAGGAAGATTTTGACTTTTGATGGATTGAGATTAATGGACTGGTGAGACATTTTGAACTTCCAGAGTTTTCCAGAGTCCTTGTGGCCCTTTGCTGTTTTTCAATGCCTTTTCAAGCCCTGGAAAATGCCATGTCAATTTCCCAGACTTTTAAAGGTTTCAAGGACGCCTGTACGAACCCTGAAATACATAAATCAAATACTCACGCCCAGGTTCAATATGGCCGTAACGGGTCCCGAACCCTGTGACAGGCAGGCTTTCCTCTGAGATTTCTACATGGGTCACTGAACCAGAAAACCACCAAGATGGTCCCACACTGTCTCATTCCACAGGGCTGGTGGAAAAAGCTGTCACTGCTTATCCTATTTCCCTGTCGCATTGACAGGGCCTGGGTGGAAAAAAGCTGTCATTTGCTTATCTCATATTCCCTGTCTCATTGGACAGGCTGGGTGGAAAAAAGCTGTCACTACGCTTATCTCTCTTCCATGTCTCATTGGACAGGGCTAGGTATGTAAAAACAGCTGTCATTGCTTTTTCTCATATTTCCCTTGTTAATAAAATGTTGTTTTCCGTTCCTCACGTTGAAAACTCCGAGTCCTGCGTCTGGTTTAAAACCCCTTTACACTCCAGAAGAAAACGGGAGAAATGATCAATGTTGTTATTATAAATTTAAAAAGAGCCTGGTTTAGACACTCAATCTGAGAAAATGGTCTTCGAGATGCATCTTTCACCTGACTTGGCTGACCAAGGTGTAGAGTGTCAACAGTGGTAGTGCGTTCGTTCACCTCGTGTCAAGTAAACCTGAGTTTCGAATCTGGGTACAGGGTTTTTATCTCCTCTCCCAACTTTGCACTAAGGCCTTAAACGTCTGACGTGAAATTCTGTCGGATAGAAACAATACCTGATGTCCCTGTGCCCATGCACTTAGCACACGTTAACGCCGTGCAAAAACAAAACGCAAAAGTTGTCATTTAGTTCAAAATTTACACACACACACCCTCCCCCTTTCCTTCCTCAGTCACAAAATCACATTAAAAAAAATACATCATTGGTGGCGCGCCCTGCTGCGGACTGTCTCTTTCTCTCCCGAATTTCACAGAGAATGCCTCTGTGAACTATAAAGTACTAATACCTCATTCTAGGGGCAATGACATCAAAAGGTATGGCATCATCAACGACGATTCACGCCAACTTGTAACACAAGGCTGGGGTTGTTAACTTCAGGTTTAGACATAGGGACAAGTGGTAGATCAGTACTTTTTTTATGATATAGACTTTATGTAGAACGGGGTTAACCTCTCACAAGGCATTCCACAAACTAAACATTTTCAGTGTTTAATAAAGTGGCGTGTGTGTGGTTTGTGGTGTGTGTGTGTGTGTGTGTGTGTGTGTGTGTGTGGGGTGTGTGTGTGTATGGTGTGTGTGAGTTGTTTTGTATATGCGTTGTTTCTGGTTTGTGTCATTCTTAACACTATTTTTGTTGTCTAACTTGTTTGATGAATATTTGATTTTAAGCGCATTTGGGCTCATTTGAAGGTAAGCGCTATATAAATGTACTATTATTACTAATGATTGTAACTGATTTACATACAAGGACAGGATTTTTGTTTTCCTCCCAGGATTTAATAACTCTTTGTAAAACACCAGTGCATGCAGATGTGTGAAATCAATGCATCAATTTTTCACCTTGTTTTCCCTGAGCTAAACACGTTTGGACATGTGTGGGTCTTTAACATTAAAACTAGGTTTCCTTTTAGTTTTTAAACGAGAAGAAAACAACACCTGGGTTCCATAGTTGATAACGCCTCAGAAGATTCTGTATAATTTTGCTTGTTTTCCTGCTATTTTCTAACTGGACCCCAGGAAAGGGCATTAAAGTGTCAAAATGACTATTCTTAGTAATGCTACATTTTGAAAACTTCAGACAATTCTCTTTCTTCTAATGATATAAGCACCCATTCTTGTATCTTTTTCCATTTCCTCTAGTTATGAGCATTTAGTAGTAGGTTGAGCGTCTACCATTTTTGAGAAACCTTTTGTGCTCTCTATGAAACTATTTTTTCTTTGTTTTTTCTATCATCTACTGTCGATTCTGACTATTGGCCAATTCCTCCTGCCTTTTTCCCCCAAAAAAAATTTCTTTCTTCCAAAATATTTTATTTTCTCCTTTGAGTCCGTCCGAAAGCGGAACGTGTCGGCTGTAACGCAGCGTGGAGTACCAGTTAAAACGGAAACCAGACAACATACCTACCACCCATTAATGCAATACGTAGCCTAAAGGGTTAGAAAAGTAAATCAATAAAATACCCCCCCCCCCCTCCCCCCTCCCCCAAACCGATCCACTCGCACAATCTTCAATGCTGGTTGTGGGTCTTCCAACCGGGGGTTTCGCTTTGTGCTGGGACCCGGGGTTATTCTCCTCGACTGGCCCTCAGCTTCTCGACAACCTTTCTGCTCACGCAATGCGCTGGCTATCCCACCTATAAATAATAATACTAACTAAGACAATTTTATAGAGCGCCCTTTCTTCTGTCTTAGCTCACGGCGCTCCACAATTAAATTAAAACAAACACATAGCATCCTAAATAAGCTACAATATTAACTATCACAAACATGCCCCAGCCACAACCCGCAAACGCAACACCACCCCCACAATGTGGGGGAACCTAGTTTTAAGGCAGGAAACAGGACAAGGAAGAAATCAAGGTATTGCCGACAGAGGTGAGTTTTAAGAGCGGTTTTGAAAGATTGGAAAGATTTAGCAGAACGCAGTTCATTTCACGCATATGGTAAGGTGTTACAAACAAGAACACACGAAGAACAAACACTGCACAGGCATCAGAATACTCCAGAAATCCAATCCTCAGACGAACAACCCTCGCCATGACTCAGAGTCGACATCAAATTCGCACCCCACACAACTCGTAGATCATAATCCTCTAAAGCGACCTCATTTAAAACCAAATCACAATCATCATCAAAACAAACTCCTGAAACAGTGAAAGTAATAGTCTCGAGAAGCTCTACACTCAGAAGAAAAAACAAACATGGCCACGTTTTTTTCGTTTCCCCGAAGGCTTAGTATGAAAACAAACCGTTTAACGGAATACCATTTGAGAAATAAGAGTTTCGCTGCCTCAATGAGTACAAACCGCGGTGCGGCAGTGCCAAAACCGCGTCCCAGTGGCTACCAAAACCGCGGAAATACCGTGGATCCCGTCGGGCAATTCATGCTCTGCTGCTGACTACAATATGACCTGTAGCCCAATATGCCTTGGCTGAGGCTGTGTCAGAACCATTTGACATAAGCCTAGAAACGCCAAGGCTACATCAAAATGTTGCTATGGTCTGCATTGTGGCTGTGCAGTGATTGTCTTAAAAGCCGTGACAAATCCCTATCATAAAACCCTCAGTCCCCCCTAAAATCCTCCCCGAATGTACGGAGTGTGGTCTGCCCGACTTGGCGGGGGATCAAAAAACGGTCACACACGTATGTTCTCAATCCCTAACTATTATTATGTTTAGTATAGGTCTTTTATATCACAGAGGCGTCTCCTGTGAAATTCCGGGTTGCTCCCACCTGGAGCGCGCGTCGCAGCCAAGAGGCCGCACACAATATTTATTTTTTTATTTTTGCATGCGCTTTTTGTCAACTATGAGAGGGGGGGGGGGGGGGGGAGGGGGGTGGGGGGGGGGGGGGGG
>CM065704.1:35891147-35917562 GCA_017654935.2 Phymorhynchus buccinoides
TCATAATGACCAGCAGGTACTAAATAAGCCAATTTGTAATAGGGAATCAAACTGAGAGTGAATGTGATCTAAATTTATATGATTCAGCAACATATTTTGCTAGCGAATTCATTAATAGCTCGTTTTCTAGTGTTAAAACACTCACCAAGCTACGCCTTTGTGTTACAGGGTCACTAAAAATAATACATTTATCACGAATGTAGTTATTAGCCTTCACCTCAATCATCATTATAGTAAAAAGCCAACTGTCCATCCGTGTGTGTGTGTCTGAAACACAAAACGTGGCCTTATAACTCCGCCGTTTTTTGACCGCATCGCTTCAATATTTTGCTGTGAGCCCTAACGGGGCGATTTCAACGGCAACCGAGGCGGGCCGTATCGTTTGCGCTGGTTCGCAAATGCGCGAAAACGCGCATCCGACGGCCTCTCGGCGCCCGTATCTCCGGCGTTTCTGGGCCGATTGCCTGGGCTTCGACTTTGGCAGGAAGATGGCCGTGGGCCGGGGACTATCCGTGTGCCAAACCGAAAGCGAATCGATTCAGAAATGCCGGAGATACGGGCGCCGACAGGCCGCTTCACCGTTTTCACAAACCGCGGCGTAAACCAGACCCGACATTGACTCGGATTTGGAACATGCGTGACCAGGGATAGTGACTATCGTCGTGCAAAATTTTAACAGCATCCGTTCATAAACACGCGCTATAAACCGATTTATTTTGCAGGACGCTAATTTCAACCAACACTTCACACATAACCAAAGACTCTAAAAGGGGGAAGATGGACTACTTAAGAATTACGGCGAACCGAGCTGATAAAGTTATCGTTAGTGAGGTAGTTCACAATGGCGGCTATGCAAAGACTCAGATTGAAATTTGAACGGAGAATTCAACTGGCCTATCGACGTGTTATGTCATAAAGATGTTTAAAAGGGACACAACCAGTGTTTCTGTCCTCACTACTCATATAAGGAAAAGGGACCATATGTTAGTCTTTTCTTTTCAATGTCTTTGGCTCTTTGTTTGCCTCCCCACCCGGAGCACCCTGCAGCTATTTTTATACAGACAGTGGAGAGAGAGAGAGAGAGAGAGAGAGAGAGAGAGAGAGAGAGAGAGAGAGATAGAGAAACTGACTGGGGTGTGGGGTGTGGGTGGGGTGGGGTGTGGGGGTGGGAGTAGAACGCAGCAAACTTCCCCCCCCCCCCTAGGGATACTGGGAGGGGGGGGGGTCTTCCGTACAAATAGTTCCCCCACCTTCTGGAAGTTATGTGCTTATAACTACCTCTAATCTGTCAGTCTCTTTGATTCTGCCTTTTCCCTTTGCATGCTGTTATCTACTATTGTTCTGCCTTTCCGGTCCATTCTCCTGCCTTTTTTCAAGAAATACTTTCAAAAAGATTTCCTCTAGCCGAAGTCAGACATGCTGGGCCTAATTATTCTTACTTAGGCGCATAACAGCAGCATGATGCATCTACGTTCGTAAATGACAGAAAATTCTCCTGCCTTTTTTCAAGAAATACTTTCAAAAAGAATTCCTCCTCCAGCTGAAGTCGGACATGCTGGGCCTAATTATTTCTTACTTAGGCGCATAACAGCAGCATGATGCATCTACGTTCGTAATTGACAGAAACATGCCTGAACGATCGAAGAACAAGAACTTAGAAGAAGAAGAAGAAGAAGAAGTACTCTCTCTCTCTCTCTCTCTATCTCTCTATCTCTCTCTCTCTCTCTCTCTCTGCCGTGCGCGAGGTCAAAGTGAAAATCTTTATCTCTCTCTCTCTGGGGAGGGTGTTTAAATGGCTCTCTTGCGAGTCATCTGCGCGAGGTCAAAGTGAAAATGATTATGAAACACTCTTTCTGCGATAGTGGGGGATGGAGGGGGTTTAATGCGATGGTGGAGGGTGTGGTGGGGGGTGTTCAAGGGGGGATGGGGGGGACGGGGGATGGTTGGGGGTGGGGTACGGTGGGGGGTGTTCATGGAGAAGAATGAATGCTTTTTTTGTTTTAGTTGTGGGTCCCCAGATTTATTAAAACGGAGCTACAATGGTTGAACCACAGATTAAGAACCTCTCTGGTTTAACCAAGTAGGCTTTCAGTTCGTTTTTCCTTTTAGTCCTTTGCCGATCTACGATCGCAAAGGAGTATGTTTTCGTTCAAGTTTGTTTCCTTTTTTGGTTTGTTTGTTTGTTCTTCTTTTCTGTCTGTCCCAAGGATCTCCCGAACCGCTTGACCGAATCGCTTCAAATTTTGTGTGGTTGTGTGTCCCCCCATGAGAGGAAGGCATCCGCGCAAAACTTTTTGCCGTCCTGACCTTGACCTTGGTGTATGACCTTGAAAACCGAAAAATCGTGTAAAGGGGCCATAACTTCCACACCGCAGGTCCTAGAGTCTTCAAACTTGGCATGGAGGTACTTTCCCTTATGGCCGTTCTGCTGATGGCGTACCAATGAAGGTCAAGGTCAAGGTCAGGGAGATCGGTATGCCTTGAAAGTGGTAGGGGTCTAATAATTGGGGGTTTCTCTCCCACGCATATCTCCCGAACCGCTTCACCGAATCGTTTCCAATTTTGTGTGGTGGCGTGTCACCATGAGAGGAAGGCATCCGCACATAAATTATTGCCTTCGTGACCTTGACCTTGGCGTATGATCTTGAAAACCGAAAATATTTAAGGGGCTATAACGTCCACACCGTTGGTCTTAGGAACTTCAAACTTGGCATGTAGGTACTTTGGCTTACGGTTGTTCTGATGATTGCATACCGATCAAGGTCACGGTCAAGGTCATGGAGATCGGTAGGCCTTGAAAGTGGTAGGGGTCTAAAAATTGGGTTTTCAGCCACAAAAGTAAAAATATAATATTTCACGGACCGGCAAAATCGGTACTTGGCGTTACCGGTACTTGGCGTTACCTGTACTAGGCGTTACCGGTACTAGGCGTTACCAGTACGGGGCATTGCGCTAGTTGAAATAAAAAGTGATACTCATCTTCCTTAAGATTGGATTTACAAACAGGACAAACATTATCTACATTTATTTTGTATTATGCAAAAAACATTTTTTGTTTCAATTTAGGCCTAATGTTCTGGTTCGAAATCTTGCAAGTGCACTTCGTTGCCATCTATCTGTAACAGCTGTTATATACTTCTCAACTTCAAGGTTACTTTTGAACGAGAGAAACCATTCATATTTTGGACTTTCTTCCATGTGGGAGTGCAAATTGTTTTTAGATATACAAGTCATTCGATCTGAATGCTTTATCGTGACCTACTTCTTGGTTCAGCCAGACTATCCCAAACCCATTTTCTGTTAGTAATTTCTGAGAGAGAGAGAGAGAGAGAGAGAGAGAGAGAGAGAGAGAGAGAGAGAGAGAAAAAGAGGAGAGAGAGAGAGAGAGAGAGAGAGGGGGGGGAGATAGAGAGAGACTTGACACTTTGACACAGACAGAGACGGGTAAAGTTCCAGAGAGATACAGACATAGAGAGAGAGACAAATAGTAAGAGAGACAGACAGATAAGCTTACACGTAATCCAACAGAAAGAAGACAAAGAGAGACAGACAGAAAGACACACATAGAAACACATTATGAAAGAAGAAGGGGGGGGGGGGGGGTATGTGAAAGTGAAAACAAAGACTTTTGTTTTCAAATCTGCCGAAGGTGTACGACAGAAAACTAATGATGAGTGAAAAGAAACTCCAGGGAGATCTGGACAGCAGAGGGTCTTCAGAGAAGAAATGGGTTATATTAGACAAAATGACGGATGCTGTTGACTTTAATTTCAAGATAAATAAGTAATATTTATAAAAGAAAGAAAGAAAGGAATAGACAAATGCTAAGCAATTCGAGCATTGTATTGGAGTTAAAGAAACCGGTAAAGGTCAAGATGTGCCACCCCCCTACATTTTCTCGGTTGAATTCCATTTTCCGTTTTTTTGCCTTTCTTACCAAACATGAAGGTGTATTTTATGAACATTTTTCAGCTAATTATCTTTGTTCAATAATTAATTGCAGTCATGATAAAAGCCATTATGTTATAGCCCCCCCCCCCCCACCACCCCCACACCCCCACCCACCCACCAACCCTCCACCCTCCACCCACCCCTATGTACTGCAGTACACCGCGGCATTTTGTCGTGACAGTCGTGGTTCCGACTGCGTTTTTCCGTCTTATAGGGGTGGGGAGGTGGGGTTTAGGGGGGGGGTAGGTCTAGGGCGGTTTATTATTCCAAAAAAGATAATTAGCTGAAAAGGTTCAATAAAATACAGCTTCTGTATGTTTGGTAAGAAAGGCAAAAAAAAACGTAAAAATGGAATTAACCGAGCAAGAAAAACCCACTTTAGGTGGCTTATGTAAATAACATTAAAAAAACAAATTTCACGACCGGGAAAGAAAGTGTGTTATCGTAGCTTAGACTAGACATCTATAGAGATATCCATTCCCCAAAAATGGCAACAAAAACGTCTGGTTTCTGAAAATGGAAGCTTGCATGTCCACGCGAACAAGCTTAAGATGACGTGGCAGTGTCAAACAGTCGGGTTTAGGCTGACGTGTTCATTCACACGCAGTGTGGTTCCAGAGGAGTTGGAAGCAAGCAACCTTGAAGGAGCACTCAGATTCCAGAGAAATCAAAGTTGACATTTATTTTCGAGACCGAAAGGTAAACTTGATTATTATGTGTTTGTACTCTCCTCGAATACGGAGTGTGGCTGGCCATGTGGCGAGGTAATAAAAACGGTCACACACGTATCTATGTTCTCATCCGTAGCTGATGCACTTATATCTTATCTTTCTTTCTTCTGCGTATCCCATAATGGGTAAGGTACGTATGTGTCCGGTTTTCAGTTTTCACTGGTCTCCCCGCTGCGTACAGCCGACACATTCCGATTTCGGAGGAGCTAAAAGGAAAAAACTTATTTGCAGGATTTTTTTTTTTCGAGAAAAAAAAGCATGAGAATGGACCAGTAAGTCAGAAAGATAGCAGATGACAGAGAGCAAAGGGAAAAGGCAGAGTCAAAGAGAGTGGGGCAGATTAGAGGAAGTTAGGGTCACATAAACTTCCAGCGAAGGTGGGGGAACGAGTTTTTACGAAAAGCCCCCCCCCCCCCCCCCCCTATATCCACCACGGGGAGTACCATAGTGTTTAAGTGCTTCGGCTGTTAGGATGATCCCTGGAGTCTTTTAGCCAGGGTAAGCCAACAAACAACCTCCATTATGTTTGAACTGTTAAGGGGGCATCACACACATGCGATTTCTATCCAACTAGGGGAAGACGGGGTAAAAAGCGCATGGGCGGGTAAGAAGCCCACCCCAATTATCTCATGAAATGAAGCAAATTTCAGTCTCATTTTGCCCATGAGACGAGCGTTAATGTCTAGCATTCGTCTCATGGGCAAACTTGACTGAAATTTTCTTTATTTCATGAAAAATACGGCTTGCCAACAGCGCGTGCACACACGCCACCACCAACTAGGGGAAGGACGGGGTAAAAAAAAATATTTCGCATGGGCGGGTAAGAAGCCCACCCCAATTATCTCATGAAATGAAGCAAATTTCAGTCTCATTTTGCCCATGAGACGAGCGTTAATGTCTAGCATTCGTCTCTTATGGGCAAATTTGACTGAAATTTTCTTTATTTCATGAGATAATTGGGGTGGGCTTCTTACCCGCCCATGCAGCGCTTTTTACCCCGTCTTCCCCTACAGATCCAACTGTGGCGAACGGGTCTATGATGTGTGCCTGCCCAGTTTTTTACTGGTCATCATTCACGTGAAATACTTCCACCTTAAAAATAATAATTTTCTGCTGTTTTTTTCATTTTTCACTATCCTCATGCACACCTCAATATATTACACGAATCTCATCAAAATATCTGATACAAAGGCAAATAATAGATATTTCATCAGGGGCATTCGTGTACACGGGGGAACTACAAATATACTGTACAAAACTAGTAAGATTTTATCAGATCCTTATTTTCTTCTTTCTTCTGCGTTTCCAAGGCCATAATGGGAATCATACTGGGGGTAAGGTTCACGTAATAAAAAATCACACCATGCTATGTGTCCGGGTCGGTTTTCAGTTTTTCACGGGAATGGTCTCCCCGCTGCATGCAGCCCCAACAGTACACATTGCGTAGGATTTCACGGGAATCACTGATTCTTCTTCTTCTTCTGCGCATAGTTCCCTGAGGGACTCATGCCCATATGGCCATAATGGGTTCTAAGGTACGTACAGTTATTCACGTTCATGCCACAGGTTTTCAGTTTTCACGGGTCTCCCCCGCCCTGTCAGTGCTGCATGTCAGCCGATACACATTCCGCTATTTATGGGGAGGAGCTCAAACTGGAGAAAAGTGGCATAGTAGGGATTTCACGAAGATGTTTTTTTAAAAAGGGCAGGATAATGGCCTATTTCCAAGACACTTCATGCTAACTAAGTCAGAAAGATAGTATGAACAGGAAAGCAAAGGGAAACACAAATGTTCAGAGTCAAAGATTAGAGGAAGCACAGCAAGCACATACATCATGCTTCCAGAAACTGAAGTCTGTCATCAACTCTGGGGGAACTATCCATGCGTGTACACCGGCGAAAGCTCCATTCGCACTACCCCCCCCGTTATCCCCCTCGGGGAGATTTCCGGGATTCATAATTTAGATAGTAGTATTTCACGAGAATCATGCCTAACTAATGTCACAGTCGGACAGTAGTATTTCACGCGAATCATGCCTAACTAATGTCAAAGTCGGAGTAGTTCAAAGTCGGATAGTAGTATTTCACGAGAATTATGCATCACAAATTGTCACAGTATCGGGGAGATTCATGGCCTAACTAATGTCAAAGTCGGACTAGTAGTATTTCACGAGATTCATGCCTAACTAATGTCAAAGTCGGATAGTAGTATTTCACGAGATTCATGCCTAACTAATGTCAAAGTCGGATAGTAGTATTTCACGAGATTCATGCCTAACTAATGTCAAAGTCGGATAGTAGTATTTCACGGGAATCATGCCTAACTAATGTCAAAGTCGGATAGTAGTATTTCACGGGAATCATGCCTAACTAATTTCAAAGTCGGATAGTAGTATTTCACGGGAATCATGCCTAACTAATGTCAAAGTCGGATAGTAGTATTTCACGAGATTCATGCCTAACTAATGTCAAAGTCGGATAGTAGTATTTCACGAGAATCATGCCTAACTAATGTCACAGTCGGACAGTAGTATTTCACGGGAATCATGCCTAACTAATGTCAAAGTCGGATAGTAGTATTTCACGGGAATCATGCCTAACTAATGTCACAGTCGGACAGTAGTATTTCACGAGAATCATGCCTAACTAATGTCAAAGTCGGATAGTAGTATTTCACGGGAATCATGCCTAACTAATGTCAAAGTCGGACAGTAGTATTTCACGAGATTCATGCCTAACTAATGTCAAAGTCGGATAGTAGTATTTCACGAGAATCATGCCTAACTAATGTCAAAGTCGGATAGTAGTATTTCACGGGAATCATGCCTAACTAATGTCAAAGTCGGATAGTAGTATTTCACGGGAATCATGCCTAACTAATTTCAAAGTCGGATAGTAGTATTTCACGGGAATCATGCCTAACTAATTTCAAAGTCGGATAGTAGTATTTCACGGGAATCATGCCTAACTAATTTCAAAGTCGGATAGTAGTATTTCACGGGAATCATGCCTAACTAATTTCAAAGTCGGATAGTAGTATTTCACGGGAATCATGCCTAACTAATTTCAAAGTCGGATAGTAGTATTTCACGAGATTCATGCCTAACTAATGTCAAAGTCGGATAGTAGTATTTCACGAGAATTCATGCCTAACTAATGTCAAAGTCGGATAGTAGTATTTCACGGGAATCATGCCTAACTAATTTCAAAGTCGGATAGTAGTATTTCACGGGAATCATGCCTAACTAATGTCAAAGTCGGATAGTAGTATTTCACGGGAATCATGCCTAACTAATGTCAAAGTCGGATAGTAGTATTTCACGGGAATCATGCCTAACTAATGTCAAAGTCGGATAGTAGTATTTCACGGGAATCATGCCTAACTAATTGTCAAAGTCGGATAGTAGTATTTCACGAGAATCATGCCTAACTAATGTCAACAGTCGGATAGTAGTATTTCACGGGAATCATGCCTAACTAATGTCAAAGTCGGATAGTAGTATTTCACGAGAATCATGCATGCTTAACTAATGTCACAGTCGGATAGTAATTATATTTACCCGTATGCACGGAATCATGGCCTAACTAATTGTCAAAGTCGGATAGTAGTATTTCACGGGAATCATGACCTAACTAATGTCTAATAGTATTATTTCACGAGAATCATGCCTGACTAATGTAGTCGGACAGTAGTATTTCACGGGAATCATGCCTAACTAATGTCAAAGTCGGATAGTAGTATTTCACGAGAATCATGCCTAACTAATGTCACAGTCGGATAGTAGTATTTCACGGGAATCATGCCTAACTAATTTCAAAGTCGGATAGTAGTATTTCACGGGAATCATGCCTAACTAATGTCAGATTCAGTCGGATAGTAGTATTTCACGGGAATCATGCCTAACTAATGTCAAAGTCGGATAGTAGTATTTCACGGGAATCATGCCTAACTAATTTCACAGTCGGATTCATGCCTAGTAGTATTTATTTCACGGGAATCATGCCTAACTAATTTCAAAGTCGGATAGTAGTATTTCACGAGAATCATGCCTAACTAATGTCACTTCGGATAGTAGTATTTCACGAGAATCATGCCTAACTAATGTCAAAGTCGGATAGTAGTATTTCACGGGAATCATGCCTAACTAATGTCAAAGTCGGATAGTAGTATTTCACGGGAATCATGCCTAACTAATGTCAAAGTCGGATAGTAGTATTTCACGAGATTCATGCCTAACTAATGTCAAAGTCGGATAGTAGTATTTCACGGGAATCATGCCTAACTAATGTCAAAGTCGGATAGTAGTATTTCACGGGATTCATGCCTAACTAATGTCAAAGTCGGATAGTAGTATTTCACGGGAATCATGCCTAACTAATTTCAAAGTCGGATAGTAGTATTTCACGGGAATCATGCCTAACTAATGTCAAAGTCGGATAGTAGTATTTCACGAGAATCATGCCTCACAAATGTCAAAGTCGGATAGTAGTATTTCACGAGAATCAGGCCTAACTAATGTCAAAGTACGGACTAGTAGTATTTCACGAGAATCATGCCTAACTAATGTCAAAGTCGGATAGTAGTATTTCACGAGAATCATGCCTAACTAATGTCAAAGTCGGATAGTAGTATTTCACGGGATTCATGCCTAACTAATGTCACAGTCGGATAGTAGTATTTCACGGGAATCATGCCTAACTAATGTCAAAGTCGGATAGTAGTATTTCACGAGAATCATGCCTCACACAATTGTCACAGAATCGGCATAGTACAGTATTTATGTCACGGGAATCATGCCTAACTAATGTGTCACAGTCGATAAGTAGTACTTCATGGGAATCATGCCTAGATAATAGTCACAGTACGGCATCGCGGCTGGATCTTACCCGTATGCAGTGTGGCGGCCCCTTAATTTAAGAGACGCTGATACGTTGGGTGTCAACCCATGCATTGACCCTACTGCTAACTAAAGACACTTGGGCTCATAGTGCAGTAGCCAAGTGGGTGGATGCCTCATGCCTCCATTCGTGGAGCTGAACGACCCCGCCCACCTCCACGAGTCGCTCTCCCTGTGGGGGGGATACCGGGGGGTCTTTCGTTAAAAAAAATGGTTCCCCCACCTTCTGGAAGTTCTGTGCTTGTAACTTCCTCTAATCTGCCACTCTCTTTGACTCTCAGCCTTTTCCCTTTGCTTACTGTCATCTACCTACTAATTTCCGACTTAGTATTGGCCCATTCTCCTGCCTTTTTTTAAAAATACAAATCTTCCAAATAATTTTTCCCTCTTTGAGCTCCTCCGAAATGGGAATGTGTCGGCTGTATGCAGCGGGGAGACCAAGTAAAAACTGAAAAAAACGCACACATGTACCTTACCCACTATGGCCGTATGGCCTGGGAACGCCGAAGAAGAAGAAGAAGAAAAAGAAAAAGAAGAAAAAGAAGAAAGAGGTTGATTTCCCCCAGTAAAAGGTTGTCCTTATTTCGTCTTCTGCCGAGAGAGTGGGGATGTACCCTGAGCAGGGATTTTTCTGGATGCAAACTTACAGCCCAGCCTGCCAGAATAGCTGCCGCCTCCCATGCTGTCTAGACGCTATAGTTGGATAGGATTGAAAGGTACACACACCCGCACGCGCACATGCACACACACATTGTGCGTGCGCGTATGTGTGTGCGTGTGTGCATGCATGCCTGTATGTAGGGGAAGACGGGGTAAAAAAGCGCATGGGCGGGTAAGAAGCCCACCCCAATATCTCATGAAATAAAGAAAATTTCAGTCAAATTTGCCCATGAGACGAATGCTAGACATTAACGCTCGTCTCATGGGCAAAATGAGACTGAAATTTTCTTCATTTCATGAGATAATTGGGGTGGGCTTCTTACCCGCTCATGCGCTTTTTACCCCGTCTTCCCCTATGGTGTGCGTGTGTGCATGCGTTGCATGTATTTTTGCGTGTGCGCCTGTAACATGTGAATGTATGTGTATGCGTGCATGTGTGCGCACGTGCGTGCGTGTTGTGTGTATGTGCGTGTGCGTGTGCGTGCGTTGTGTGTACGTGCGTGTGTGTGTGTGTGTGTGTGGTGTGTGTATGTGTGTGTGTGTGTGCGTGTGTGTGTGTGTTGTGTGTGTGTTGTGTGTGTGTGTGTGTGTATGTGTGTGTGGTGTGTGCAGTGTCCTACAATGAAGCGATCTCTCAGCTCTCCTTCCCTTTCTGCTGATGGCTTGGGCTCTCCTTTTCAAGGGGACATATCGGTCAGTTATTTTGATCCCTCAGATCTCTCTCTCTCTCTCTCTCTATCTCTCTCTCTCTCTCTCTCTCTCTCATCTCTCTCTCTCTCTCTCTCTCTATCTCTCATCTCTCTCTCTCTCTCTCTCTCAAGGGCTGACTGTAAAAAAGCACTGATGCTTATCTTATTACCCTTTTTAATAAAAAATATATGTACTATATACATGTTTAAAAACCGTTCTCTCTCTCTGCTCTCTCTCTCTCACTGTCTCTCTCTCCTTTCTCTCTCTCATGTCTCTCTCTCTCCCATCTCCTGTCTCTCTCTCCAAAATCTCTCTCTCTCGGAATACGGAAGTATCATCTCTTACCAGTGCAAACTCTCTCACATTACGGGCAATCCTTAGCCAATTATGCTATCTCTCTGCTCTCTCTGGTCTGTCCGTCCTACTGTCCGGCATTTGACTTCTGCCTTTTTCTTTCTGTCCGATCCATGGGCATCTCTTTACTGAATTCTAATTGGCCAGCTATTCTCCTGCTTCCCCACGACAATGACATAAATTACCCTCTTCTGTTTGACATTTTTCTTGCTTTCCCTTCTCCCCGCAGACTCGGAATGCTATCGGCAGCTGGTAAAACGACGGTCTGACAAAATATGAATAGTGACTGAAAACCGGACACATACGATTCTTCCCCATTATGGCCGTTATGGCCTGGGAATGGACAGACGAAGAAGCTCTGGTGACTTTTTCTGCGGCAGCTCTAAGGGCTTATACTTGGCCGGCATTTGATGATCTTCCCCCATGCCCTCCCAGACTCTCAACCGCTATCTGGCAGCCGTGGTCGATGTACCATGGGACATAATATTACTAGTGATTCTGTTGACTTTTTCTAGCCCAGCCTTCTCAGAACAGCAGCTATTCTCACTGCTATCTGGCAGCCGTGGTCGAAAACGACAACCTGACATAATATTAATAGTGATTCTGTTGACTTTTTCTTGCTTTCCCTTCTCCCTTCCCAGACTCTCACTGCTATCTGGCAGCCGTGGTCGGAAACGACAAACTGACATAATATTAATAGTGATTCTGTTGACTTTTTCTTGCTTTCCCTTCTCTCTTCCCAGACTCTCACCGGTTCTTATGGCTAGAGTCTATATCTTCCCCGTGGGGATACCGGAGGGGGGGGGGGGGGGGTCTTTCCACACAAATAGTTCCCCCATCTTCGGGAAGTTCTGTGCTTGTAACTTCCTCTAATAGTCTGTCACTCTCTTTGACTCTGCCTTTTTTCCCTTTTGCTTGCTGTCAATATACTATCTTTCTGACTTATTAGCTCATTCATTCTCCTGCTTTAAAAAAAAAATAATGTTTCTCCTTTGAGCTCCTCCGAAATCTGAATGTGTCGGCTATTCGCAGACGGGAGACCAGTAAAAATTGAAAACCGGACACATACGTACCTTATCCATTATGGCCATATGGCCTGGGAACACAGAAGAAGAAGAAGTCTAGATCTAGGACACGATAAACAAAACGAGTACGAAGCCGTGTTAATCAACTCCCCCGAAGACGGAGTGCGGCTGTCCAACATGGAGGGATAATCAAAGAACGGTCACACATGTAGGGGAAGACGGAGTAAAAAGCGCATGGGCGGGTAAGAAACCCCCACCCCAATTATCTCATGAAATGAAGCAAATTTCAGTCTCATTTTGCCCATGAGACGTGTGTTAATGTCTAGCATTCGTCTCATGGGCAAATTTGACTGAAATTTTCTTTATTTCATGAGATAATTGGGGTGGGGCTTCTTACCCGCCCATGCGCTTTTTACCCCGTCTTCCTCTAATGCTCTCCATCCCTAACTGAAGCGCCTGTGCCATTGTGTTCAAGTGTTTCGGCTTTTGCGATGGTGATCCCTGGAGTCTTTTAGCCAGGGTTCGTCATCAACAGCAATTAAAGCTCGTCATTCATGTTTGAAAAAGGATGACATCCTCCAAAGACACTCTAGACTATAGTCTATGCGTCCTCCAGGCAAACCGTTTGCTGCATGCTAGATGAAAGCTCGTTACTCATTGGTAGAAAGATTTTGCACATCCTCCAATCAATTCGTCCCAACCATTTTAGATCAAAGCTCGACACTCATTAGTCGAGCACTTTCACATTCTCTAATCAAATCCTTTCATGTATAATATTGCATGCTAGATAAAGCTCACCATTCATTGGCAGAAAACTGTCACATCCTCCAATCAAATTGTTTTAAGATCAAAGCTCGATGACACGCTAGCAGAACATGTTTAGAGTTCAGGTAACGCGTTCGCCTTGTGCAGAGTAAACCCGAGTTCGAACCTGAACATAGGGGATGTTTTTCTCTCACTCTGCACTTTTTTTTAGCCTTTGAATCACCCCCCCCCTCTCTCTCTCTCTCTCTCTCTCTCTCTCTCTGTGCATTTTTGGGGAGCATGTGTTCCCCCTTGGCTACAAAAAAGTTGGACTCAGGGTGGAGCAAAACTGCTCCCCCCCCCACTCCCCCCCTCCCTCTCTCTCTCCCCTCTATTCACTTGGTAACTCATTTACTGAAACATGGGTACATAATTTCTGTAACATGCATAACGGTTCTTACGAATTTCTAAGGACAGAAACGAAAAAAATAGACCAATTCAAACATCGCCATGCATAGCTCACAAACTCTGGGAATGAAGTAGAGGGCTAAACAAAGCAATCTGAAAACAATGCAACTGTGTAATAGCCCCCATTTCCTACGCCACAGCGTCTTAACCCCCTATTTTCCTACTGTGTGGAGTGACAGGATTGACGTACACCATATGTGTGCACACCGGGAACGACGGGTCGAACCAGGACCACTACATCACGATGCGTGGAAGGAAAGGTGAGGCCGGCAAGTTCTTCATGGCTATTGACGCGCACGATGACAACAGGCCATGGGCTAGGGATTGCTACCACTACGACTACGGCAACATTGGGGACGTAAGTAGACCGTGAGCCAGAAAACCAAATCACACTGTATGTCATGATAAATAAGTACCTGTCATTAAATATCTACCTCTCGCATGCGAACTGTACCCATCTAACCCTAACCCTATCCCTATCCCTAACCTAACCCTATCCCTAACCACGGAAAGAACCAAGAAATAGAGCAGGAGGGTGTAAATCTACATATTTGCCGAGAAATCGATGTACAAAGCCATGCACTTAGTTTCGTAAAATTCACAATGGCGGACAAACAAACGATTCTGATTGGCTACGCTAGGACTACTTCCGGCTAGGACTACTTATCTCATAGAGGTAAAAAATATTCTGTCACATGTACTATATAAGGATGAAGACGGGGTAAAAAGCCAATGGGCGGGTAAGAAGCCCATGCCAATTAGCTCATGAAATGACGCACATTTCAGTCACATTTTGCCCATGAGACGAGTATTAATGTTTAACATTCGTCTCATGGGCAAATTTGACTGAAATGTGCTTCATTTCATGAGATAATTGGCATGGGCTTCTTACCCGCCCATGGGCTTTTTACCCCGTCTTCACGAAACCCATGCCAATTATCTAACGAAATAAAGCAAATTTTCTGTCAACTTTGAAACACCTTCTGGATTTGGGGCTACAACGCGCATCCTTCATGAGCTGGACGTTCAATGTGTCACGAATGATGGTAGAACTGTTCTTTCTGTGAATCCCACACTGCAAATACTGAACACCCATCAGAATAAATGCATATTTGTAAGATGCTCATTTGACTGGGACAGAATTCCAATGCATCTTAGGGTATGTAACTTATCCTTACTTTGACCATCAGAGGTATTTATCACCAATTTAATCGGATTTGACTCGTTAGAAATTTCTGGTAGCATTTTCTAAAATGGGAGAAGTGTGCTAGAGGAAACTGAGAGTGGTTCTTGTATATGTCATAACAAAAAGCCTTATTTGTTGTACCCTTGCGTTTATTTTGTTGTGTGCCAAGTAACTTTCTAGTTATCTTGTTTTTTCTGCCTTTTTGCACTAGCAGATTTAAAGTTGCATCCTTCAAGGTCTGTTATCTTCTCACAAACTAAAAGTATGGCTTAGAAACAATTTTGTATGTGCGCAGATGGTTTTAGAGGATCTTTACTGAGCTGCATGCATCTGAGAACAATTAAAGAGCTGCATGCTTCTGTTATTAGGAGACATTTCCATGTCACATTAACATGATTATACTATTGTCTATTGTTTTTTAATACTATCTGACAAATCTATACAAATGTCAATCTATACAAACTATATACAACAAACAAACAACTACACCACAAGTGCAAAGTGACGTTATTTTATTCACAAGAGACAAAACAAAACTACTGGATATTTCGGCGAATGCGCCTTTTTCAACACAGACAAACAATTAAACAGCAAACAGCAAATATAGCAAAAGGAGCAAAAAGCAGGCAACAGAAGGAGCAAAAAAACCCCATCAAGATCAAAATAAAAACAATACTTCCCCTCTACAGTCCAACTTCTACCATCTATGATTGCGTACTCACTGTCCCCAACCTCTCTCATTTCATTTTTTTTCCTTCCGTGATTTGTGTTCACAGCCTTGCTCTTTGGTTTCAACTTTGTTGTATCATTTACGCGTTGGACTGTAGAGGGGAAGTATTGTTAGTCCCTGAGCCGAACGTTCGGGGAGCTATTGTTTTTGTCTGGTCCGTCCGTCCGGTGTTCGTCCGGCGTGCCTCCGTCCGTCTGGCTATTCGTCCGTTTTTCTCAAAAAACTATTCAGTCTATCATCATCAAATTTGGTATACTAGTTTGCCAAGATGCAAGCTATCCACTGATGTATTTAGTTTTACATTAAGGTCAAGGTCGCGCCAGTTACGGGGTTCAAACCCCGAAACACATAATCGCTAATATCTCGCGAAGTTTTGCATGTATTTTAATGCAGTTTTTTTCACAACATTTCTTGATGAATGGTCTATAACACAGTTATCATGAATTTTTCTGTGCGCGCGTGTGCGCATGATCGCGCGCGCTCAAATCACGGGTCCGAACCCCAAGGCTATATATAAAAAACTATTCAGTTACGTGCTGTTTTGACGCGTTTTTATGTAGGTACGTGCTGTTTTGATGCGTTTTTTATGTATGTGTACAGCCGACACATTCCGATTTCGGAGTAGCTCGGCGATGCTGCGAGGGGACTTTGCAGCCGCTTGGCGTTGCACTTGTTTTTATTTTGATCTTGATGGACGCGTTGGACTGCAGAGGGGAAGTATTGTTTTTATTTTGATCTTGATGGGGTTTTTTGGCTGATTCTGTTGCCTGCTTTTTGCTCCTTTTGCTATATTTGATGTTTGCTGTTTAATTGTTTGTCTGTGTTGATAAAGGCGCATTCGCCGAAATATCCAGTAGTTTAGTTTTGTCTCTTGTGAATAAAATAACGTCACTTTACACTTGTTGTGTAGTTGTTAGTTTGTTGTATGTTCCAGTGACGTTGCAGTCTGTTTCAGTTGTTTTTTAATATACAAACCATAGTTATGATGGCAGTCTCTCTTCTTTACATTTGCATAAGAGCATTGTTCTCGTACTTTGTTGATCGCTCAGACAAACAGTATCATGTCATGTGAGCCCAGATGCGTCATACTGCCTTTAAGGGCTTGAAATAGTTAGACGCAGGATGTCTGTCTTCGGCTGAAAGAAATCTTTATAGGGGCTTCCAGACAAAATGACAGCAGAAGAATGGACCAGTAAGGAAGATGTATAGTAGATAACAGTAAGTGAAGGATAAAGGCTGAGTCAGACAGACTGACAGATTAGAGAAAGTTACAAGCACAGAACTTCCTGAAAATGGGGGAACTATTTGTACAAAAGAGCCCCTGGTATCCCCATGGGATAACATTAATATTACAATTATTATACTTTTATGAAATAATTAGATTTTGGTATCAGTTTTCAGATGCGAAAATAAGTTTTGTGTCGCGGACTTCTTGGCGCACATCATTTCGGAGTACCGTAAGTTTGTGACCTTGCCATATCCACACCCGGAGGATGATCGAAGGCAAACATCCTGCTTTTGATACCTTAGGAGCTAGGAAAATCAGTAGGAGAGGGTTCGGCGGTGTGGTGTGGGGGGTGTGGGGGGTGTGGTGGTGGTGGTGGTGTGTGTGTGTGTGTGTGTGTGTGTGTGTGGGTGGGGGGGGTGATGGGATGGCTTGCGGTCTAAAGGGTTATGCGTCTCTCTGTGTGTCTCTCCGTCTCTCTCAGTTCATGCATGACGCGTGTCACAGTGTGTGTGTGTGTGTGTGTGTGTGTGTGTGTGCGCGCGCGCGCGTCGTGTGGTGTGTGTGTGTGTGTGCGCGTGCGTGTGCGTGCGTGCGCGTGTGTGTGTGTGTGCGTGCGTGCGTGCGTGCGTGTCGTGTGTGTGTGTGGTGTGTGTGTGTGAGAGAGGCCTATATCTATAGTAGAGCTAACATGAGAGCACGTTTTGCTGGCTCGCCATCCTGTGCAGGTTTACGCGGCGTACTATTACCGGGAGGCCTATTTGTTCAATAATTCGGACAGCCACTACCAACTGGTAAGGGTGACCATCGAAGTGCAGGGCAGGGCGTACACCTGCCTTCCTCCCAACGGCAAGCCCTACAGAATGGGATATGGGAGAATCTCCCTGACGTGTGCGTTCATGATGCCTTCTCGCAACTGTCTCTCTCTGTCTGTCTGTTTCAGTCTGTCTCTGTCTGCTTCTATCAGGGTCGGACCTAAGTTTTTAAGGGGTCGGGGCTGATTCATCGAAGGTGCAATGAGCACAAGACACTTGTGGTGGTGCCATAGCCGATGAGTTTTAACCGAGGCGTGGTCACCGCTACAGCTATCTGTATTAATTTAAAAAATCGGGGCTTTACTGGTTTCGTACTGCCTCCGGGCATTGCCTCCAGTATTGTTCCCACCACATTTGTATTTACAAATGTCCCATATGTGTCTGATTCAGACCAAGAGGACGTAAAACACCATTTTCGTCGTTATCGAAGGTGCAAGGCCCCAAGACCCCTAGAGGGTCCGGGGGCATGCTCTCCCGGAAAATTGTTAAATCCGGGAAGCAAAATAGTGCAATCTAGGCATGAAATAAAGGACTAATGCCATTACTGTTCATACCCCTATTGACACATGTTTTGAACCATTAAGTACACATCATGCCGCTTCCACACTGTCCTACAAAAGGGAACGACCATAACACATACAAATACACGTGACAATGTCGTCTTAACTTCCTCCTCAACTGATAAATCAAATAATTATGTTGGATGGAAGTTCAGTTTAACGTCGCGTATCGGCTTTCGCCATGTACGACGGGCTGAACCAACCAACCACGGTATAAACATAATGTTTTGTTTATACCGTGGTCTCTATCTCTCTATCTTTGCCAAAGTGGATCTAGCATGTGCATGATTTCTCTCTGTCTCTCTCGTCTCTGTCTGTATGTCTATCCGTCTCTGCATCTCTCTGTGTCTCTTAGCTTTGCCAAAGTGGATCTAGTTACCAACCGCGATCGTAGAGAGCGGATTGGTAATGTTTTCACTCGTGTCTGAGGCGGTGTTTGTTTGTATGTATCCTCTCTAGCGTTTGAACGGATGGACTTAGGATGCTCAAATTTTGCATGCGGGTAGGTAATGGAGAGATCTAGGCCAAGTTCGATAATGAAGGTCATGGGTCAAAGGTCAAGGTCACTGGAGCCGAAAACGCTGCCGCGCGGTTGGTGATTTAGCGTCTTAACGCTATAGTATACATGATTTCTCTCTGTCTCTCTCGTCTCTGTCTGTATGTCTGTCCGTCTCTGTCTGTCCGTCTCTGCATCTCTCTATGTCGGCAGAATCGCTTCAAATTTTGTGTGGAGGTGTGCCACCTTAATAGGAAGAGATCCGCGCAAACCATTTTTGCCGTCGTGACCTTGACCTTGACGTATGACCTTGAAAACCGAAAATATATTTTTAGCCATATCTTGGGCACCGATCAACATAGGATGTTGAAACTTGGTATGAAGGTGGTTTGGCTTATGCCCGTTCTGATGATGGCATACCGATCAAGGTCAAGGTCAAGGTCAAAAAAGATCGCTGGAGCCTGAAAATCCGAGGGTCATTTTTTCTCCTTCTGTCTGTCCCAAGGATATCTCCCGAACCGCTTGACCGAATCGCGTCAAATTTTGTGTGGTGCTGGTGTGTCACCATGAGGGGAAGGCATCCGCGCAAAAAAAAGAAGCCGTCCTGACCTTGAGCTTGGCGTACGACCTTGAAAACCGAAACTCTTTAAGGGGCCATAACTCCCACACCGTTGGTGTTAGTCTTCAAATTTGGCATGTAGGTACTTTGGCTTTATGCCCGTTCCGAATGTGGCATACCGATCAAGGTCAAGGTCATGGTCCGGGAGATGGGTAGGCCTTGAAAGTGGGGCGAGGGGGATGAGGTGGGCAGAGAGAGAGAGAGAAGAGAGAGGAGAGAGAGAGAGAGAGAGGTACCTTCTCTCAATTTCTTTTTTTTTTAAAGTCCATAACCCTAACCCTCTCATCTCTCTCTCTCTCATATGGTAATGCTTTCTTACTATAAGTTTGCCTCACAGCATTTCCCAGCTCCAGTAGTCTCTTTGACCTTACCTGGCCTCTGCTGTCAAATCAATTTGGCTACTGTATCTAGAGCTGTGAAATGAATTTGACTACTGAATGACACAGTTTTAGGGATACGTGCATCATGATATGTGCGTGTGCGTGCGTGCGTAATGTGTGCACGCGCGTGTGTGTACAGGTAAGAACGGGATGAGCTATGCAGACTACAACTCGGCCCCTGGTGTGCTCGTTTCTCCCGCCGTGATGGTTGTGGTGGGCGTGGCCGCGTTGATCACCGCCGGGCCGTGACGTCATACGTGACGTCATTACCGGCCTCACGTGCCGTGCCCTGACCGTCATCAGTGACGTCATCACCTGCACGTGCCGTGCTGCGTGCTCGCATGCGTTAGAGGGGGGTTGATGGGTGTTTTCTTTCATCAGCCCAAAATTGTTTTCGGTTTACTTTTCAACATGTTATTATTATTATTATTATTATTATTATTATTATACCGTTGGCTTTTGCCGTTACCATCAAATTTAACTGTTGTAGATTTTTAACATGGTTAGTTCCTTTTAGCCTAATCCGTTCGGGTGAAACTTTGCCATGTTTATTTCATCAGTATCTGATCCGTTTCTGTGGGTCTTTAAATGGAAACATTTACGTATGCCAGTCAGTCGTTTCCGAACATGACTGCCAGGTAGCAGAGGGGGCATATGCTATTCTGTTTAAGAAAATTTATATAGCGCTTCACCCTTGTGCTCTAAGCGCTCTGGTGGGTGGGCCAGAATTTGTTTATAGCGGAGACACCTTGCCCAGGGTATATGAACCCCAACTCTCTCGGTCAAAGGGATTTGAGGACGAGCTGGCGTTGGGGAAGGTCCCCCTAAAGGCCAACTCATCCCTCTGGCTGCAGCACCAGAGCCGGTATCAAGCCCCCCCCCCCCCCCCCCCCCCCCCCCTTTGAGAGTCACTGTCTTCCCCGAGAGAACAAACTGTACCATGGTTTTCCAGTACTGTAGAAAATCATCTAGTGCACAGCTTTCATGTTGTTATAAAAGTTTGCTGTCTGGGAACACTTTTTTTTCATCGACCTGACCTGTTATTGCTGTAGAGATTTTAAATGGAAATTGTTACACTATTGGCTAATGGAAGTATCATGAAATCTTTCAGTGTTGATATATTGATTTGCTAATGGTGTTTTTTCTCTTTTTAATTGAGCTTTGTTTTATATTTTCAAATACAGCAACATAAACATAACTAAACAAAATAATACAAACCATATGAAAACAACACACACACACACACACACACACACACACGCACGCACGCACACACACACGCACACACAACACACCACACACACACACACACACACTGTGTCTAAGCGATCGAAGAAGAAAAACAAGAAATTTGGTTAATGCAATGCGTTTGAAGAAGTGTTTCAAGACAGATGCGAATTCTGTGTGTGAATCGGAGTGTGTGAGAGGCAGTGTTACCAAAGAGCCTAAATGTCACAAAGAGTGAATACTTTCGCAGCCTACCAATATTGGCAAAGAATGAAGCCAACTTTCTCACTTCCCACCCGGAAAAATAGGTGAAAAGGTGGAAGGTGGGAAGTGTTAACCATGGCAACAGTAGGCAGTGACTTCACAATGATCCCCACCTGTAGTGTAGATGAAAGGATGGGAGTAAAAACAAACGGCTTCAGTCAGTTGCGGAGTAATCACTCTTTTGTGTGTCTATTCAGGCTTTTTGGTGGTACGTTGTCTTCACGGACGGAACTGGAAATTACCGTGTTTTGTTGTTGTGACCGAGCAAGTCAAAGTCAAAATCAAAGTCAAATCAAAAACGCTTAGAAATTACAATGCGGTCTCAGTATGCAGATAACAAAACACCACCATTTCAAACTTGGCATAGAAGGTACTGTTGTCCTAAAGGAACAGTGTGCCAAATTTCATATTGATAGCTGCAATAGAAGCTGAAAAACTAAAATGGCCAAACATCTACCCTTAGTCCCCCCTTAAAATGAAGACAACACATTAGGAAAAAACAAATGGCACTTAATCAAGCACTAAGATTAAATCTATTGGGAAAATGCGTGGATTTCTGTGTTTGCATGCATGTAACCAGTATAATTATGCTGTATAATCAAATGATGGAGTTTTGAGTTTGGCTTTGAACTTTTGAAAACAATAAAATGGGTTGGAAAACGAAATGGCAAATGTGTTCTTATATTTTGCTGCTGCGCATGAGAACTCAGTCAATGACTTAGTGCTTTAAAGCGAGCACATCAGAAGGTGAATACATTCATCACAAAATAATGTTCCTGTATATGAAATAAAGAATGAGCGAATTTACTTCATTCACGCCTTGGCAGACCAACTGACATGGGCTAGAACACCAAGGCTATATAATAAAAAATGCTGTTATGCTCTGCATAGTTATGCGGGGATTGTTTTTTAGCCACGACAAGCTCCTATCATAACATAATCAGTCTCCAAAACAGGGTGGGGGTCTAGGCAACGCCCCTGGTGAGGGTCATCCTGAAGCTTAAAAAACCTGAAAAGAAATTACAAATTAAAGTGCAAAAAAACCTCCTAGGAACCTAAGAACAATTAAAACAGTAAGTTGGACTACTTGTAGTTTAGCCTGCATCTTCTGTCTGTCTTTCTCTCTTTCTCTTGTGGTGTCTGTCTCTCTCACACACTCTCTCTGTTTATGTATTTGCATTGCGAGGATTTCCCATTGTTACCCCCTCTCTCGTTACATGGTCAGATGGCCTGGTCATTAAACAATTGTTCATTGTTCTCTCCATCTCCCTCCCTTTTGATGGGCGGGAAGGGGGGTTACGGAACCCAGGTAACCCTCCAGATCCGGCACTGCTATTTAAGTCACATAGAATGTGCCAGATTTTTCCATATTTGCTTTCAAAATCCTATTGCTTCCACAATTTAAGGTCAAAGGAATACATAAAGGAAGCATACAAACCTTCACTGATGCGTTTATCATGATTGTGTACCCTATGACAATGGCAGGTATTTCATCGCACCCCTTTTTCCCCTGAGGTTTTTAATTTCCCCCTCCCCCCCCCCCCCCCTACTACTCCTCCCCCCCCCCCCCCCATCAATAATATTTATGAGTCTCAATAGTTCAGTTCCGTAAGATCGTTGTTTGGCAAGTCCAAAAAATCCTAGACAACTCCAGAAGTTGTGGGTTCGAATCGTGTCAGTGCCAGGTTTTAGTGGTGACAATATCCTGACCTGGAGTCAGCCCAGCCCCGGACTTTAGGGCTGAAAAACTTGATTGAGGGGTTGGGGGGCTTCTTTTTTTTTGAAGACCCTTTTCTTGTCCAGCTCGATCTCAAGGTGCCATGGCATTAACAGTGGAATTGCTCCTTTGGTTAGTTTAAGGTTTGACATGATGCAAGTACCTTCTCGCTAAAGTTCATGATGGACCCGAACATATCAACAGTGAATAATGAGCGACTTAGCTGGCTCTTTTGTCCGCCAGGTGGCATAACGCTCGAGTGGGGCTAATCCTCTATATATTCTTAGTTGGGGATAAAGTGAGAGAGAGAGATAGGGAGCAGTCCAACCCTCTCTCTCTCTCTACGCCCAACTAAGACTAGCGTGATAAGCCCCTAGTGGTTTGACTGCCCCCTGGCGGTCAAATAATCGCCATCAAGTCGACTATTGCCCCCCTTCTACCCTCCATTTCTTTTAATCCCCTTACCCTTTCCTTCCCCAACAGTACTGCGTTACCCCCCCTTCCTCGCCACCATCCCGTCTCATGTCTCCAATTTCTTGACCGACCCGCAAGTGTCTGTGTTTCTCAGGCCTGGGCCTGTATTCACGTTGAGATAGCATGAGACTTAGCATGATGCTAACTTAGAAGCTCTTCCAAATTTCCTATAGGATTTAATAGGACTTTTGGAAGAGCTTCTAAGTTAGAATGATGCTAAGTCTCATGCTATCTCAACGTGAATACAGGCCCTGGTTGACAATCAAAAGATAATGGGCATCAATGAAGAGACACATCAAGTTCATTCATGTTACAGACCCCACCAGATCACGTGTCAAAATCACGGTTTCACGTGTTTCCCTCTTATAGCTGGAAAGAAATCTTGTTTTTTGACCAGGTCTGACTCCCATACAAATGCCCCCAAATTTCAAAACGAAACTTCATTTTAAAGAGCAGCCTCAATTTGAACATGGGGACATTTCTATGTGGGTCACAGCTACCCAGAAAAAAAAACAAGGGACTTAATCGTGGTGCGTCAGTGTATCTTTAATTAAGAAGTTTCCTGGCCACAAGTGAAAGACCAGTGCATCATCACCACACACTGCCCTCATCCCCCCCGCCACCCCCCCAAATTCCCCTCTCCCATCAAAAGTATGGAAATGTATAAGATCTTTTAAAACACTTTGCGGGCCCATCTGAATGGAGACATCCGTTTTAATTTCCACCTTAGTTTTGGGTCCCTTGATATGTTAGGGTCAAGTCAACAAGAGTGTAGATTGGCACAGTGGTATCGCGATCGCCTCGTTTCAAGTAAACCTGAGTTCGAACCTGGGTACAGGGGATTGATTTTTCCTCTCACTCTGCAGCTAGGCCACTACGGTCTGAACATGGAGTCTTTCGGAAGAGACCGAGGTCCCGTATGTCTCATGCACTCTTCGCGGTACTGCACAACGATTAAACCCCAATGTGGTCCTCATGGCACGAAAAATCTTTTGTGAATTTTATCCCCATTTCTCGAGTTTCACAAATAACAAATGCGTATCCTCTCGCGGCCGTGGAACCCTTTTCGTCGTTCTCATCAGTAACACAAAGAATCGCATGCAAAAAAAGAAAAAAAAAAAAAAAAAAAAAAAAGGGTGGCGCGCCTCTGGATGCGACACACTTTCCAGGTGGGGAGCAACCCGAATTTCACAAAGACACCTCCGTGACTATAAAGTACCTAATACTAATAGTATTGGCTAGTTTTTAAAAAGAAAGAGGGTTTAGACCAAACAAGTAAATGGACGTGGTGGTGGCAGCTCCTTGCTGGCACCATGACAGAGCCGTCATTCAGCATCAGTTGTCATTAGTGTCATGCATATGTTTGATCAGAACAGGTTCCACTGAAGTGGGTAAACAGCAAGACCAGGGGTGAGTTTCTCTGAGATAACGTTTTTAGTCAGCCGAGACGAATAAACACGCAGTTACGGAGCATGAACAAGGCCTAAGAAACACTTCTCAGGTAAAGCGTTAGCGGAAGAATATTACAAGCTCCTTAATCGTGATGTGGAAGTCACAAATTTTTTAAAGTATTATTTTAAAACCAAACTTTAATGGACCAAAATCAAAAACAAGAAATCTCGCATTTCCACCCCACAACGGCTAATCACGGCACTGGATACATAGGCTTCGCGAAAATTAGCTCGATTGACAGCCACTAAAACGTTTTTTTGCAAACACGGTCGGCAGAAAAGAAGTGGTTTCTAAGGTACGCGCTGTTTGCCGATTTGCGACTCACGCTACGTAACGTTCGCATTGTGAAATCTCCCCCTGGTTACCCCCTAACACAAGTCTTTGAGCAGTCGGGATACTTTTTTATTTTTTTTTTTTTTTTTTTTTTCTATTTTTGTTCAGAAAGCGAAACCCGATAGTTTAAATGAGGGACAAAATCTAAAAGACGATGGACAATGGTGTAGTTGGCCGAGAGACCAAGTAGCATCAGCACCCTAATGTTTTGTATATTTTTTTTACTCTGTGTTTTAAAACCCTCCAGGGGCTCCACTGTCCCCGCATTTATTTGTTTTCCTTTTTTCTTTTCTTTTTTCTTTCTTTCATTCTTTTCCTTTTTTTTTATTTCTTTTATTTTTTCCTTCTGTGCTTGTTTTTGTTCTTTCACTATTTTTCCCTTCTCTCTCTAGCGGTCTGACATTTCCATGTGTGTGTGTGTGTAATACTAAGATGGACATTTGTTGTGAACAATTAATGTTACATTTTGATACATAGATGTCTGGGTTTCTGACTGGTCCTGGTGTATGGTGTACTGACCCATTCATTCTTTTATTTCCACGTGTGTGTATAATGCGCACAAACAAAGAAAACAAAAGATAGAGGCCCGTTTGTCAGTTATCCGCGCGTCTAGACCGACGGGTCCACTGCAGCTGTAACATTAACAGAAAAAGTAAAACATTAGACATAGTTATATCAATACGGAAAAATTCACAACAACTTAGGAAAGAATAGTTGCAAGCTTTTTTTGCGTGTGTTGTTTGTTTTTTTGACAAAATATTGTGAGGGGGGGTACCTTTGTCCATTGTTATTCATTCTCCACCAGCGCCTCACGACCCTTGCAGAAGTGAGCAAGAGCGTGTAAGAGGATTGAACGGAGTAAAGGCTGTACACTAACAACAACACACACTTAAACAATCATGTGTTGTACCTGATTTTTTTTCCCCCCTTTTATCTATTGACGAATCAAATGCTTATTCCGTTTTTGCTTTAAATAATCTGGTAGCTGAATGAGTAGTTACGGTGCGAAATGTGTAGTTTTATTAATTAAACCATCAAACAATTTTTTCTTGAAATGAGTAGAATCTAGCATTATTTTCAATTCTGAGAGTAGTAGAGATCCAAACTGGATAGACTACTACTCGAACAGAGTATAGTAAACAGTCTGAAACAGCATGCATGTCTCCTCTGGTGGCTGCCTGCCTCTGCTCCTACGGACCCACTGTTTACAGGGGCCCTGTGACCCTGTACCCCACCACCTGACAAAGTGAAACCGGTGTGGCTGCGAGTTTTGGGGAAACTTGGAATGAACAGCATGAGAGAAAATGACACTGTGTGGCCAAGAAAGAAGTGGATACAATCTTCACATTATATCATCGCTCTGTTTTTTGATTTTATGATGTGAGCCCCCCTGACGAAAAGTTGGGATAAAACGCA
>CM065704.1:35918062-35941501 GCA_017654935.2 Phymorhynchus buccinoides
CAACAGTACACACTGCGTAGGATGTCATCTTGTCCAGTTTTCAGTTTTCACTGGTCTCCCCGCTGCATGCAGCCCAACAGTACACATTGCGTAGGATTTCATCAGATTCCTTCCTGCGTTCCCAGGCCATATGGGCCATAATGGATAAGGAACATATTATGTGTCCAGTTTTCAGTTTTCACACCGTCTCCTCACCGCTGCATGCAGCCAACAGTACACATTCCGATTTATGGAGGAGCTCAAATGAGAAAATAGTGGGAAGATGTTTTTTTGAAAGGCAGGAGAAATGGGACAATAAGTCAAACAGATAGTAGATGACACAAAGCAAAGGGGAAGAGAGTCACAGATTTTAGGAAGTTGCAAGCACATAACTTCCAGAAAGTGGGAACTAAGAAAGACCCCCCCCCCCGTTATGAAAGACCCCTCGGGGAGATCCGATTCATAATTTAGATAGTAGTATTTCACGAGAATCATGTCTAACTAATGTCACAGTCGGATAGTAGTATTTCACGGGAATCATGCCTAACTAATTTCAAAGTCGGATAGTAGTATTTCACGAGATTCATGCCTAACTAATGTCAAAGTCGGATAGTAGTATTTCACGAGATTCATGCCTAACTAATGTCACAGTCGGATAGTAGTATTTCACGGGAATCATGCCTAACTAATGTCAAAGTCGGATAGTAGTATTTCACGAGAATCATGCCTAACTAATTTCAAAGTCGGATAGTAGTATTTCACGGGAATCATGCCTAACTAATTTCAAAGTCGGATAGTAGTATTTCACGGGAATCATGCCTAACTAATTTCAAAGTCGGATAGTAGTATTTCACGGGAATCATGCCTAACTAATTTCAAAGTCGGATAGTAGTATTTCACGGGAATCATGCCTAACTAATTTCAAAGTCGGATAGTAGTATTTCACGGGAATCATGCCTAACTAATTTCAAAGTCGGATAGTAGTATTTCACGGGAATCATGCCTAACTAATGTCAAAGTCGGATAGTAGTATTTCACGGGAATCATGCCTAACTAATTTCAAAGTCGGATAGTAGTATTTCACGGGAATCATGCCTAACTAATGTCAAAGTCGGATAGTAGTATTTCACGGGAATCATGCCTAACTAATGTCAAAGTCGGATAGTAGTATTTCACGGGAATCATGCCTAACTAATGTCACAGTCGGATAGTAGTATTTCACGAGATTCATGCCTAACTAATGTCAAAGTCGGATAGTAGTATTTCACGGGAATCATGCCTAACTAATGTCAAAGTCGGATAGTAGTATTTCACGGGAATCATGCCTAACTAATGTCACAGTCGGATAGTAGTATTTCACGAGATTCATGCCTAACTAATGTCAAAGTCGGATAGTAGTATTTCACGAGATTCATGCCTAACTAATGTCAAAGTCGGATAGTAGTATTTCACGAGAATCATGCCTAACTAATGTCAAAGTCGGATAGTAGTATTTCACGAGATTCATGCCTAACTAATGTCAAAGTCGGATAGTAGTATTTCACGAGATTCATGCCTAACTAATGTCACAGTCGGATAGTAGTATTTCACGAGAATCATGCCTAACTAATGTCAAAGTCGGATAGTAGTATTTCACGAGAATCATGCCTAACTAATGTCAAAGTCGGATAGTAGTATTTCACGGGAATCATGCCTAACTAATGTCAAAGTCGGATAGTAGTATTTCACGGGAATCATGCCTAACTAATTTCAAAGTCGGATAGTAGTATTTCACGGGAATCATGCCTAACTAATTTCAAAGTCGGATAGTAGTATTTCACGGGAATCATGCCTAACTAATGTCAAAGTCGGATAGTAGTATTTCACGGGAATCATGCCTAACTAATGTCAAAGTCGGATAGTAGTATTTCACGAGAATCATGCCTAACTAATGTCACAGTCGGACAGTAGTATTTCACGGGAATCATGCCTAACTAATGTCAAAGTCGGATAGTAGTATTTCACGAGATTCATGCCTAACTAATGTCAAAGTCGGATAGTAGTATTTCACGGGAATCATGCCTAACTAATGTCAAAGTCGGATAGTAGTATTTCACGAGATTCATGCCTAACTAATGTCACAGTCGGATAGTAGTATTTCACGAGATTCATGCCTAACTAATGTCAAAGTCGGATAGTAGTATTTCACGAGAATCATGCCTAACTAATGTCACAGTCGGATAGTAGTATTTCACGAGAATCATGCCTAACTAATGTCAAAGTCGGATAGTAGTATTTCACGGGAATCATGCCTAACTAATGTCAAAGTCGGATAGTAGTATTTCACGAGAATCATGCCTAACTAATGTCAAAGTCGGATAGTAGTATTTCACGGGAATCATGCCTAACTAATGTCAAAGTCGGATAGTAGTATTTCACGGGAATCATGCCTAACTAATTTCAAAGTCGGATAGTAGTATTTCACGGGAATCATGCCTAACTAATGTCAAAGTCGGATAGTAGTATTTCACGAGAATCATGCCTAACTAATGTCAAAGTCGGATAGTAGTATTTCACGAGATTCATGCCTAACTAATGTCACAGTCGGACAGTAGTATTTCACGGGAATCATGCCTAACTAATGTCAAAGTCGGATAGTAGTATTTCACGAGAATCATGCCTAACTAATGTCAAAGTCGGATAGTAGTATTTCACGGGAATCATGCCTAACTAATGTCAAAGTCGGATAGTAGTATTTCACGAGATTCATGCCTAACTAATGTCAAAGTCGGATAGTAGTATTTCACGAGAATCATGTCTAACTAATGTCACAGTCGGATAGTAGTATTTCACGGGAATCATGCCTAACTAATGTCAAAGTCGGATAGTAGTATTTCACGAGAATCATGCCTAACTAATGTCTGAGGAATGCGCTATATAAATGATCACTATTATTATTATTATTATTATAGTAGTATTTCACGAGATTCATGCCTAACTAATGTCAAAGTCGGATAGTAGTATTTCACGAGAATCATGCCTAACTAATGTCAAAGTCGGATAGTAGTATTTCACGAGAATCATGCCTAACTAATGTCAAAGTCGGACAGTAGTATTTCACGAGAATCATGCCTAACTAATGTCAAAGTCGGATAGTAGTATTTCACGAGAATCATGCCTAACTAATGTCACAGTCGGATAGTAGTATTTCACGAGAATCATGCCTAACTAATGTCACAGTCGGATAGTAGTATTTCACGGGAATCATGCCTAACTAATTTCAAAGTCGGATAGTAGTATTTCACGAGAATCATGCCTAACTAATGTCAAAGTCGGATAGTAGTATTTCACGGGAATCATGCCTAACTAATGTCACAGTCGGATAGTAGTATTTCACGGGAATCATGCCTAACTAATGTCAAAGTCGGATAGTAGTATTTCACGAGAATCATGCCTAACTAATGTCAAAGTCGGATAGTAGTATTTCACGAGAATCATGCCTAACTAATGTCAAAGTCGGATAGTAGTATTTCACGAGATTCATGCCTAACTAATGTCACAGTCGGATAGTAGTATTTCACGGGAATCATGCCTAACTAATGTCAAAGTCGGATAGTAGTATTTCACGAGAATCATGCCTAACTAATGTCAAAGTCGGATAGTAGTATTTCACGGGAATCATGCCTAACTAATGTCAAAGTCGGATAGTAGTATTTCACGGGAATCATGCCTAACTAATGTCAAAGTCGGATAGTAGTATTTCACGAGAATCATGCCTAACTAATGTCAAAGTCGGATAGTAGTATTTCACGAGAATCATGCCTAACTAATGTCAAAGTCGGATAGTAGTTATTTCACGGGAATCATGCCTAACTAATGTCAAAGTCGGATAGTAGTATTTCACGGGAATCATGCCTAACTAATGTCAAAATCGGATAGTAGTATTTCACGGGAATCATGCCTAACTAATGTCACAGTCGGATAGTAGTATTTCACGGGAATCATGCCTAACTAATGTCAAAGTCGGATAGTAGTATTTCACGAGAATCATGCCTAACTAATGTCACAGTCGGACAGTAGTATTTCACGAGAATCATGCCTAACTAATGTCAAAGTCGGATAGTAGTATTTCACGAGATTCATGCCTAACTAATGTCACAGTCGGATAGTAGTATTTCACGAGAATCATGCCTAACTAATGTCAAAGTCGGATAGTAGTATTTCACGGGAATCATGCCTAACTAATGTCACAGT
The DNA here is from genome assembly GCA_017654935.2 of Phymorhynchus buccinoides. Classification (NCBI taxonomy): domain Eukaryota; kingdom Metazoa; phylum Mollusca; class Gastropoda; order Neogastropoda; family Raphitomidae; genus Phymorhynchus; species Phymorhynchus buccinoides. The sequence continues at coordinate 35,922,275 of CM065704.1, forward strand.
CGGATAGTAGTATTTCACGAGAATCATGCCTAACTAATGTCACAGTCGGATAGTAGTATTTCACGGGAATCATGCCTAACTAATGTCACAGTCGGATAGTAGTATTTCACGGGAATCATGCCTAACTAATGTCACAGTCGGATCGCGGCTGGATTTACCCGTATGCAGTGTGGCGGCCCCTTAATTTAAGAGACGCTGATACGTTGGGTGTGTCAACCCATGCATTGACCAATACTGCTAACTAAAGACACTTGGGCTCATAGTGCAGTAGCCAAGGGGTGGATGCCTCATGCCTCCATTCGTGGAGCTGAACGACCCCGCCCACCTCCACGAGTCGCTCTCCCTGTGGGGGGGATACCGGGGGGTCTTTCGTTAAAAAAAAAAAATGGTTCCCCCACCTTCTGGAAGTTCTGTGCTTGTAACTTCCTCTAATCTGCCACTCTCTTTGACTCTGCCTTTTCCCTTTGCTTATATCATCTACCTACTATATTTCCGACTTAGTATTGACCCATTCTCCTTCCTTTTTAAAAAAAATAAATCTTCCAAATATTTTCCCTCCTTTGAGCTCCTCCGAAATCGGAATGTGTCGGCTGTACGCAGCGGGGAGACCAGTGAAAAACTGAAAAAACCGCACAAATGTACCTTACCCACTATGGCCGTATGGTCCGGGAACGCCGAAGAAGAAGAAGAAGAAGAAGAAGAAGAAGAAGAAGAAGAAGGTGATTTCCCCCAGTAAAAGGTGTTGCTTATTTCGTCTTCGCCGAGAGAGTGGGGATGTACCCTGAGCAGGGATTTTTCTGGATGCAAACTTACAGCCCAGCCTGCCAGAATAGCTGCCGCCTCCCATGCTGTCTAGACGCTATAGTTGGATAGGATTGAAAGGTACACACACCCGCACGCGCACATGCACACACACATTGTGCGTGCGCGTATGTGTGTGCGTGTGTGCATGCATGCCCTGTATGTAGGGGAAGACGGGGTAAAAAGCGCATGGGAGGGTAAGAAGCCCACCCCAATTATCTCATGAAATAAAGAAAATTTCAGTCAAATTTGCCCATGAGACGAATGCTAGACATTAACGCTCGTCTCATGGGCAAAATGAGACTGAAATTTTCTTCATTTCATGAGATAATTGGGGTGGGCTTCTTACCCGCCCATGCGCTTTTTACCCCGTCTTCCCCTATTGGTGTGCGTGTGTGCATGCGTGCATGTATTTTTGCGTGTGCGTGTACATGTGAATGTATGTGTATGCGTGCATGTGTGCGTACGTGCGTGCGTGTGTGTGTGCGTGCGTGTGCGTGTGCGTGCGTGTGTGTGTACGTGCGTGTGTGTGTGTGTGTGTGTGTGTGTGTGTGTGTGGTTGTGTGTGTACGTGCGTGTGCGTGTGCGTGTGTGGTGTGTGTGTGTGTGTGTGTGTATGTGTGTGTGTGCAGTGTCTACAATGAAGCGATCTCTCAGCTCTCTTCCCTTTCTGCTGATGGCTTGGGCTCTCCTTTTCAAGGGGACATTCGGTCAGTTATTTTTCCCTCAGATCTCTCTCTCTCTCTCTCTCTCTCTCTCTCTCTCTCTCTCTCTCTCTCTCTCTCTCTCTCTCTCTCTCTCTCTCTCTCTCTCTCTCTCTCGCTCTCTCTCTCAGGGCTGACTGTAAAAAAGCACTGATGCTTATCTTATTACCCTTTTAATAAAAAATATATGTACTATATACATGTTTAAAAACCGTTCTCTCTCTCTCTCTCTCTGTCCGTCACTGTCTTTGACTCTGCCTTTTTCTTTCTGTCATCCATTATCTTTCTGACTAATTGGCCCATTCTCCTGCCTTCCCCACAAATAAAAAACCCTCTTCCAAATAGTCCTTTAAGCTCCTCCGAAATCGGAATATGTCGGCTGTACGCAGCGAGGGGGTACTGGTACAGTGAAAACTGAAAACCGGACACATACGCATCTTAGCCATTATGGCCGTATGGCCTGGGAATGCAGAAGAAGAAGCTCTGGTCTTACTGCGGCAGCCTAAGGGCTTATACTTGGCCGGCATTTGATGATCTTCCCCCATGCCCTCAAATCCTTTTGACCGAGAGAGTGGGGATGTACCATGGGCATCTAGACTGTACGAAATTCTAGCCCAGCCTTTCAGAACAGCAGCTATTCTCACTGCTATCTGGCAGCCGTGGTCGAAAACGACAACCTGACATAATATTAATAGTGATTCTGTTGACTTTTTCTTGCTTTCCCTTCTCCCTTCCCAGACTCTCACTGCTATCTGGCAGCCATGGTCGGAAACGACAAACTGACATAATATTAATAGTGATTCTGTTGACTTTTTCTTGCTTTCCCTTCTCCCTTCCCAGACTCTCACTGCTATCTGGCAGCCGTGGTCGGAAACGACAAACTGACATAATATTAATAGTGATTCTGTTGACTTTTTCTTGCTTTCCCTTCTCCCTTCCCAGACTCTCACTGCTATCTGGCAGCCGTGGTCGAAAACGACAACCTGACATAATATTAATAGTGATTCTGTTGACTTTTTCTTGCTTTCCCTTCTCCCTTCCCAGACTCTCACTGCTATCTGGCAGCCGTGGTCGGAAACGACAAACTGACATAATATTAATAGTGATTCTGTTGACTTTTTCTTGCTTTCCCTTCTCCCTTCCCAGACTCTCACTGCTATCTGGCAGCCGTGGTCGGAAACGACAAACTGACATAATATTAATAGTGATTCTGTTGACTTTTTCTTGCTTTCCCTTCTCCCTTCCCAGACTCTCACTGCTATCTGGCAGTCATGGTCGGAAACGACAAACTCACATAATATTAATAGTGATTCTGTTGACTTTTTCTTGCTTTCCCTTCTCTCTTCCCAGACTCTCACGGTTCTTATGGCTAGAGTCTATATCTTCCCCGTGGGGATACCGGAGGGGGGGGGGGGGGGGTCTTTCCACACAAATAGTTCCCCCATCTTCGGGAAGTTCTGTGCTTGTAACTTCCTCTAATATGTCACTCTCTTTGACTCTGTTTTTTCCCTTTACTTTCTGTCAATATACTATCTTTCTGACTTATTGGCTCATTCTCCTGCCTTTAAAGAAAAATAAATAATGTTTCTCCTTTGAGCTCCTCCGAAATCTGAATGTGTCGGCTATTCGCAGACGGGAGACCAGTAAAAATTGAAAACCAGATTCATATGTACCTTATCCATTATGGCCATATGGCCTGGGAACACAGAAGAAGAAGAAGTCTAGATCTAGGACACGATAAACAAAACGAGTACGAAGCCGTGTTAATCAACTCCCCCGAAGACGGAGTGCGGCTGTCCAACATGGAGGGATAATCAAAGAACGGTCACACATGTAGGGGAAGACGGAGTAAAAAGCGCATGGGCGGGTAAGAAGCCCACCCCAATTATCTCATGAAATGAAGCAAATTTCAGTCTCATTTTGCCCATGAGACGTGGTGTTAATGTCTAGCATTCGTCTCATGGGCAAATTTGACTGAAATTTTCTTTATTTCATGAGATAATTGGGGTGGGCTTCTTACCCGCCCATGCGCTTTTTACCCCGTCTTCCTCTAATGCTCTCCATCCCTAGCTGAAGCGCCTGTGCCATTGTGTTCAAGTGTTTCGGCTGTTGCGGGTGATCCCTGGAGTCTTTTAGCCAGGGTTCGTCATCAACAGCAATTAAAGCTCGTCATTCATGTTTGAAAAAGGATGACATCCTCCAAAGACACTCTAGACTATAGTCTATGCGTCCTCCAGGCAAACCGTTTGCTGCATGCTAGATGAAAGCTCGTTACTCATTGGTAGAAAGATTTTGCACATCCTCCAATCAATTCGTCCCAACCATTTTAGATCAAAGCTCGACACTCATTAGTCGAGCACTTTCACATTCTCTAATCAAATCCTTTCATGTATAATATTGCATGCTAGATAAAGCTCACCATTCATTGGCAGAAAACTGTCACATCCTCCAATCAAATTGTTTTAAGATCAAAGCTCGATGACACGCTAGCAGAACATGTTTAGAGTTCAGGTAACGCGTTCGCCTTGTGCAGAGTAAACCCGAGTTCGAACCTGAACATAGGGGATGTTTTTCTCTCACTCTGCACTTTTTTTTTAGCCTTTGAATCCCCCCCCCCCCTCTCTCTCTCTCTCTCTCTCTCTCTCTCTCTGTCATTTTGGGGAGCATGTGTTCCCCCTTCCCCTACTCTGACTCAGGGTGGAGCAGCTGCTCCCCCCCCCACTCCCCCCCTCCCTCTCTCTCTCCCCTCTATTCCTTGGTTACTCATTTACTGAAACATTACATAATTTCTGTACATGCATAACGGTTCTTACGAATTTCTAAGGACAGAAACGAAAAAGTAGAACATACCAAACATCGCCATGCATAGCTCACAAACTCTGGGAATGAAGTAGAGGGCTAAACAAAGCAATCTGAAAACAATGCAACTGTGTAATAGCCCCCATTTCCTACGCCACAGCGTCTTAACCCCCTATTTTCCTACTGTGTGGAGTGACAGGATTGACGTACACCATATGTGTGCACACCGGGAACGACGGGTCGAACCAGGACCACTACATCACGATGCGTGGAAGGAAAGGTGAGGCCGGCAAGTTCTTCATGGCTATTGACGCGCACGATGACAACAGGCCATGGGCTAGGGATTGCTACCACTACGACTACGGCAACATTGGGGACGTAAGTAGACCGTGAGCCAGAAAACCAAATCACACTGTATGTCATGATAAATAAGTACCTGTCATTAAATATCTACCTCTCGCATGCGAACTGTACACCATATGCTAACCCGGGAACCCTATCCCTAACCCTACACCCTATCCCTAACCGGCACGGAAAGAACGCAAGAAATAGAGCAGGAGGGTTGCTAAATCTACATATTTGCCGACGAAATCGATGTACAAAGCCAAATGCACTTAGTTGATAAATAAGTACGTATTAAGAATTCACAATGGCGGACAAACAAACGATTCTGATTGGCTACGCTAGGACTACTTCCGGCTAGGACTACTTATCTCATAGAGGTAAAAAATATTCTGTCACATGTACTATATAAGGATGAAGACGGGGTAAAAAGCCCATGGGCGGGTAAGAAGCCCATGCCAATTAGCTCATGAAATGACGCACATTTCAGTCACATTTTGCCCATGAGACGAGTATTAATGTTTAACATTCGTCTCATGGGCAAATTTGACTGAAATGTGCTTCATTTCATGAGATAATTGGCATGGGCTTCTTACCCGCCCATGGGCTTTTTACCCCGTCTTCACGAAACCCATGCCAATTATCTAACGAAATAAAGCAAATTTTCTGTCAACTTTGAAACACCTTCTGGATTTGGGGCTACAACGCGCATCCTTCATGAGCTGGACGTTCAATGTGTCACGAATGATGGTAGAACTGTTCTTTCTGTGAATCCCACACTGCAAATACTGAACACCCATCAGAATAAATGCATATTTGTAAGATGCTCATTTGACTGGGACAGAATTCCAATGCATCTTAGGGTATGTAACTTATCCTTACTTTGACCATCAGAGGTATTTATCACCAATTTAATCGGATTTGACTCGTTAGAAATTTCTGGTAGCATTTTCTAAAATGGGAGAAGTGTGCTAGAGGAAACTGAGAGTGGTTCTTGTATATGTCATAACAAAAAGCCTTATTTGTTGTACCCTTGCGTTTATTTTGTTGTGTGCCAAGTAACTTTCTAGTTATCTTGTTTTTTCTGCCTTTTTGCACTAGCAGATTTAAAGTTGCATCCTTCAAGGTATGTTATCTTCTCACAAACTAAAAGTATGGCTTAGAAACAATTTTGTATGTGCGCAGATGGTTTTAGAGGATCTTTACTGAGCTGCGTGCATCTGAGAACAATTAAAGAGCTGCATGCTTCTGTTATTAGGAGACATTTCCATGTCACATTAACATGATTATACTATTGTCTATTGTTTTTTAATACTATCTGACAAATCTATACAAATGTCAATCTATACAAACCATATACAACAAACAAACAACTACACCACAAGTGCAAAGTGACGTTATTTTATTCACAAGACTGAGACAAAACAAAACTACTGGATATTTCGGCGAACGCGCCTTTTTCAACACAGACAAACAATTAAACAGCAAACAGCAAATATAGCAAAAGGAGCAAAAAGCAGGCAACAAAAATCAGCAAAAAAAACCCTCAAGATCAAAATAAAAACAATACTTCCCCTCTACAGTCCAACTTCTACCATCTATGATTGCGTACTCACTGTCCCCAACCTCTCTCATTTCATTTTTTTTCCTTCCGTGATTTGTGTTCACAGCCTTGCTCTTTGGTTTCAACTTTGTTGTATCATTTACGCGTTGGACTGTAGAGGGGAAGTATTGTTAGTCCCTGAGCCGAACGTTCGGGGAGCTATTGTTTTTGTCTGGTCCGTCCGTCCGTCCGTGTTCGTCCGGCGTGCCTCCGTCCGTCTGGCTATTCGTCCGTTTTTCTCAAAAACTATTCAGTCTATCATCATCAAATTTGGTATACTAGTTTGCCAAGATGCAAGCTATCCACTGATGTATTTAGTTTTACATTAAGGTCAAGGTCGCGCCAGTTACGGGGTTCAAACCCCGAAACACATAATCGCTAATATCTCGCGAAGTTTTGCATGTATTTTAATGCAGTTTTTTTCCACAACATTTCTTGATGAATGGTCTATAACACAGTTGTCATGAATTTTTCTGTGCGCGCGTGTGCGCATGATCGCGCGCGCTCAAATCACGGGTCCGAACCCCAAGGCTATATATAAAAAACTATTCAGTTACGTGCTGTTTTGATGCGTTTTTATGTAGGTACGTGCTGTTTTGATGCGTTTTTATGTATGTGTACAGCCGACACATTCCGATTTCGGAGTAGCTCGGCGATGCTGCGAGGGGACTTTGCAGCCGCTTGGCGTTGCACTTGTTTTTATTTTGATCTTGATGGACGCGTTGGACTGTAGAGGGGAAGTATTGTTTTTATTTTGATCTTGATGGGTTTTTTTGGCTGATTCTGTTGCCTGCTTTTTGCTCCTTTTGCTATATTTGATGTTTGCTGTTTAATTGTTTGTCTGTGTTGAAAAAGGCGCATTCGCCGAAATATCCAGTAGTTTAGTTTTGTCTCTTGTGAATAAAATAACGTCACTTTACACTTGTTGTGTAGTTGTTTGTTTGTTGTATGTTCCAGTGACGTTGCAGTCTGTTTCAGTTGTTTTTAATATACAAACCATAGTTATGATGGCAGTCTCTCTTCTTTACATTTTGCATAAGAGCATTGTTCTCGTACTTTGTTGATCGCTCAGACAAACAGTATCATGTCATGTGAGCCCAGATGCGTCATACTGCCTTTAAGGGCTTGAAATAGTTAGACGCAGGATGTCTGTCTTCGGCTGAAAGAAATCTTTATAGGGGCTTCCAGACAAAATGACAGCAGAAGAATGGACCAGTAAGGAAGATGTATAGTAGATAACAGTAAGTGAAGGATAACGGCTGAGTCAGACAGCCTGACAGATTAGAGAAAGTAACAAGCACAGAACTTCCTGAAAATGGGGGAACTATTTGTACAAAAGAGCCCCTGGTATCCCCATGGGATAACATTAATATTACAATTATTATACTTTTATGAAATAAGATTTTGGTATCAGTTTTCAGGTGCGAAAATAAGTTTTGTGTCGCGGACTTCTTGGCGCACATCATTTCGGAGTACCGTAAGTTTGTGACCTTGCCATATCCACACCCGGAGGATGATCGAAGGCAAACATCCTGCTTTTGATACCTTAGGAGCTAGGAAAATCAGTAGGAGAGGGTTCGGCGGTGTGGTGTGTGGGGTGTGTGGGGGTGTGGTGGTGGTGGTGGTGTGTGTGTGTGTGTGTGTGTGTGTGTGTGTGTGGGGGGGTGATGGGATGGGCTTGCGGTCTAAAGGGTTATGCGTCTCTCTGTGTGAGTCTCTCCGTCTCTCTCAGTTCATGCATGACGCGTGTCACAGTGTGTGTGTGTGTGTGTGTGTGTGCGTGTGTGTGTGTGCGTGCGTGCGCCTGCGTGCGCTGTGCGCGCGCGCGCGCGCGCGCGCGCGCGCGTGTGTGTGTGTGTGTGCGCGTGTGTGTGTGTGTGTGTGTGCGTGTGTGTGTGTGAGAGAGGCCTATATCTATAGTAGAGCTAACATGAGAGCACGTTTTGCTGGCTCGCCATCCTGTGCAGGTTTACGCGGCGTACTATTACCGGGAGGCCTATTTGTTCAATAATTCGGACAGCCACTACCAACTGGTAAGGGTGACCATCGAAGTGCAGGGCAGGGCGTACACCTGCCTTCCTCCCAACGGCAAGCCCTACAGAATGGGATATGGGAGAATCTCCCTGACGTGTGCGTTCATGATGCCTTCTCGCAACTGTCTCTCTCTGTCTGTCTGTTTCAGTCTGTCTCTGTCTGCTTCTATCAGGGTCGGACCTAAGTTTTTAAGGGGTCGGGGCTGATTCATCGAAGGTGCAATGAGCACAAGACACTTGTGGTGGTGCCATAGCCGATGAGTTTTAACCGAGGCGTGGTCACCGCTACAGCTATCTGTATTAATTAAAAAAATCGGGACTTTACTGGTGTCGTACTGCCTCCGGGCATTGCCTCCAGTATTGTTCCCACCATATTTGTATTTACAAATGTCCCATATGTGTCTGATTCAGACCAAGAGGACGTAAAACACCATTTTCGTCGTTATCGAAGGTGCAAGGCCCCAAGACCCCTAGAGGGTCCGGGGGCATGCTCTCCCGGAGAATTGTTAAATCCGGGAAGCAAAATAATACAATCTAGGCATGAAATAAAGGACTAATGCCATTACTGTTCATACCCCTATTGAAACATGTTTTGAACCATTAAGTACACATCATGCTGCTTCCACACTGTCCTACAAAAGGGAACGCCCATAACACATACAAATACACGTGACAATGTCGTCTTAACTTCCTCCTCAACTGATAAATCAAATAATTATGTTGGATGGAAGTTCAGTTTAACGTCGCGTATCGGCTTTCGCCATGTACGACGGGCTGAACCAACCAACCACGGTATAAACATAATGTTTTGTTTATACCGTGGTCTCTATCTCTCTATCTTTGCCAAAGTGGATCTAGCATGTGCATGATTTCTCTCTGTCTCTCTCGTCTCTGTCTGTATGTCTATCCGTCTCTGCATCTCTCTGTGTCTCTTGGCTTTGCCAAAGTGGATCTAGTTACCAACCGCGATCGTAGAGAGCGGATTGGTAATGTTTTCACTCGTGTCTGAGGCGGACTATGTATTGTATGTATCCTCTCTAGCGTTTGAACGGATGGACTTAGGATGCTCAAATTTTGCATGCGGGTAGGTAATGGAGAGATCTAGGCCAAGTTCGATAATGAAGGTCATGGGTCAAAGGTCAAGGTCACTGGAGCCGAAAACGCTGCCGCGCGGTTGGTGATTTAGCGTCTTAACGCTATAGTATACATGATTTCTCTCTGTCTCTCTCGTCTCTGTCTGTATGTCTGTCCGTCTCTGTCTGTCCGTCTCTGCATCTCTCTATGTCGGCAGAATCGCTTCAAATTTTGTGTGGAGGTGTGCCACCTTAATAGGAAGAGATCCGCGCAAACCATTTTGCCGTCGTGACCTTGACCTTGACGTACGACCTTGAAAACCGAAAATATATTTTTAGCCATATCTTGGGCACCGATCGACATAGGATGTTGAAACTTGGTATGAAGGTGGTTTGGCTTATGCCCGTTCTGATGATGGCATACCGATCAAGGTCAAGGTCAAGGTAAAAGATCGCTGGAGCTTGAAAATCGGAGGGTCATTTTTTCTCCTTCTGTCTGTCCCAAGGATATCTCCCGAACCGCTTGACCGAATCGCGTCACATTTTGTGTGCTGGTGTGTCACCATGAGGGGAAGGCATCCGCGCAAAAAAAAGAAGCCGTCCTGACCTTGAGCTTGGCGTACGACCTTGAAAACCGAAACTCTTTAAGGGGCCATAACTCCCACACCGTTGGTGTTAGTCTTCAAATTTAGCATGTAGGTACTTTGGCTTATGCCCGTTCCGAATGTGGCATACCGATCAAGGTCAAGGTCATGGTCCGGGAGATGGGTAGGCCTTGAAAGTGGGGCGAGGGGGATGAGGTGGCAGAGAGAGAGAGAGAGAGAGAGAGAGAGAGAGAGAGAGAGAGTACCTTCTCTCAATTTCTTTTTTTTTTAAAGTCCATAACCCTAACCCTCTCTCTCTCTCTCTCATATGGTAATGCTTTCTTACTATAAGTTTGCCTCACAGCGTTTCCCAGGTCCAGTAGTCTCTTTGACCTTACCTGGCCTCTGCTGTCAAATCAATTTGGCTACTGTATCTAGAGCTGTGAAATGAATTTGACTACTGAATGACACAGTTTTAGGGATACGTGCATCATGATATGTGCGTGTGCGTGCGTGCGTAATGTGTGCACGCGCGTGTGTGTACAGGTAAGAACGGGATGAGCTATGCAGACTACAACTCGGCCCCTGGTGTGCTCGTTTCTCCCGCCGTGATGGTTGTGGTGGGCGTGGCCGCGTTGATCACCGCCGGGCCGTGACGTCGTACGTGACGTCATTACCGGCCTCACGTGCCGTGCCCTGACCGTCATCAGTGACGTCATCACCTGCACGTGCCGTGCTGCGTGCTCGCATGCGTTAGAGGGGGGTTGATGGGTGTTTTCTTTCATCAGCCCAAAATTGTTTTCGGTTTACTTTTCAACATGTTATTATTATTATTATTATTATTATTATTATTACCGTTGGCTTTTGCCGTTACCATCAAATTTAACTGTTGTAGATTTTTAACATGGTTAGTTCCTTTTAGCCTAATCCGTTCGGGTGAAACTTTGCCATGTTTATTTCATCAGTATCTGATCCGTTTCTGTGGGTCTTTAAATGGAAACATTTACGTATGCCAGTCAGTCGTTTCCGAACATGACTGCCAGATAGCAGAGGGGGCATATGCTATTTGTTTAAGAAAATTTATATAGCGCTTCACCCTTGTGCTCTAAGCGCTCTGGTGGGTGGGCCAGAATTTGTTTATAGCGGAGACACCTTGCCCAGGGTATATGAACCCCAACTCTCTCGGTCAAAGGGATTTGAGGACTGCTGGCGTTGGGGAAGGTCCCCCTAAAGGCCAACCCATCCCTCTGGCTGCAGCACCAGAGCCGGTATCAAGCCCCCCCCCCCCCCCCCCCCCCCCTTTGAGAGTCACTGTCTTCCCCGAGAGAACAAACTGTACCATGGTTTTCCAGTACTGTAGAAAATCATCTAGTGCACAGCTTTCATGTTGTTATAAAAGTTTGCTGTCTGGGAACACTTTTTTTTCATCGACCTGACCTGTTATTGCTGTAGAGATTTTAAATGGAAATTGTTACACTATTGGCTAATGGAAGTATCATGAAATCTTTCAGTGTTGATATATTGATTTGCTAATGGTGTTTTTTCTCTTTTTAATTGAGCTTTGTTTTATATTTTCAAATACAGCAACATAAACATAACTAAACAAAATAATACAAACCATATGAAAACAACACACACACACACACACACACACACACACATACACGCACGCACGCACACACGTGACAACACAACACACACACACACACTGTCTAAGCGATCGAAGAAGAAAAACAAGAAATTTGGTTAATGCAATGCGTTTGAAGAAGTGTTTCAAGACAGATGCGAATTCTGTGTGTGAATCGGAGTGTGTGAGAGGCAGTGTTACCAAAGAGCCTAAATGTCACAAAGAGTGAATACTTTCGCAGCCTACCAATATTGGCAAAGAATGAAGCCAACTTTCTCACTTCCCACCCGGAGGAAGGTGAAAAGGTGCAAGGTGGGAAGTGTTAACCATGGCAACAGTAGGCAGTGACTTCACAATGATCCCCACCTGTAGTGTAGATGAAAGGATGGGAGTAAAAACAAACGGCTTCAGTCAGTTGCGGAGTAATCACTCTTTTGTGTGTCTATTCAGGCTTTTTGGTGGTACGTTGTCTTCACGGACGGAACTGGAAATTACCGTGTTTTGTTGTTGTGACCGAGCAAGTCAAAGTCAAAATCAAAGTCAAATCAAAAACGCTTAGAAATTACAATGCGGTCTCAGTATGCAGATAACAAAACACCACCATTTCAAACTTGGCATAGAAGGTACTGTTGTCCTAAAGGAACAGTGTGCCAAATTTCATATTGATAGCTGCAATAGAAGCTGAAAAACTAAAATGGCCAAAAATCTACCCTTAGTCCCCCCTTAAAATGAAGACAACACATTAGGAAAAAACAAATGGCACTTAATCAAGCACTAAGATTAAATATATTGGAAAAATGCGTGGATTTCTGTGTTTGCATGCATGTAACCAGTATAATTATGCTGTATAATCAAATGATGGAGTTTTGAGTTTGGCTTTGAACTTTTGAAAACAATAAAATGGGTTGGAAAACGAAATGGCAAATGTGTTCTTATATTTTGCTGCTGCGCATGAGAACTCAGTCAATGACTTAGTGCTTTAAAGCGAGCACATCAGAAGGTGAATACATTCATCACAAAATAATGTTCCTGTATATGAAATAAAGAATGAGCGAATTTACTTCATTCACGCCTTGGCAGACCAACTGACATGGGCTAGAACACCAAGGCTATATAATAACGTTGTTATGCTCTGCATAGTTATGTGGGGATTGTTTTTAGCCACGACAAGCTCCTATCATAACATAATCAGTCTCCAAAACAGGGTGGGGGTCTAGGCAACGCCCCTGGTGAGGGTCATCCTGAAGCTTAAAAAACCTGAAAAGAAATTACAAATTAAAGTGCAAAAACCCCCTAGGAACCTAAGAACAATTAAAACAGTAAGTTGGACTACTTGTAGTTTAGCCTGCATCTCTGTCTGTCTTTCTCTCTTTCTCTGTCTGTCTGTCTCTCTCACACACTCTCTCTGTTTATGTATTTGCATTGCGAGGATTTCCCATTGTTACCCCCTCTCTCGTGACATGGGCAGATGGCCTGGTCATTAAACAATTGTTCATTGTTCTCTCCATCTCCCTCCCTTTTGATGGGCGGGAAGGGGGGTTACGGAACCCAGGTAACCCTCCAGATCCGGCACTGCTATTTAAGTCACATAGAATATGCCAGATTTTCCATATTTGCTTTCAAAATCCTATTGCTTCCACAATTTAAGGTCAAAGGAATACATAAAGGAAGCATACAAACCTTCACTGATGCGTTTATCATGATTGTGTACCCTATGACAATGGCAGGTATTTCATCGCACCCCTTTTTCCCCTGAGTTTTAATTTCCCCTCCCCCCCCCCCCCCTACTCTCCTCCCCCCCCCCCCCCCCCCATCAATAATTATGAGTCTCAATAGTTCAGTTCGTAAGATCGGTGTTTGCAAGTCCAAAAATCTAACAACTCCAGAAGTTGTGGGTTCGAATCGTGTCAGTGACAGGTTTTAGTGGTGACAATATCCTGACCTGGGAGCAGCCCAGCCCCCGACTTTAGGGCTGAAACACTTGATTGAGGGGTGGGGGGGGCTTCTTTTTTGAAGACCCTTTCTTGTCCAGCTCGATCTCAAGTGCCATGGCATTAACAGTGGAATTCTCCTTTGGTGGAGGTTTGACATGATGCAAGTACCTTCTCGCTAAAGTTCATGATGGACCCGAACATATCAACAGTGAATAATGAGCGACTTAGCTGGCTCTTTTGCCCGCCAGGTGGCATAACGCTCGAGTGGGGCTAAGCCTCTCTATATTCTTGGTTGGGGATAAAAAGAGAGAGAGAGAGATAGGGAGCAGTCCAACCCTCTCTCTCTCTCTACGCCCAACTAAGACTAGCGTGATAAGCCCCTAGTGGTTTGACTGCCCCCTGGCGGTCAAATAATCGCCATAAGTCGACTATTGCCCCCCTTCTACCCTCCATTTCTTTTTAATCCCTTACCCTTTCCTTCCCCACAGTACTGCGTACCCCCCCTTCCTCGCCACCATCCCGTCTCATGTCTCCAATTTCTTGACCGACCCGCAAGTGTCTGTGTTTCTCAGGCCTGGGCCTGTATTCACGTTGAGATAGCATGAGACTTAGCATGATGCTAACTTAGAAGCTCTTCCAATGTCCTATAGGATTTAATAGGACTTTTGGAAGAGCTTCTAAGTTAGCATGATGCTAAGTCTCATGCTATCTCAACGTGAATACAGGCCCTGGTTGACACAAAGATATGGGCATCAATGAAGAGACACATCAAGTTCATTCATGTTACAGACCCACCAGATCACGTGTCAAAATCACGGGTTTCACGTGTTTTCCCTCTTATAGCTGGAAAGAAATCTTGTTTTGACCAGGTCTCACTACCATACAAATGCCCCCAAATTCAAAACGAAACTTCATTTTAAAGAGCAGCCTCAATTTGAACATGGGGACATTTCTATGTGGGTCACAGCTGCCCAGAAAAAAACAAGGGACTTAATCGTGGTGCGTCAGTGTATCTTTAATTAAGAAGTTTCTGGCCACAAGGGAACACCATTGCATCATCACCATCACTGCCCTCCCCCCCCCCCCCCCCCAATTCCCCCTCTCCCATCAAAAGTATGGAAATGTATAAGATTTTTTAAAAACTTTGCGTGCCCATCTGTAATGGAGACATCAGTTTTAATTTCCACCTTAGTTTGGGCCCTTGATATGTTAGGGTCAAAGTCAACAGAGTGTAGAGTGGCACAGTGGTAGCGCGTTCGCTTCGTGTCAAGTAAACCCCAGTTCGAACCTGGGTACAGGGGATTTTTCTTCTCATTTTGCACTAAGCCGTACGGTCTGAACGTGGAGTCTTTCGGATGAGACGATAAACCGAGGTCCCGTGTGCCCATGCACTTAGCACACGTTAAACCCAGTGGCAACGAAAAAGTTATCATTTGGTCAAAATGTACCCCCGCCCCCTTTTCTTCCTCATCAGTCACACAAAAATCGCATGCAAAAAAAGAAAAAAAAAAAAAAAAGGGTGGCGCGCCTCTGGCTGCGACGCGCTCTCCAGGTGGGAGCAACCCGAATTTCACAGAGACGCCTCTGTGACCATAAAGTACCTAATACTAATAGTATTGGCAGTTTTACAAGAGGTGCCATTAAATGGACGTGGTGGTGGCAGCTCCTTGCTGGCACCATGACAGAGCCGTCATTCAGCATCAGTTGTCATTAGTGTCATGCATATGTTTGATCAGAACAGGTTCCACTGAAGTGGGTAAACAGCAGACCAGGGGTGAGTTTCTCTAGATAACGGTCGCCGAGCGAATAACGCTTACGGCAAACGGGGCCAAAGAAACACTTTAGAAAGCGTTTGCGGAAGAATATTACAAGCTCTTATCTGATAGGTCAATTTTTTAAAATTATTTTAACCAAACTTTAATGGACCAATCAAAAACAAGAAATGCATTCACCCCATGCTAGTCACGTGATAGTTCGCGAAAATCTAGCTCGATGACAGCCACAAAACGTTTTTGGCAAACGTCGGCGAAAGAGGTGTTTCTAAGTACCGCTTTTGCCGATTTGCGCTCACGCTACGTAACGTTAGCACTTGTGAAACTCTCCCCTGGTTACCCCCTACACAAGTCTTGAGCAGTCTGGATAGCTTTTTTTTTTTTTTTTTTTTTTTTTTCAGAAAGCGAACACGATATTTTAATGAGGGAAAATTAAAAGACTATGGACAATGGTGTAGTCCGAGAGACCAGTAGCAGCAGCACCAATGTTTTTTATATTTTTTTTTATTTTTTTAAACCCTCCACTGTCCCCGCCTTCTTTTGTTTTCCTTTTTTCTTTCTTTTTTGGGCGGCTCATCTTTTTTCCTTTTTTTCTTTTATTTTTTCTTCGTTGTTTTTTCTTCACATTTTCCCTTTCTCTCTCTCTCTGACATTTCCATGTGTGTGTGTAATGCTAAGATGGACATTTGTGGTGAACAATTAATGTTACATTTTGATACATAGATGTCTGGGTTTCTGACTGATCTGATGTATGGTGTACTGACCCATTCATTCTGTCTTTTTTCATGTGTGTATAATGCGTACAAACAAAGAAAACCAAAGATAGAGGCCCGTTTGTCAGTTATCCGCGCGTCTAGACCGACGGGTCCACTGTAGCTGTAACATTAACAGAAAAAGTCAAACATTAGACATAGTTATATCAATATGAAAAAATTCACAACTAGGAAAGAATAGTTGCAGCTTTTTTGTTTGTTTGTTTTTTGGACAAAATATTGTGAGGGGGGGACCTTTCCATTGTTCATCTCCCCAGCGCCTCACGACCCTTGCATAAGTGAGCAAGAGCGTGTAGGAGGAGTGAACGGAGTAAAGGCTGTACACTAACAACAACACACACTTAAACAATTATGTGTTGTACCTGATTTTTTTCCCCCCTTTTAATCTCATTGACAATCAAAATGCTTATTCCGTTTTTGCTTTAAATAATCTGGATAGCTGAAATGAGTAGTTACGGTGCGAAATGTGTAGTTTTATTAATTAAACCATCAAACAATGTTCACTGAAAATGAGTAGAATCTAGCATTATTTTCAATTTTGAAGAGTAGTAGAGATCCAAACTGAGTAGACTACTACTCGAACAGAGTAGAGTAAACAGGTCTGAAACAGCAATGCACTGTCTCCTCTGGTGGCTGCCTGCCTCTTGCTTCCTACGGACCCCTGTTACAGGGGCCTGTGACCCTGTCCCACCACCTGACAAAGTGAAACCAGAGTGTGGCTGCGAGTTGGGACTTGGAATGAACAGCATGAGAGAAATGACACTGGGTGGCCAAGAAAGAGTGGATACAAATCCTTCAGCATTATATCATGATCTGTTTTGATTTTATGATGTGAGCCCCCTGACGAAAGTTGGGAATAAAACCATGGAATCTACGGTGTGCTTGTTTTCCTTTCCTTTGATTTTTGTGCGTCATGATCTGTTTTGATGTAGTGTCAAAGTTGATGTAGCACCAAGTTATGTGCTCTTTCAGTAGAGAGCTGTTTGTTTTACAGTGGAACCTCCATTATATGACCTTCAAAAATCATCCAAAATGAGGTCTTATAATGGAGGGGTCTTAAGGGAGGTAAATGTAATAGTAATACTTACAAAGAAGGGCAATGTCTCGGAGAAGTAGATCTTATTTAAAACAAGCGCGAAATCGCAATAGTTTGTGGCACGCAGTCTATTTTCACCACTCCACCCATGAGTAACCTCCAATGGCTTTTCAATAATTTTAATCTGTAAACCAGAATGTTATCTCTGCACCATTTCGTAACTTTTTATATCTTTTGGAAAACATTTAAAACTATGTATCCTACTTATACTCATCGAAAGAAGCACCGCATACTCGTCGTGTCTGTTGTAGTGTCTGTATTACATATGTTTATTATTTTGTACGCTTTTAAAATACATCATTTTAAAGAGCGGCCAGAAGTGTAGCCTCGATTTGAAGTGCAACAATTTTGTCAAAATGTGCGACAATTTTGGAACGACAGACCAACAAAGTGAGTTATAGGTTTGTGGCTTGAGCCACAAACAAAAGCCACAAAACACCAATGCTTTCAAGTTTTTGAGATTTTCATTATTTCTTATCAGGAAAATCTTATGTGGGAGGGAGTCATAATGGGAGGTTCCACTGCATCACATTCTGAGCCTTCATATTTAGGCTAACAGGAATATGGTTATGTGCATGCTGCTTTGTAAGAACCATACAGGCATGCTGATGTTGAATAGTGCATTTACTGATGTGCATTTAACAGAAACGACAAAAAAGAACAACAAACAATTTGTGCAGACCACTTTATTTCCGGTGCAAGCCAGAACCATAGCTATGCACAATTCAGTATGTACTCATGTTTTCAGTACCAATGAGTTTTCTCTTTGACAGTACACATCCAAACACTGATTCAAATACACTCATAGTAATGTTGAATGCTCACTCATGAAACACAACTTTACACAAAGAGATAGGAGCATATACTTCCCAAATTAACATGCACAAATCATGAAATTAATTGTCTTTAATTAAATAAAAGAAGTTTAGCATTAATTAATTGTATGCACACAGTCACCAGCCAATTTTTGGAAGACCTGTTTGTTGTTGTTGTTGTCTTACCCTGGCTAAAAGACTCCAGGGATCATCCCAACAGTCGAAGCACTTGAACACTACGGTACAAATGCATCAGCTAGGGATGAAAACATTACGTGTATTTGATTACCCCGTCACGTGGGCAGCCACACGCCGACTTCGGAGGATTTTAGACTGATGATGTTATGCTAGGAGCTTGTCATGGCTTAAGACAATCCCCGCACAACCATGCAGAACATAACAATATTTTGATGTAGCCTTGGTGTTCTAGCTTATGTCAACTGGTCTGACACAGCCTCATGACAAGACGTAGATCTGTTTGTAAACCGAGGGGCATAAATTTGCCAGAAGGTGCTATCAGTCTTCTTTGTTTCTTTTGCGATACATTACATTCTGGTATATACCCCTCGAAATGTTACCAACCTTCCTTCTCAGCTCCATTGATTCGCACCCTTTCTTTCTATTCCATGTAACCAAGAACTGATACCCCCCCCCAAAAAAAAAAAAAAAAAAAAAAAAAATCTTTAAGATAATTTATCACTTCACAGTCAACTTTTTAAAAAGGCTTTAGGCATGATTGCTATGCTTTTTGGTCTGCTACAGCCATATATGAGAGAGAGAGAGAGAGAGAGAGAGAGAGAGAAAAGAGAGAGAGAGAGAGAGAGAGAGAGAGAGAGAGAGAGAGAGAGAGAGAGAGAGAGAGAGAGCAGACAGAGAAGCACACCATCATAATCCTATTCCTAGGCAGGAGCAGCATTCTGATTTTCCGAAGAAGTGTCATTGTCTGCACTTTCCATGGTCTTGAGAATCTCCCGCAACTTGTCTCTTCTTGACGTGAGGGGCATGGTGGGGGTTCTCCAAAAGTGAATGTCATTGCCGTAAGCGGTGTAGCGTTTACCCCCGTCCGCACCCATCAACGCTCTCAGGGCGACGTTCCGCTGGCACTGTTTGTTGTAAAACTCGACGCCACCTTCCGCATACTCCAACCCCAGTTCCGCCGCTTTCGTGTCGACTTTCCTGTCTCTGTGGCAGTGGTAACTGTCCGACAGGAAGCAGTACAGAGTGGCACCCATGCCCGCAAACAAACTGTAGATCACGACTCTGGAAGGCGT
>CM065704.1:35942001-35954501 GCA_017654935.2 Phymorhynchus buccinoides
TACACATTTCCTCCATCATGGGCCCATGCAGGCACATTATCGATCGACGACGAATCCGGTGCTAAGCAGTCAAGGAAACGAGGAAAAGTGAGCAGCGGGTCATCACAGCGACATAAAAATCGACCACAACAAAAACTGCACGAGACGAGTTGAATGTTTCACCTTCCTTGCCCGACCTTACCACTGCGGACGATCAGCAAATCAACGTTATCCCGTAAACATTTTATCCGATCGCTGCGTGTAGTTCAAATAAATGGACGTGTATTCTGTCAAAACACCAATAAATTCTAACGTCTGGTGCACGCCCTTTCTCCCCAAACGCACCAAGAACAGGAAGAGTTCACACACGGAAGCAAGTGGTCTGCCATATTTAACTCGTCATTGCAGTGGTTGGCCCTAGGCCTAAGCTAATCCTGTCACGCCTAATCTCATTGGTCAACATTTACACCCCAAACATCAACCAACATTGATTACCCCCGCGACATTCAGAAGTTGCAATCATTAGTTTGAGGCAGCATATTGACCTAGGCTAATTGTTGATCGATTTTCTTTTGTTTTCTTTGCACTGATAAACTGTCGAACTGTTACAGTGACTGACAAAAAAAAGTTAACAAGAAAGAGGACACAAAGGACACACCCACTTTGTCTCACTGTGGATACAAGGGGTAGATCCCGATTGGCCCTTTTCCCAGCTCGCCCTTTTCTTCTTCTACAGACTTCTTCTTCTTCTCTTTGGGGCCCACGATCATTAAATTTGTCATTCTGGCACCCTTAAGGGAAAAAAAGACTGAAGAAAGGGGGGTCGGTAATTCCATCTGGGTAAAGGTCAAGATGTGCCACACCCCCTGCATTTCTCGGTTAATTATATTTTTTTCCGTTTTTGCCTTTCTTACCAAACATAAAGCTGTATTTTATGAACATTTTCAGCTAAATATCTTTTTTGAATAATAACCCTAACCCTAACCCTAACCCTAAAACCTAACCCTACCCCCCACTGTGTACTGCAGTCCTCCATCTGATACAGGGCCGCCCTAAGCTGCTGCATGGAAATAGGGGTGACATACATGTTCGGGTTTAGTGAACCAACCAGCTCACGCCCGATGCGCGGTCCTGAGCGTGATGCGGCGTCCTGGAAACAGGGTGTGTGGGGAAGGGTTGAGTGAGCCGGGGGGGGGGGGGGGGGGGGGTGGGGAGGGGAGAGGCGCGGGGGGGGGGGGCTGATGGGCTTATTGATGATCCCCTTGCACCGCTGACCCACTGGGGGTAGCAGCAGTGTAGGAGCAGAGGTCGTCCTGTCGCAGATCATTCCACTCCCTGATGGTCCTTGGGAGGAATGCATAAATTTGATCGGTACTTAGTGCGGCATTGAAATCTTTTAAATTGTAGGCCGTGGCCACGTCGCTGCCGAGGAGGAAGAGACTCCAGCTTGGATTGGAGGCCTGGGGCCAGTGCACAGCGCCGGTGATCTTTGATCAAGAAGAAATAATGTTTTACGCCCTCTTTGGCCTTTCGGCCATGTGGGGCATTAGGGTTTTACTTGAATATATAAAGATTTGATCATCAATGCCGCATGCCTTTTATTTCACGTGAGCTCCATTAGGAAAGGAGCGCCATTTCGTTCTTCAGGGAGTCCCGTTTCGCCCTTTTTCCGCGCAAATTCATAACCTCTTGCTAAAAGGACCCATTTAATATTCTAGAAAGTAGGGGGGAATAATTTGTATCCTCAAAATTGCTATTAAAGTGATATATATTATATCTTGATCATTGGGAAACCTGGGTGCCCTCAACAACAACAAAAGCGGATTTCGCTGCCGGAAAAAGGCTTTGAAACAGAGATAAAATACTTGGGGTACAACGTACATTTGTGGTAGAGACATGTACGTTACCTTCAGCTGTCATTTACTTCGCCCAGTCACAGAGATACTTGAGGTACGACATTTGTGGTAGAGACATGTACGTTACCTTCAGCTGTAATTGACATCGCCCATGCAGTCACAGAGATACAACGTTGTGGTAAAGACATGTACGTTACCTTCAGCTGTAATTGACATCGCCCAGTCACAGAGATACATTTGTGGTAAAGACATGTACGTTACCTTCAGCTGTCATTTACTTCGCCCAGTCACAGAGATACTTGGGGTACGACATTTGTGGTAAAGACATGTACGTTACATTTGTGGTAAAGACATGTACGGTTACCTTCAGCTGTCATTTACTTCGCCCAGTCACAGAGATACTTGGGGTACGACATTTGTGGTAAAGACATGTACGTTACCTTCAGCTGTAATTGACATCGCCCAGTCACAGGGATACAACATGTGTGGTAAAGACATGTACGTTACCTTCAGCTGTCACTTACATCGCCCAGTCACAAATAAGTGCAAGACTATCAAATAAAAGCCACTATTGATTTAGAAACTTTAGTCTTTAATTTAACAAATGTTTTAAAGGCCTATGGTTCACATAGTAGGTAGGCTGCAGAGTGAGTCTATCTGTCGTGATGGAGGATCATGTGGGGGACTGGCCTGTGTGGGGTGCTGATGGCCACCTCTCCATGGTGGAACTTGAAGAAGGTGGCCAGCCTTGAGGAGTCTGTCTTTGAGTGGAGGCCACTGCAGCTGGGTCATCATATTATTGTCTACGCTGGATGCTGGGATTCACGACCCAGCGAGCCGGCTGTACAGCGCTGGACCCTCTCAATCTTGCCGGTGGTTTTGGCTGTATGAGGGTCCCAGACGGGGGCGGCATACTCAAGGGTGGGTCGAACTAAGGCTTTAATTGTAGGCAGTTTCCTTGAAGGTGATGGAGCCTATCTTCAGGTTTCGTCGAAGGAAGCAAGGTCTTGTTTGCCTTGTTCACGGTGTCACAAGTTGTCACTTGATATGGGTGTCCCATGAAAGACCTTGGGAGATTGTGACACCCAGGTATTTCACGTCGTCCGCTGTTTGTGCATGTTAAGATGAGTAAGTATAGTAGAACTAGGTTTGAGTTTATTACGTACATGTGTTTTCTTTCAAATAAATACATTTTAAAGATGAGAAAGTATCCCAGTCGGCAATGAATATGTCACCCTTATGGCTCCCATAAGGGCTCCCCCAAATTAAGTAACATGGGCAGGGTAAATCAAGCGGGCTGTCCCAGTTGACATGTGACTGCCTGTAATAGCAAATTCGCTGCCCACCTGAATACCACTGGTTTACCACATGCTGATCCCATCACTGGGGTGTTACGCAATCTGAAGTGAGGGCTGAGGCCTTCCCCAAGAGGTTTTCATAAGTGTGAAGCCATGCAGTGGGTATTAAGGCCTGTTTGCCCAGATTGATAGTCACAATTAAGACAACTTGGGTTTCAGGTGGGCTAGCCCAAGATTAATCCAGCAGTTCTCTAGATGGGAAAAGGATGGACTAGCCCACCTGAAACCCGAGTTCAATATTAGTGGGTCAGAGATGGGCTTGCCCGACAGTAAACCAGCAGTTCCCCAGATGGGAAAAAGATGGGCTAGCCCACCTGAAACCCACGTTCTATAGAAGTGGATATGAGATGGGTTAGCCCAACACAAAAAAAGATGGGCTATGAGTGTGGTTATGAGATGGGTTAGCCCAACACAAAAAGGATGGGCTAGCCCACATGAACCCCATGTTCAATAGAAGGGGGTTAGAAATAGGCTCCCAGCAGAAAATTGCTGGGTTTGATTATTTATTTATGTAAGAAAATTTATATAGCGCTTCACCTTTAAGCTCTAAGCGCTTAATTATGATTGATTTTGTTATGTGTTTGTGTACTTCTGAATTTGTGCTTTTCCCCGTGTGTGTGCTTATACTTCTGAATTTTTGTTTGTTGCAAATGAATGTAGTTTATAACATATTAGGTTTGATTTTGTTATTGCAGTGTTATTACATAGGGTTGTATTTTGCATGCTTCATAATAAGGATTGAGGGGTGGGGGTGGGGAGGAGGCGGCTCAGATCCGGGATTTGAATTCCTCCACAGAGCTTTGTAGTAGTAGTAGTAGTAGTAGTAGTAGTAGTAGTAGTAGTAGTAGTAGTAGTAGTAGTAGTAGTAGTAGTAGTAGTAGTAGTAGTAGATAGTAGTAGTAGTAGTAGTAGTAGTAGTAGTAGTAGTAGTAGTAGTAGTAGTAGTAGTAGTAGTAGTAGTAGTAGTAGTAGTAGTAGTAGTAGTAGTAGTAAGTAGTAGTAGTAGTAGTAGTAGTAGTAGTAGTAGTAGTAGTAGTAGTAGTAGTAGTAGTAGAGTAGGGACAAATCAAGCCGTGAAGATTTTCATGCAGTCCCATCGTTGCTTTTCAAGTCATGCAGTCCCATCGTTAACAATATCAGACTTTTTTTTCCTTCCAGGCCAAGGTTTATACGGTTAATTTTTCCTAGTTATTGGTCAAAGCTTCTAAAAATATCTATAAATTTAGTAGATTTATCAAGACGATTTTTGAATGTGTTAGTATTAGGTGCACTTTTAAAGTCTGTACTCGTTTCTCTTTTTCATGCCTACTTTTATATATATGTAGTTATTTTCTCCAGAGGGCTGGATGTAAAAAAAAAAAGCATGTTATTGCTTATTCTATTACCCTCTATAAATAAAATTCATCAATTCATTCATTCATTCTCTCTCTGTGGTGTATTTTGGTGTTTCTATGAACCGGTGGACAGGAACCCAAGTGGTTTAATGAAAGGGAGATAAGTCTGAAGTTGTTGACACTTTCAATATTCAAGATGGCAGAAGCCGAGACACACGTGCTTGTGAAATTCTTCACGAAACAACAACAGTAAGTTTTTCGTAGTTTAAAGGAAGACTGATTATTACTTTGAACAAGGGGTTTAAAATATGCATAAAATTCAGATGTCACTTTAGCTGCTATACAGACTTAGGTCTTTTGTTAAAAAAAATGGTTCCCCCACTTTCTGGAAGTTCTGGTTCTGGTTCACGGTTCTGGTACTAAAATACTGGTGTCCGGTCAGATCGGCCTCGTGCCATTTCGGCCCCGCTTTTTTTGGTCGTTTCGGCCTCGCCCAATGAGTCAACTTATTCAAAAATCGTCTCGACAGATCTCCAAATTATTTAATCCTATCCAGCCCTCACTTCAGATTGCGTAACACTAACACTCTTAGTGTTAGTAACAGTAACAGTCTAACTTACTCTAAGGGAACTGGTCGTTTCGTACCCAAGACATTTCGTACCCTGGACGTTTCGTACCAATTTTTCGTTGGGATAGGGTTAGGGTTAGATGGTCTTTTCTTTTGCCACAAGGATGTTTTTTTGTCAAAATAATCTGTCTTTAAAAAACGACTTAAAATTTGGTATGAAACGTCCAGGGTACGAAACGACCTGTAACCACAGTCTAACACCCATGGAATACGCTAGTTCTGTCTGGGACCCTTACACAAAGAAGTTGGTGGACAAGATCGAAGCAGTTCAGAGACGGGCGGCTCGCTTCGTGCTGAACCGCTACCACAACACCTCGAGTGTAGGGGATATGCTGGAACGCTTGGGTTGGCCCACCTTGGAGTAGAGAAGGAGGAATGCATGGCTGTCAATGCTGTACAAGATCAAGGAAGGCATTGTGAAGGTGGATAACAGCAGGCTCCAACCAGCGCCTAGCCGTCAGAGTAGAGGGCATGAACAACAGCTGTGTACCACCCAGTGCAGGACAGAATACCGACGGAGCTCGTTTTTCCCCAGGACCATCGGGGACTGGAACAGACTGTCAGAGAGGGCGGTGAACACCCCATCTCTGGATGCGTTCCAGGCAACTGTCGGCTCTCATTAAATGCCATTTTGTCCTTGACTTTTTTTCCCTGTGAATATTGAGTGCCTCGGAAAATTGCATGAATGCCAAGCCTTTGACGCAATTGAAGGCAGTTCAGGGTTCATTCTTGGCGTCGGTCATCGGTCATTGATGCATAAACCGTCGATTTTGACCGATAGTTTTAGCAGGCAAGCGGTCATCTGACCAATTGATTTTTCGTCAAAGCAGTCAACAACTTCAAGGATTCTGTCTTCTGTTAAGCTTGAGTTCTTCTGCGGCCTCGGACCATAATCAGAACTAAAAAGTTGTATCTGGTGAAACGAATGCCGAAACAAAGAAATGGCGGCACTGCACATTCAGTAAAGCTTTTCCAATCCAACTTTTTGAAGACCAAATAAAGTTCCAGTGTGACCTAGTCTTCTAGTGCTAAACAACTTAAGATCGTTCTTCTTAAGATCGTTTCTCGGCCTTTTGACAACAATTCCTGTTTAAAACCAGCGATGCCTCCCAAAAAGAAGCCACGAGTAGGAAAGGGGCAGAAGAATATGTTTGCTTGTTTCGGACTCGCTCAGACATCGTCTGCAACTTGTAGGATCGTTGGAATTAGGTCAAGCCACCCCAACTTTTCCACATCAAAACTCCGAACCCGATTTTCGCTTCATGCCACAGCGGTCAGTCTGTTTGCTTTGGTTTTCCTGGTTGTCAGTCTCGTTTCTGAGCATCCGGGGTTTTCCTTTCTAAAGCAGACACATGTCCGGTCATTCCAAAACGATCTTTGTTTACATCTGAATGCTTGTTCGCGAGAGCGAAGCGCTTCAAGTTTTAGGTCTGATTTCTTCGTTGACCAAATCTGAACGGTAAATAGAACATTTTTGCAAGTTCGACAAAGGTTAAAGCAGCAGCATAAGCCGTTCTTTTAGAGATGTGAATGGCATCATCTCAAAAACATAAGCTACTGCATTAATATGCAAGTGTGTGTGTACGCTTGTGTGTCTGTCTGCCTGTCTCTCTGTCCATCTCTCGATCTGTTTGTCCCCCCCCCCCCCCATTCTCTCTCTCTCTCTCTCTCTCTCTCTCTCTCTCTCTCTCTCTCTTTCTCTCTCTCTCTCTCTCTCTCTCTCTCTGTAGTCAGCCTATTCCAGGGGTCATGCACATGTGTTTGCCTGTGTGTTTACTGTGCATAAACACTATGAATGAGAATGAGATTACATAAATGATTAAAAAAAAAGCAGGATCATAGGGTTAAATTATGAGCAGGAAAATTAGTTTCCTTTGACTTTATTTTTACATTAAGCTATGAAATGGCAAGGTACATTTTACACTCTGTGTGTGTGTATGTGCATGTGTGTGTGTGTCTGTGACTTGTGTGTGTGTGTGTGTATGCATCTGTCTGTCCGTGTGTGTGTGTGAGAGAAAAAGAGAGAGAGAGAGAGAGAGAGGGGGGGGGGGGGGGGGGGCGAGGAAGAGAAATTAAAAAAAATCTGATGAAAACCTTCAACCATGGGGAAAGGCCACATCTGTTTGCTAACCTTCATGAACATGGTATGTACCGCAGTAAATCTGTGACCTATTGTTTTGGGAAAATGACCTATTGATTTTTCTGCCAACTGGTCAAATGACCTATGATGTCCTGTGGCAAGAATGAACCCTGGCAGTTCATGCAATTTAAGTGTGTGTGAACAGGGCTGGCCAAAACTACCAGCCTGGTAGCCATTGGCTAGTATAAAAATCTGTGGGCGAGTATATTTCAAAAGTCACTAGCCCAATGGGCGATTGTAAATTTCAGTACTGCATGACCCTGGTTTTTTAAAGCATTTTACCACTGATTCTCCCCACACCATATTTTCCTTCCACCACACTATCAAAGCAAGCTCATCTGTCTGTAACATAACAACATGCCAGCACTGAAAAGAAAGGAAAGGCAGCCAATTCAATCTCCTCCTCTTCCCCCCACCCCTTTCTTTCTCTCCCCCTATCATTTATTTTTATCTTTGCTTCAGCCCTTTCTTTCCCACTTTTTCTGTTCTCTTTCTCTTCCTCTCTCTCTCCTTTCTCTTGTTTTCCTCTGAGATCTTCCTTCTCCACTCTGTGTGTGTTCAGGGATTTTTGTTGTTTTCTTCGGGCTAGTGAAAATGTGTTTGGGTGAGTAAATTTTTTCATTTAGGTACTCGTCGAAAGGGCGAGTGAAAATGTTAAGGTTTGGCCAGCCTTGGTCAGTTGGTGAAGCACTATGAGCATGACTAAAAGGCAGATTGGCCAAAAACAAAAGATAAAAACCTCTCAGCTGTGCAAAAGTTCAAACAAAAATGCAAGGACAGTGAAGAGGCCACGAGGCCTAATGTCATAACTGCCTGACCTGACCTGACCTGAAGATGCAAGTCTGACCTTAAGCCTTGTATTCTTGCAGGTATGCCATTCCCAACGTTCCATACACTCTTCCCATCGAGACAGACAGAAAGCAGCTGTCCGCTCTGATCAACTCTTGTTTAAAAGGTAAGTCAGACACTGGATTTAATCTTTTTGATTTCATTATTAACCCCTTCAGGACTTCACTGCCTTAGGTAAACTTCATTACTGGCCTGGGGCTGCCTAGAAAAAAACATAATAAATAAGAAGCGCAACAAAACTCACACTGTCAATGATTCAGTTTTTACAACATTACTGGTTGATCCAAGTTTATTTTTCGCTTTGAAAGAATTTCTTTAGTTACAGAGTCACTAAATACTGGAATTCTCTTCCAGCACATATTAAATTGGCAACTAACCTTAATCAGTTCAAAAACCTCCTCGATAAAGACCCCAAGAATCAACAATTGAAATGTGTATATGATTAACACATCTAAAAGCGTCCTAGTCATGCCAATCATGAAAAAGAATACAAATAATCAGAAAGGACACATTAAGAGGCCGCGAGGCCTAGTTGTCCTCATTCTCTGACCTGACCTGACCTGAAACCGTGGTTACTTGCATTAAAATCGGAATCATTTATCTCCTTATTACTATCACTGTTATAGTGTTAATGAAAACATATTGGAATATTTACTGAGGCTTGTCTAGAGCCAATTTTTGGGACATTTGAAACATTAAAAATGGAGATAGAAGTGCCAACCATATGTGACGACGAAAATGGAGTTTTACATCCTCTTGGTCTGAATCAGACACATATGGGACATTTGTAAATACAAATATGGTGGGAACAATACTGGAGGCAATGCCCGGAGACAGTACGAAACCAGTAAAGTCCCGATTTTTTATTAATACAGATAGGTGTAGCGGTAACCACGCCTCGGTTAAACCTCATCGGCTATGGCACCGACAAACATATATGAAGCGAAAGCTGGAACAGTAATGAAGAGAAGTAACTTGAAAAATGTGGTTTGAGTTGAAGAAACATGGATTTAGACTAAAAAAATCGCTGTTCGAGAATACTCTGAATTAGGCCCTGACTGGCGTTCTCCTGTTACAAGTATACTTGGAATTCGTCCAGAATGAGTTAAACCAGCAGTGACATGCCTCCAAGTATTTGCATTCTTTCGACTTTTTAACTTTAAAAAGTAAATTGCTCTGATAAAGACCGATCATTCACTCCCACAGTATAGAGTACTGATGAGTCTTCGCGTTGGCTGGGTCAGTGAGTACTTCCCCCCCCCCCCCCCCCCTTGAAATCGTAGAGATTGTAAAGAAATCATGTCATGCTTGCATCATTTTTTCCAATGACGTTTAGTTCTTCCAGCTACCATTTTTCAAACAAAAGAGACCAACTTTCATGGAATTAGAAGGTAAGATGTCAATCTACTCATTTGACTAATGGTTTCCTTTACGCACTTGGTGTGGAGTGAAAGTTGCTATAATGTGTATATAGTTAGATAAAAATGCAACACCCGTATGTACGGTGCGCACTGACCCGTACCGGTATGCAATGACCAATTTGTCAGTCTTCAGAAATCCGTTTGCTTGAACTAGAAAACGGTTTTAGTCACAAACCAGAGCGTCAATACAGTGGAAGCAGAAACCTTTTAACAGACGCCTGGTGATCTGAATCTTTTCCAGTATCGAACTGGAGAAAATTGACGTCATATTATGATAATGCCTTTTAGTTTAGGTATTAGGTACTTTATAGTCACAGAGGAGTCTCTGTGAAATTCAGGTTGCTCCCACCTGGAGAGCGCGTCACAGCCAGAGCCGCGCCACCCTTTTGTTTTTTGTATGCGATTTTTGTGTGACTGATGAGGAAGGAAAGGGACGGGAGTACATTTTGACCAAATGACAACTTTTTCGTAGCCACTGGGTTTTACGTGTGCTAAGTGCATGGGCACACTGGACCTCGGTTTATCGTCTCATCCGAAAGACTCCACGTTCAGACCGTAAGGCATAGTGTAAAGTGAGAGGAAAAATCCCCTGTACCCAGGCTCGAACTCGGGTTTACTTGACACGTGGCGAACGCGAAACCTCTGTGCCACTCTACACCACTTAAGGGGCACGCAACCCCCTCTCACTACTGTAGTAGCATTGCTTTTAGAAATATCCAGTCTATGCTGTAAGTACAGTCCACAGTCATCATTATTCACTGGTCTTCCATATATATATTATTAATATACGATTAACAATTTTTAATATTACTATTTTAATCAAGTGCTTCTTTGGTTTTTGAGGGCGTTTCACTTAAATTCAAAGATGAAACCTCTCTATTATGAGAGATCATCTTTCATAAGTGAACAGACCCACTGCAGATTGACAGCATCTTCCAGGCTTGGCTGATGATGGACCCCAAGGTCCGAAACAGCTGTCCCCAGCAGGAGGATCTGCCCCCTCCCCCATTGGGAGAAAAAACTAAAAGCAGCACAATCTTTTTCTTTACAGAACACAAATCAAGATTCAAAGTTCACAGTAGCTGGTTTTGATAAAGATGTTCAATACATGGCATTTGGATACACAAGTTTTATATAAAACAAGTATATCAAATATATATATACTTTTGATACTCTTTTTATCTCTCACAAATTTTGCAATTGATTTTTAAATAACTGTCTCTCTTTGTCTTTCTGTCTTTCTCTCACCTTCCTCTCTCCTCCCCTTTTGTCTCTGTTCGTCTGTCTGTCTGTCTGCATGTCTCTCTCTCTCTCTCTCTCTCTCTCTCTCTCTCTCTCTCTCTCTCTCTCTCTCTCTCTCTCTCTCCCTCTCTCTCTCTCTCTCTCTCTCTTCCTCTCCCTCTCTCTCTCTCTCTCTCTCTCTCTCTCTCTCTTTCTCCTTTCTTCCGTCTCTCTATATATCTTTTTTTGCCTCTCTCTTTCTTTGACAGAGTCTTCAGAGGAATCTTCTGCTGGCAGTGTGGAGTTTGACTTTCTGCTGAATGGGGCATTTATCCAGTCCACTTTGGAAAAACACTACCACAGCAAAGAGCTCTCAGCGGTATGTTGTGTGTGTGTGTATGTATGTATGTGTGTGCGTATGTATGTGTGTGTGTACTTGATGTAAGCTACTGTGATGTTTTTAATTCTAGACGTGTCATGTATTTACTTGCTAAGTTCTTGATTTATTAATGTTTTTTTAACAAAAGTATTTCAACCAAAAAACTTTGATTTTGTTTTTACCTTGTTGTTCTTATCCCTTTTTATACGTGGTGAGAATTTAGCGTGGTGACACGGCCTTAGTTGTCGACACGGGGCTATAATTTTAATCTTAAAGTGTGTGTGTGTGTGTGTGTGTGTGTGTGTGTGTGTGTGTGTGTTGTGTGTGTGTGTGTGTTTGCGTGCATGTGTGTGTGTGTGGTTGTGTGTGTGTGGTGTGTGTGTACATACGTGTGTGTATGTGTGTGTACATATGTGTATGTGTGAGTGTGTGTGTGTCATACATGCCAACCCTCCCGGTTAGTCCGGGAGCTTCCCGGATTTTGTCACCTCTCCCGGTCTTCCCGGAATTCGTGTGAAACTCCCGGATTTAGAAATTTCCAGCTTAGATGACCTCAGAAATGAGTGTTATGAAACCCGAAAACCGAAGCTGGGTTTCAGGAAGCTTCGCGGAGCAGAGTTCGTACTGTGCATGTCGGAAGCGGGGGCTACTTCCTCCTGCAATCCTTTGTTTGGCGGTCTTTAGGCCTGTCTCACGCCGCCATTGAAGTAACCTCACCACGAAAATGTTTCTCAGCTTCAGGGGGCTGTGCCCCCTGACACCCGCTCTCGGAGGGGGAATACTCCCCCCTCCCAACCCCCCCCCCCTTCAACATTTGGTTGGGGGGGGGGGGGGGGGCTGGCAGATATGGTGGGTGTGGGTGTAACGTGTGTGGGTGGGTGTAAGTGCGTGGGTGTGTGTGTACGGTTTTTTCCTTGAAGGTATCGGAATGATCAGCTGAGTGATCAATCATGGGCCCTACAGACAAGAAGATGTGTGTGTGTGTGCGCGTGTGTGCGTGCATGTGCGTGTGTGAGAGTGTGTGTGTGTCTTTGTAAGTTTTTTTCCTTGAGCGTATCAGAATGATCAGCTGAGTGATCAATCGTGGGCCCCACAGAGAAGAAGGTGTGTGTGTGTGTGTGTTTTTGTAAAGTTTTTTCCTTGAGGGTATCACAATGATCAGCTGAGTGATCAATTGTGGGCCCCACAGAGAAGAAGGTGTGTGTGTGTGTGTGTGTGTTTTTGTAAGTTTTTTCCTTGAGGGTATCACAATGATCAGCTGAGTGATCAATCGTGGGCCCCACAGAGAAGAAGGTGTGTGTGTGTGTGTGTTTTTGTAAGTTTTTTCCTTGAGGG
>CM065704.1:35962001-35969501 GCA_017654935.2 Phymorhynchus buccinoides
TGTTCTATCTGTGTTACCTAGTAGCAACCTTGGCATATAAACATACTTTCAGCAAAAATCTATTTTAAACAAGAGGCAAAGCCTGCAAGGCTCACGTCTGATTTTTATTACTATAGCAGGCATGGGAATTCACATGACAATTCCCATGCCTGTATAGAGAGAATACTGTTATGTAGACACTTGTGCATCTGAAAACAGAATTAATTTTTATTTTACTGTGTAAATTAAAATTATTTCTATGCACCCCTACCCCTTTCTTTAAAATTTAATTATATGTATGCGCATGTAACAGTGGAGCCCTATTTTTATTTTTGGCAAACAAGTAAAATTGAAAAGCATATTGACCAAGCTTTCAGAAAAAACATAGTGACCAATCCCCCCCCCCCCCCCCCGCCGGCCTACGGACACCTGTAGTAGGCCTAGTCTTTGCCTGTGGGTCTAAGCCTCTTACTCTTAGAAAATTAATAATTGAAGTTGCGTGATCTGTTACTGTTTTAAACTGATCGTTCATGCGATGAAAACGTGTTCCACATCATCTACATTTCTGTAAGATATTTTATATTAGTCCTAATATTTTATTTTCGTTTCGTTAATTCTCCCCCCCCCCCCCCCTCTGCCACAAAGCAAAGGTCAAGGTCACAGCCAGCAAGCTCATCCATGTTTATCTTCCCCTGTACAGTCTTTGCTTGTGGTGATCAATCGTCTAGGACTAACAAAGGATTCGTACGTCGAAGGCAGTGAAATCGACGAACCCTGGATTTTCCGTATATTTTTTTTCAAGACTGAAATGAATGTGGGCTAAATGTTAAGTACGTCGTCTTGATTATGAGGTAAGGCATGGACTCTAGGCCTAGGCCTTGTTGCCGGAAGTGCAGTAGGCTAAGTTGTGCGCAGAGATGATGGGCAAATGAACACGAACAACCGTTACTCAAAGGCGCAAATAAAAGCTAAACAACCGAGCCGTCAACGCACACACTCGGTACATCCATTTGTTACAGAAAATATAAGTTGACGACGTTAAAATGTACCTATTTGTACACACCTGAAGTCTTGTGTTTCTTTTTAAAGAGCGTTTTTGTATATCTAATGGAGAGTCTTCTTTCCAGTATGTATCTCCTACTCGGTACAACACAACAGTTACAACAAATGATTTTCTTTCTTTTGTTCCTTACCGATGTATCTGACTGCTTTGATCGCCATGACTTGAAGGCTCACGTCAAAGGCTCACGTCAAAATCAAGTATCCTGCTAACTTTAACCCTCTATCATCTTATGTTTTTTTGAGAAAATGACAACGTTAAAGTTTCAGTGGAGAGTGAGAGTCTTCTTTAGTTTGAAGAGTGTGACTGAGTCAAGGTTCAAGGTTGCACAACCTTATCTTTATTTTGTTCTTTATCAATGTATCTGACTGCTTTGATCGTCGTGACTTGAAGGCTCACGTCAAAATCAAGTATCCTGCTAACTTTAACCCTCTAACGCCTTATATGTTTAGAGAAAATGACAACGTTAAGGTTTGAGTTAAGGTTAAAGGTCGGGGCCACGGATGCAACACACACACACACACACACACACACACACACACACATACACACAGACACACAACCGAACATGTACGATACTATAGACTCACTTTGTTTTAAAAAACGACGTGAGCCAAAAAATGAAAAATATAATAAAAACTGGCAGAATCGTGTTCCCATGTTTTACCAAGGATGTCTGCTAATGTAATTTCACCTAAATGGTAAGCCATAAGAACGCATTTCCAGTGGAGGTTTGATATTTTGTTCTGTGCTGTTGAGCTGGGAGTTTGTGGCTATGGCTTATCCATCATGCCTGTAATGTGGTGGTGCTCATTCTGTGTGTTATGGCTTATCCATTATGTCTGTAGTGTGGTGAAGCTCATTCTGTGTGTTATGGCTTATCCATTATGTCTGTAGTGTGGTGATGCTCATTCTGTGTGTTATGGCTTATCCATTATGTCTGTAGTGTGGTGGTGCTCATTCTGTGTGTTATGGCTTATCCATTATGTCTGTAGTGTGATGATGCTCATTCTGCATGTTATGGCTTATCCATTATGTCTGTAGTGTGGTGATGCTCATTCTGTGTGTTATGGCTTATCCATTATGTCTGTAGTGTGGTGATGCTCATTCTGTGTGTTATGGCTTATCCATTATGTCTGTAGTGTGGTGGTGCTCATTCTGTGTGTTATGGCTTATCCATTATGTCTGTAGTGTGGTGATGCTCATTCTGTGTGTTATGGCTTATCCATTATGTCTGTAGTGTGGTGAAGCTCATTCTGTGTGTTATGGCTTATCCATTATGTCTGTAGTGTGGTGATGCTCATTCTGTGTGTTATGGCTTATCCATTATGTCTGTAGTGTGGTGGTGCTCATTCTGTGTGTTATGGCTTATCCATTATGTCTGTAGTGTGTGGCTCATTCTGCATGTTATGGCTTATCCATTATGTCTGTAGTGTGGTGATGCTCAGTCTGTGTGTTATGGCTTATCCATTATGTCTGTAGTGTGGTGAGGCTCATTCTGCATGTTATGGCTTATCCATTATGTCTGTAGTGTGGTGATGCTCATTCTGTATGTTATGGCTTATCCATTATGTCTGTAGTGTGGTGATGCTCATTCTGTGTGTTATGGCTTATCCATTATGTCTGTAGTGTGGTGATGCTCAGTCTGTGTGTTATGGCTTATCCATTATGTCTGTAGTGTGGTGATGCTCATTCTGTGTGTTATGGCTTATCCATTATGTCTGTAGTGTGGTGAGGCTCATTCTGTGTGTTATGGCTTATCCATATGTCTGTAGTGTCCATGCTCATTCTGTCTGTAGTGGCTTATCCATTATGTCTGTAGTGTGGTGTGCTCATTCTGTGTGTTATGGCTTATCCATTATGTCTGTAGTGTGGTGATGCTCATTCTGTGTGTTATGGCTTATCCATTATGTCTGTCTGCTCATTCTGTGTGTTATGGCTTATCCATTATGTCTGTAGTGTGGTGGTGCTCATTCTGTGTGTTATGGCTTATCCATTATGTCTGTAGTGTGGTGATGCTCATTCTGTGTGTTATGGCTTATCCATTATGTCTGTAGTGTGGTGAGGCTCATTCTGTGTGTTATGGCTTATCCATTATGTCTGTAGTGTGGTGATGCTCATTCTGTGTGTTATGGCTTATCCATTATGTCTGTAGTGTGGTGGTGCTCATTCTGTGTGTTGTGGCTTATCCATTATGTCTGTAGTGTGGTGAGGCTCATTCTGCATGTTATGGCTTATCCATTATGTCTGTAGTGTGGTGATGCTCATTCTGTGTGTTATGGCTTATCCACTATGTCTGTAGTGTGGTGATGCTCATTCTGTGTGTTATGGCTTATCCATTATGTCTGTAGTGTGGTGATGCTCATTCTGTGTGTTATGGCTTATCCATTATGTCTGTAGTGTGGTGAGGCTCATTCTGTATGTTATGGCTTATCCATTATGTCTGTAGTGTGGTGATGCTCATTCTGTGTGTTATGGCTTATCCATTATGTCTGTAGTGTGGTGATGCTCATTCTGTGTGTTATGGCTTATCCATTATGTCTGTAGTGTGGTGGTGCTCATTCTGTGTGTTATGGCTTATCCATTATGTCTGTAGTGTGGTGAGGCTCATTCTGTGTGTTATGGCTTATCCACTATGTCTGTAGTGTGGTGATGCTCATTCTGCTGGTGTGTGTTGTTTGCAGAATGCACACCGGTGGAAACCGACAAACCGCCCAAGAAAAAGAAAAAGAACAATCCTCATATTCCCGACGGTCCTGATGTGCCGTTATCAGTGAGTCTAGTTTACAACAACAACACAAAAAGGAGTGGGTGGGGGATGGGAGTTACTGAATATGATTATAGACATCATGAAATAGAGTGTGTACCCTGAATGTGTGCAATACGTTTCTGACTGTGATTTTGGTCTTTGTTCAATTAGATATCATGCATTTTGTTGCATTTTACATTGTGCTTGTTTGTTCATTTGTTTTATTTTCTATGCGTTTTTATTAACCTTGTAAATATTTTAATGCATGTGTGCTCTATACCTTTAATCTTTAACCCTTTCACCGCCAATGTCGCATTTATGCACCACAATGGTTTAACACCCATGTCACTAAAAGGCATCAAATCAGGGCCTGTTATCTGAAGACCCTATTTTCTTAATTTTGAGAGGTAAGGGTAGGCCTGATGTTATCCATGTCACAGAGGAATTCCCAATATTGCAGATTTTTGTTTTCACTACCCAGTTAAAATTAATGGGGTTTGGGGGCTGAAAAATGACTGGCGGCAAAAGGGTTAATGTATGTTATTGTGTGTTTAATGTCAATGTCTATGTTATAACCGTTCAATGTATATTATTGTGTGTTTAATGTCAATGTCTATGTTATAATCGTGGCACCTGGACACAATTTCTCTTTTCAGAGATGATAAAGATGTTTTGATTGATTGATGTATCGTTGTTCTCTTTGACTCTGCCTTTTCCCTTTGCTTACTGTCATCTATCTTTCTATCTTACTGGTCCATTTTCCTGCCTTTTTTCTATGAATTCTTACAAAGGTCTTTTGAGCCGAAGTCTGACATGCTGGGCCTAACTATTTCTTAGTTAGGCGCATAACGGCAGCATGACGCATCTTCGCTCATATGACAGGAAACTGTCTGAGCGAACGAAGAAGAAAAAGAAGAGATATTATTTTCACCACCATTCTTTCCCCCCCCCCCCCCCATCCCCCCCCCCCCCCCCCCCCCATGGGGATAGCGGGGGGGTCTTTTGTATAAGTAGTTCCCCCACCTTCATGAAGTTCTGTGCTTGTAACTTCCTCTAATCTGTCACTCTCTTTGACTCTGTCCTTTCCCTTTGCTTACTGTCGTCTACTATCTGTCTGCCTTACCAGTCCATTCTCCTGCCTTTTTTTCACGAAGCACTTTCAGAAAGATTTCCTCCAGCCGAAGTCGGACTTGCTGGGCCTAACTGTTTCTTAGTTAGGCACATAACGGCAGCATGACGCATCTCCGCTCATAATTGACAGAAAACTGTCTGAGCGATCGAAGAAGAAGAAGAACCACCATTCTGTGCTGTGTTCAGGCCCCCCTCCTGTCCCTAGAGGCCCACGAAGACGGCGCGGTGCTGTGTGTGCGCTACATGGACAACGGTCACTCTGTGGTCACATCCTATTGTCCACCTAACATATCTGTGCTGTGTTCAGGCCCCCCTCCTGTCCCTAGAGGCCCACGAAGACGGCGCGGTGCTGTGTGTGCGCTACATGGACAATGGTCACTCTGTGGTCACATCCTATTGTCCACCTAACATATCTGTGCTGTGTTCAGGCCCCCCTCCTGTCCCTAGAGGCCCACGAAGACGGCGCGGTGCTGTGTGTGCGCTACATGGACAACGGTCACTCTGTGGTCACATCCTATTGTCCACCTAACATATCTGTGCTGTGTTCAGGCCCCCCTCCTGTCCCTAGAGGCCCACGAAGACGGTGCCGTGCTGTGTGTGCGCTACATGGACAACGGTCACTCTGTGGTCACATCCTATTGTCCACCTAACATATCTGTGCTGTGTTCAGGCCCCCCTCCTGTCCCTAGAGGCCCAGTGCTGTGTGTGCGCTACCTGGACAACGGTCACTCTGTGGTCACATCCTATTGTCCACCTAACATATCTGTGCTGTGTTCAGGCCCCCCTCCTGTCCCTAGAGGCCCACGAAGACGGTGCGGTGCTGTGTGTGCGCTACATGGACAACGGTCACTCGGTGGTCACTGGCTCCATGGACCACACCCTGAAGCTGTGGGATCTGCAGGCCGCTGCGAGGACCGCCACCATTGTAAGCGTGCTGTATCTCTTGATTCATTTTACTCTCTCTCTCTCCCTCTCTCTCTCTCTCTCTCTCTCTCTCTCTCTCTCTCTCTTTATAGTATTATTTATGTATTGCATGCTTAGAACCAAGGACAGAATGGAAGACTAGGCCCAGCCTAAATTCTTATCCTTGTAAAATAAAGTTTCTGAAGTCTCTCTCTCTCTCTCTCTCTCTCTCTCTCTCTCTCTCTCTCTCTCTCTCTCTCTCTTTCTCTCTCTCCCTCCCTCCCTCTCTCTCTCTCTCTCTCTCCTCTCTCTCTCTCACTCTCTCTCTCTCTCTCTCTCTCTCTCTCTCTCTCTCTCTCTCTCTCTCTCTCTCTCTCTCTCTCTCTCTCTCTGTGTGTGTTCAACTCATTTCGTCTTTCCTAAATAACAGAAGGCAGGCAGTATTGCAAGATTCACCATTATCAACTCTCTCTCCTATCAAATACGGTATTCCCCAGGGATCAGTTTTAGGGCCATTACTATTTTCAATGTACATAAACGATCTTCCGCTTCATATCTCATCTTCATGTGAACTTTTCGCTGATGACTCTACTATTCACCATGCAAACAAACAAATTGAAAATGTATAGCGTCCTTACAAGAGGATATAAACAAACTTGTCACTTGGACAGATAAGAACCACATGGCTATCCATCCTCAAAAATCAAACTTTATGTTAGTGACAACTAGACAAAAACGTCAAAATATAAAGTCCCATTCATGTAACCTATGTGTCTTTGATAAACAACTGGAAGAGGTACGTTTCTACAAGCTACTTGGCCTTACCATTGATAACAATCTTTCATGGTCCAAACATATTTCCCTTCTGTGCAAAAGAGTATCGATGAAAACTTTTCAACTAAACCGAATAAAGCATTTTCTAGATCAACATACGCGAAAATTCAAACCGACATCGACTATGTATCATCATGCTGGGATCTAGCCAGTCAAAATACCTTAAAACCACTTAAAAGCATTTATCGACGCTCTCTGAAGCTCATTCTTCTTAAGCCATCGTCCCTCCTTCCTAGTGATTATAAGAAATTAGATATACTCCCAATACATCTTAAGTGTCAATATAACAAAGCCGTGCTTATGTATAAAATAATGAATGATTTAACACCAGCTTATCTGTTTAATATGTTCCCCATCAACAATATCCGTGGCAAGAACATTGTCCACATTCCAAAACCAAGAACAAACTTAGAGAGAAAATAATGTTTTACGCCCTCTTTGGCCTTTCGGCGATAAATATTTGAATTCAGGTGCCAAGCTATGGAATGATAACCTTATTCATGACATCTCTTATTTATTCAGGTGCCAAGCTATGGAATGATATGCCTGTCCATCTAAAAACGAATCCCAGCTTATTATCCTTTAGAAGGGCGTATCATAAATATTTGATTGATCAACTATAATTTATTCAGGTGCCAAGCTATGGAATGATATGCCTGTCCATCTAAAAACGAATCCCAGCTTATTATCCTTTAGAAGGGCGTATCATAAATATTTGATTGATCAACTATAATTCCAGTAGGCATATTTGTATTTTTTACTAATAGCAGATATTCATATATACAATTTTGCATTTCCTTATTAATTTTGCATCCATGATTATTGTAATTCTGAAGTAATGCCC
>CM065704.1:35974501-36059501 GCA_017654935.2 Phymorhynchus buccinoides
GGCAAATTTCGGATGCCGGAAAAAAATAAAGAAAAAATTATTGTACAAATCATGACATGGAAAGGACAACTGATAGAGAGCCAGTCTGGCAAAATGGTCTGGGGATATTTATATTTAATTCTCTTGACTGTGCAAGAGCAAAAACCAGAATATCAGAGTTATTCCTCTTACATCTGATGATGTTATTGGTGATGTCATCAAGTGATACGTTCATGACAGTCAAGGGGCTAAGGCTTTTGTTCCTGAAAGCCAAAAAACTAGGGGGGTTATTATTGTTCATTCATGGGTGCTACTCTTTCAGTTTTACACTGATTTCAGTTTTTATAATTTTACCAGAAACTGAACTTCATTTTTTTAAAAATTCCTCCCAAAAGAAAGTCAACCACAAGCGATTTGGGGCGTTTTGAACTTGGTTGTTCTATCCCAGAATTCTCTCTCGGGTTAACTTGAAAACAGCATGGTGATGCCATATTGTTTTCAAAAGGCAATGTAATCATTATATAAGGTTTATCGGACTCAAACTGTCTCTGTCCATCATTTTGCCATCAAGGCAACTTCAGTAAATGCATTTAAAAATTGTATTGACAAAGAATTATTAAAATATACTTTTTCTACCAATTTGGATGTATATGAAAAACAAAGCTAAGTGTTAGTATACACTCAAGCCAGAATAAATCCACGGGCAAATAAAAGATTTAAAAAACAATTGATATTTGATGCAAAAATTACCACTAATGAGGGCAAAAGGCTTATAGCCTATAGCCTTATGTGATGTGATGTGATGATGTGATCATTGTACTATCTGTCTCGTTATCTCTCTCTCTTGCGATGCCCCCCTGAATCGTCCAACGGGGCTCTGCCCCTGTACCCTGCTGGGGCCCATGGCGGCGCCTGGACCCCTGTCTTTCAGGGTTTTTTTCATCATTAATAATAATAATAATGCATATTTGTTGCGCTCTTTCTCCAAAGAGCTCAGAGCGCTTACAAAGTTAACTTTAGACAATAACAGTAGTAATAAACACAAAACATTCAGAAATATATATATTACTACAAATCCGGGTACTTCACACGTGCGCACACACACACACGCACGCGCACAGCACACATACACAAACACACAAAAAAAACATTCATGCGCGTACCGAAATCATGAGTGCGACCCAGTCAGCCAACACGGGTAGCAAAATGCAAACCAGACCAAACTGCCAGTCGTTCTGCCAGCCTAGTCCAACCCACACCACACCACCCGTATCAACTGCCCACGACCACGGTACCAGGACCTAACAGGGCTCGGTGCAGTTAGGAGTAAGACAGACAGAAGTGTGTGTTTTGTTGGTGTGTGTCTGTGTGTGTGTGTTGGTGTGTGTGTGTGTGTGTTTGACCTCAACTTCGTGTGAGTGTTTTGTGTGTTGTCTAGTTTTTCATTTTGTTAGTATTGTTTTTATCATGATTGTAAGCGCTTAGGGCTTTGTTAAGATTAAGCGCCCTAAATATTCATTATTATGACAGCAAATTGGAAACGAATTGGTTAAGAAACGGCGGAGTTATTCGTGAAAAGGTGAAGTGGCGTATAGCGCGCGCGTTTCTGAACCGATTCGCTTCCGGTTTGGCACACCGATAGTCACCGTCCCCAGTCATCTACCTGCCAAATTGGAAGGTAATCGGCCCAGAAACGCTGGAGATACGGGCGCCGAGAGGCCGGCGGATGCGCGTTTCGCGCATTTGCGAAACCGCGCAAATGATACGGCCGCCTCGGTTGCCGTTGCCATTGCCCCGTTAGGGCTCACAGCAAATTTGAAGCGATTCGGTCGAAAAACGGCGGAGTTATAAGGCCCGTTTCGTGTTTCAGACAGACACACAGACACTTGGCTTATTACTATATGATTATTATTATTATTATTATTGTTTTATGTGTTGTTTTGTGTGTTGTTGTTTTTCTTCAGAGGGAGCGGTGGTGAAGTGCGCGTTCACCTCGCACAGCAACCAGGTGAAGGGTGTGGCCTGGTCCCCCAGCAGAGAACACCTGTTCATGTCAGGCTCCTACGACTGTACCGCCAAACTGTGGGACACACGCAGGTCAGTTCCATGGGGAGATTATAATAATAATACAGTGGAACCTCCCTTATAAGACCTTCAAAAATCATCCTAAATGAGGTCTTATAGGGAGGTCATTTTAATACAGTGGAACCTCCCTTATAAGACCTTCAAAAGTCATCCCAAATGAGGTCTTATAAGGGAGGGGTCTTATAAGGGAGGGGTCTTATAAGGGAGTTAATACTTGCAAAGAAGGGCTATGTCTCAGAGAAGAAGGTCTTATGTGGGAGGGAGTCTTATAATGGGAGGTCTTATAAGGGAGGTTCCACTGTAATAATAATAATAATGGGCATTTCTAGCACTTAATCTTAAATAAGCCCTAAGGGCTTACAATAATAAATAAATTATTAATAAATTTATAAACTATCACTAGAAACAAATGAACGTCAAAAATATGTTTAAGACACACATGCACACGCGTGCGCACACGCACACACACAATAAATGCACACACACACAAACGTGCACGCGCACCCACGAATGCATGCACACACACACACAAACGTGCATGGAAGGGACAAAGTACTTTGAAAAGAAATGAAGCAGACTATGATTTGAAGAGAGTAGCTTTGAGAGAAGACTTAAATGAAGAAAGGGAGTTGGCAGAACGGAGTCTATTCCAAGTGGAAGGAGCCTGAAAAGAGAAAGAACGTTCGCCAAGGGTTCTGGTGCGGTAACGAGGGATCTGGAAGAGAGAAGTGTCAGAAGAGGCGCGTAACTGTCTAAGAGGTGTGTAAAGTTTCAGAAGACCAGCGAGATAAGAAGGAGCCAGACCATTCAGGGATTTGTAACAGAGTAGAGAGAGCTTGTATTCGATTCGCCTTCCAACAGGAAGCCAGTGAAGAGATTCAAGCATTGGAGTAGAGTGAGATAATTTGGAAGACCTCAGTACAAGGCGAGCAGCATTGTTCTGAATTTTCTGCAGTTTGGCGAGGAGGTTCTGTGGGTAGCCAGCAAGAAGGGAATTGCGGTAGTCTAAACGAGAGAGAACAAAGGCAGAGATGAGTTTTGGTGGCGTCTTCAGAGAGAAGATCACGAACAGAAGCAATGCCACGGAGTTCCAATGCACACATTTCTCATCTCTTTTTTTAATTTATTTAGATTTATTTATTATTTTCTTGGATATGTTGAAGTTTGGCTGCAGTGTAAACATGGCAGAACCAAAGTTGTCATTTGGTCAAAATTTACCCACCCCCCCTCCTTTCCTTCCTCATCAGTCACACAAAATTCGCATGCCCCCCAAAAAAAATTGGGTGGTGCGCCTCTGACTGCGACGCTCTCTCCAGGTGGGAGCAACCCAAATTTCACAGAGATGCCTCTGTGACAATAAGGTACAGTGGAACCTCCCTTATAAGACCTATTATAAGACTCCCTCCCACATAAGACGGACTACAAGGCGCACCTGATTATAAGGCGCAACCCTCAAATTTTACACAAAATTCAGATTTTGTTATTATAGTTTCTTACTATATTATCAGTCACATTATAAGGCACAGGGGTCTCAATCTAGGAAAAAAGTATCGCCTTATAGTCCGTAAAATATGGTACTTCTCTGAGACATTGCCCTTCTTTGTAAGTATTAAAATTACCTCCCATATAAGACCCCTCCCTTATATGACCCCATTTTGGATGATTTTTGAAGGTCTTATAAGGGAGGTTCCATGTACCTAATTAAGGTTCGTACAAAATTTTTGAAATAAAAATCCATACTTTTTCCAGACCATTTCTGCAACTTTCAGGGGCCAGATGCACTCCCCTCTCAGATGATGTCTGTGGTCTATGAAAGTCACGCATTGTCATTGCCGGGGCTGAACTAAAATAAAAAATTAAAAAAAAACCACAAACTTTTGCCGGGGCTGACTTGGTTTTGCCGCTTTCTCCAGCTGCTGGTGCTTCTTGCCTTCAGCATGGCATTTCAGTGCCCCCACACCCATGTTCCGAACATCAAAGTCCTTTGCGCATAGTAAGCACCGCGCTTTGTACTTCGACCCATCAGATGATGGGGCTATCCAATCCTTGAACTCGCTATGTTCCAGCCACGTTTGGCTAAACACGCACTTTCCCATGTTAGCGAAGCAAATGACCGCGCTTCCAACAAGAGAAAACAAAATCAACTTCCGGATCATGCGTATTGCGTGCAAGGGATGTCACTTCGCCGGCCAAGAAAGAAACGTTTGTCTGCCAGTAACCATGGCGCTCACTCGTCAAGTATGCGTGCCGTGGTAGCGTTGTTATTATGTAAAATCGAAGTGAGATTCTCTTTGTCTTCAGTGAGAAAACAAATTGCCTGTCGCTGTGAACTGTGCCAGACTGAAAAATTCAAGACTTTTCCAGACTCAGGCAACAAAAGTTGATAATTCCATGCTTTTCCAGGCATGGAAACCATTTTTCCATTTTCCAAGACTTTTCCAGACTTTAAAGACTGTACAAACCCTGTAATACCTAATACCATAGAATGAGAGAATTTATCGCTTTCACCCATGGTTGTTCTTCGTCTCTCTATTTTTGTTTGTTTCGTTCCCTCAGCCCCAAGGCCCCGCTGTTTGAGCTGCAGGCCCACGACGGTGCGGTCATGGCGGTCAACTGGTCAGTGGCGGAGCTGATGGTGACCGGGGGGCAGGACAACAGGCTGAACATCTCCCGCCTCGCTGACCTCCACCTGGCCTCACCCTGCTGACCGCAACCATGACCGTCGACCTTGACAGTGACAGTCGACCTTGACCTGACAGGGAAGCAGTTATGGATCACTGGTTGAATTCCCTGTATTTTCTACATTGAGGCATGTTGGGTAGGTTAGGTTAGGTTACTAGGGACTAAAAACATAGCCGTTAGGCTTTCAAGCGTCCCATCCTTAATAATATCATTTATAATGTACAAGGTTTATCGTGCACTCAGGTTTTAGATATTCATTCATCTTTATAATATTCCCAGTCATCTAATAGATTTTTGAAAATGTTAGTATTATGTGCTTGTTTAACTCACTCGGGACTGGCCGAATTATTTCCCCTTGTTCTGTGGGGACTGGGCATTCGACTAGAGTTCGTAAAATAATCACCAAAACCAAGTTATGAAGAATATATTAAATATTTTGAAGCATTGAATGAAATCACCCCTGACTCTTCTAGCCTTTAAATGTAATTTAAGGAGCTCTCTAGTCTTTCCATGTAGGAATAATTTTGGAATCCTCTTATTAATTTTGTAGCCCTTCTTTGCACTCTCTCTATCATCACTGTTGGATTGGCGTTTAAATTTTGCTGGAAAAGGCTTCTTTTAACTCACTCGGGACTGGCCAAATTATTTCCCCTTGTTCTGTGGGGACTGGGCATTTGACTAGGTT
The DNA here is from genome assembly GCA_017654935.2 of Phymorhynchus buccinoides. Taxonomy (NCBI): domain Eukaryota; kingdom Metazoa; phylum Mollusca; class Gastropoda; order Neogastropoda; family Raphitomidae; genus Phymorhynchus; species Phymorhynchus buccinoides. The sequence continues at coordinate 35,979,933 of CM065704.1, forward strand.
CGTAAAATAATCACCAAAACCAAGTTATGAAGAGTTAAGCATCAATATTTTCAGAAAAGATTAGCAACACCATGCACTAAACGATCGTAAAATATCAGATTCCTTACCGTCGTCGTTTGTCTCCTATTGACGAAAACAGCTAACACATAGAAAGAAGGAAAATTTCACATTCCGATCTTTGACCCCCCTCTTCAACCAAAGCTGAAAATAAAGTCTGCAATGATTGGTTGATTTCAAGAGAGGCAAGGTCAAAAGCAAACTGAAAATAGGTTGACTTTCCACCGGAAAGCTGGTTACACGCCAGAAATCAAAACCTCTTGAAAACTCTTATGAGCCAGATCCGGGCCATTCGTCCTTAACGGTTGTGCGAGCCATGAGCCGGATCCGGCTCATTCGCCCCGAGTGAGTTCAGGGAAAAAAACTGCATAGATTATGACCAGATGTGTAGTTTTGCATTTGCAATTATGACTTCTTCTGTTCACTGAGCTATAGAATAATATGGAAAATTTGCCTAATCATGAACTTTTGAACTGCATTCAACATACCGTTTATTGGGGACAATGACTATTTTACAGACAATAAGACGACACCCCCACCCCCACCCCGACTGATCCCTATGCCTTATGAGAATATGACAGCAAGAAAGTGTAATAACAAAATCTGAATTTTGTGTAACATTTTGGGGCCGGATGTGCCCTAAAAAAATATGGTATTAGGTACTTTATAGTCACATAGACGTCTCTGTGAAATTCGGGTTGCTCCCACCTGGAGAGCTCATCGCAGCCAGAGGCGCACCACCCAATTTAAAAATAATAAATTTGCATGTGATTTTTGTGTGACTGATGAGGAAGGAAAGGTGGTGGTAAATTTTTGACCAAAGACAACTTTTCTGTTGCCACTGAGTTTAATGTGTGCTAACGTATGGTAGCGAGCATGTTCAATGCTGTAGTAGCATTGTTTATGCGTCAACTGTTGAAAGGGATGAAGATTGTTTCGGGTGCATGTCCTCGGTCAAAAATAAAAAACACATAACAGCAAATTGTAACGTAAACCAGTCCCAGAGCATCAAAATTATCAGGCATCAGAACGGTCCGCAAATCCGTGGTTTTGGTAGCCACTGGCTGCGGTGTTGGCACTGCCGGCCACGGCTTGTACTTCATGAGGCAGCACGATCTTATTCTCAAATGGTATTCTTAAACGGTTTGTTTTCATACTGCGGCTTCGGAAACGAAAAATCGCAGCCATGTTTGTTTTTTCTTCCGAGTTTAGAGCTCTCTAGCCTCTTACTTTCACTGTTTCAGAGTTTGTTTTGATGACAGTGATTGTGATTTGGGTTTTAAATGAGTCGATTTAGAGGATATGATCGCGGGAGACTATGATGATGTGAGAACTTTGAACTTTTCTGCGAGAAATCGGGTAGCGAATGATCGCAATGATGCCGACTACGGACTCCAGTTTTGTGGGGTCCGACTCGATGTCGACTCCGAGTCATGGAGAGTGTTGTTCGTCCGCGGATTGGACTATAGAGTATTCTGATGCCTGATCTTCTGCTAGAAACAACTCTCCACCCAGTGTTTGAATGTCATCTTCAGCAACACTGATGTCTGTAAATACAGCTTCTGGCCAAGTTGTTGGCTTACCCTGGCTAAAAGACTCCAGTGACCGTTTTTGATTACCCCGCCGCATGGGCAGCCACACTCCGTCTTCAGGGGATTTTGGAGACTGATGATGTTATTCTAGAAGCTTGTCATGGCTAAAGACAGTCCCCGTATAGCTATGCATAGCATAACAACATTTTGATGTAGCCTTGGTGTTCTAGCTATGTGAATTAGTCTGACACAGACTTAACCCTTTTGCCGCCAGCCATTTTTCAGCCCAAAATACCATTAAACTTAACTGGGTAGAGAAAATAAACTATCTTCAATATTGCGAATTCCTCTGTGACATATATAACATTAGGCCTATCCTTACCTCCCAAAATTAAGGGTCTTCAGATAACAGGCCCTGAATTGATGCCTTTTAGTGACATGGGTGTTAAACCATTGTGGTGCTAAAATGCGACATTGGCAGTGAAAGAGTTAAGCCAAGGCGGTTTTTTTGCCAAGAACTGTGAGGGATTGGAACAGCTTCAGCGAATAAATTGTAGGACCAGCTGAGATAATTGAGGCCTTCAAACTCAGCCTCTCGTCTCGCACCATAAATTTTGATTTAAAAAAAAAAAGCAGTTCTCCCCTAGTTTTTCTGTAGGCAAATTATGCCGGAATCGGTCGCTGCCAGCATACCTGAAGCAGAGAGGATTGGGTATGATCCGAGGATTGTGAGTTGCCAGCATACCTGAAGCAGAGAGGATTGGGTATGATCCGAGGATTGTGAGTTGCCAGCATACCTGAAGCAGAGAGGATTGGGTATGATCCGAGGATTGTGAGTTGCCAGCATACCTGAAGCAGAGAGGATTGGGTATGATGATCCGAGGATTGTGAGCTGCCAGCATACCTGAAGCAGAGAGGATTGGGTATGATCCGAGGATTGTGAGCTGCCAGCATACCTGAAGCAGAGAGGATTGGGTATGATCCGAGGATTGTGAGTTGCCAGCATACCTGAAGCAGAGAGGATTGGGTATGATCCGAGGATTGTGAGCTGCCAGCATACCTGAAGCAGACAGGATTGGGTATGATCCGAGGATTGTGAGTTGCCAGCATACCTGAAGCAGAGAGGATTGGGTATGATCCGAGGATTGTGAGCTGCCAGCATACCTGAAGCAGACAGGATTGGGTATGATCCGAGGATTGTGAGTTGCCAGCATACCTGAAGCAGAGAGGATTGGGTATGATCCGAGGATTGTGAGCTGCCAGCATACCTGAAGCAGACAGGATTGGGTATGATCCGAGGATTGTGAGTTGCCAGCATACCTGAAGCAGAGAGGATTGGGTATGATCCGAGGATTGTGAGTTGCCAGCATACCTGAAGCAGAGAGGATTGGGTATGATCCGAGGATTGTGAGTTGCCAGCATACCTGAAGCAGACAGGATTGGGTATGATCCGAGGATTGTGAGTTGCCAGCATACCTGAAGCAGACAGGATTGGGTATGATCCGAGGATTGTGTGCTGCGCCTTTAACCCTTTCAACGCCACTGTCGCCTCTTGGCACCACAATGATTTGACACCCATGTCACTAAAAGGCATCAAATGAGGGTCTGGTATCCAGTGACCTTAGGTTCTTAATTTTGGGAGGTAAGGGCAGACCCTATTTTATGCATGACACAGAGGAATCCCCAATATTGCAGACAAAACTGTTTCTCTACCCAGGAAGTTTTATGGCTAAGAAATGGCTGGCGGCGAAAGGGTTAAATCTGTTTCAGATTTGAGTTCTTGTGAGAGTACATACTGTGCAATCGGTATTCTGTGGTGAGGTCGACTTGATTGATAATGCCAATAAATTGAAAGAAAACCGTGCATTCAATTTCTAGTTTGATTTCACACTAAGGGAACAAAGGAAGCGGTGTGCGTTTAGCCATTTATTGTGATGTTTTTGTATTCAGTTTTATGTGAGCAGTCTCAGCTTGCAACTGGAATGAGAGCCTCTGTGTGTTTGTGTGTGAGCGAAACAGAGATTATGTATGTTTGTGTGTGCATGTGTGTGAGAGAGATTGTGTATGTTTGTGTGTGAGCGACACAGAGATTGTGTATGTTTGTGTGCATGTGTGTGAGAGAGATTGTGTATGTTTGTGTGTGAGCGACAGAGATTGTGTATGTTTGTGCATGCATGTGTGTGAGAGAGATTGTGTATGTTTGTGTGTGAGCGACACAGAGATTGTGTATGTTTGTGTGTGCATATTGTGTGTGAGAGAGATTGTGTGTGAGCGACACAGAGATTGTGTATGTTTGTGTGTGCATGTGTGAGAGATTGTGTATGTTTGTGTGTGAGCGACACAGAGATTGTGTATGTTTGTGTGTGCATGTGTGTGAGACATTGTGTATGTTTGTGTGTGAGCGACACAGAGATTGTGTATGTTTGTGTGTGCATGTGTGTGAGAGATTGTGTATGTTTGTGTGTGAGCGACACAGAGATTGTGTATGTTTGTGTGTGAGCGACACAGAGATTGTGTATGTTTGTGTGTGAGCGACACAGAGATTGTGTATGTTTGTGTGTGCATGTGTGTGAGAGAGATTGTGTGTGCATGTGTGTGAGAGAGATTGTGTGAGCATGGGTGCAACTTGTCCTGGTATACAAGGATTTTGTTTTTGAATTTTACCAGAAAAGGAAGTTCCTTTTTTTTTCCTGTCAAACAAGATCTTTGTGTGTCTACTGTATTCTTCAAATATTTTAACTTAAGCATTTGCATAAATTGTGGAAAAAGCTAACTAAAATACCTTCATAAATCAAGTTTTGCTTCAGCTGCAGGGGGACATTACCCCTCGACCCTGTCCTTTCAGGGGTTTCTCATTTAGATTGTGGAAAAAACAAACTAAAATACCTTCATAAATCAATTTTTGCTTCAGCTGCAGGGGGACGTACATTACCCCCGGACCCTGTCCTTTCAGGGTTTTTTCATTTTGTGTAGTTGCACCCGTGTGTGTGAGAGAGATTGTGTGTGTGTGTGTGCTTGAGAGTGAGTTTGTGTGTATATCATATATGTGTGTCTGTGCATGCATCACACTTTTCTCTTTCACAACTCCTAATGATAGACATCTAAGTTTTTATTTCACCAAAACATGTAACAATCAAAATGCCTCTTCAATAAGTACAAGAGCAACGCTGTCTGAAAAGACATGCATTAAAAACAGTTTAGGAAAAAAGCGCTTAGATTTGGAAGATAATCCTCTCATACTGTTTTATTGCCTGTAATTCTCTTCTTAAAGACCCACCAGATCACGGGTTTCCCCTCTTATAGCTGGTAAGAAATCTTGTTTTGATCAGGTTTGACTCCCATACAAATGCCCCCAAATTGAAAACGAAACATTTTAAAGAGCAGCAGCCTCAATTTGAAGTTGGGGGCATTTGTATGTGGGTCACAGCTACCCAGAAAAAACACCAAGGGGCTTAATCGTGGTAGGTCAGTGAATCCTACAGACTTGTAGCCTGAATTATTGTTGTTGACTTCTTAAAATATTGAAATTTTTCAAAAGGATCAATTTTAAGATGGTCTTCTCTTAGTCGTGCTAGACAATGCATTTCATATTACAGTGGAACCTCCTTTATAAGACGCCCCCGTTATAAGACTCCCTCCCTTTTAAGACCTACTTCTCTGAGACATTGCCCTTCTTTGTAAGTATTAAAATTACCTCCCTTATACAACTCCCTCCCATTTAAGACCCAGGCATGGGAATTGTCAGAGACAAAAAACTCTGAAAAGCCTGAAAAAGCCCCCCAATTGAAGTATTTAGTAACAATTTCAACAAAAAAATCGCGGAAATCCGCGAATTCGCTGACAATTCCCATGCCTGAAGACCTCGTTTTGAATTATTTTTGAAGGTCTATAAGAGAGGTTCCACTGTATCTGCATTATACAATGGAACCTCCCTATGAAGACCTTGGAAAATCAGCCCCCAAAAGGTCTTAATAGGGAGGGGTCTTAAAGGCACAATTGGAGTATTTAAGAGCCGATCCCAGGAATCGGGTAGTCAGTCAATAAAATTAATGTGGCGGTACCATAGCCGATGAGGTTTATCCGAGGCGTAGTTACCGCTACACATATCTATATTGATAAAAACTCGGGACTTTACTGGTGTTGCACTGCCTCCGGGCATTGCAGCCAGTATTGTTCCCACCATCTTTGTATTTACAAATGTCCCATATGTGTCTATGACCGAGAGGACGTAAAACACCATTTTTCATTCATCGGGTAGTCAGTCGTGAGTGGGAGAGAAACAAGCCAGCGACACTCCTTGCTGCGGGCTTTCGCCTGCACCAGTTTAGTTTTCCCTCCTTTTGCGTTTGAAAAGGGATGCTTTAGCTGCGAGCGCCAAGCAGAAAGTGACATTTTTAGCCTACTGCTTGCTTATATAGTGCCGCGCTGGCTTTAATAGGGAGATGCACACTGGGTATTAAAGACCCAGTGGCGCACCACGATTACGTCCCTTGGTTTTTTCTGGGTTGCTGTGTCCCACATCCAAATTTCCCCATATTCAAATTCAGGCTGCTCTTTAAACTGATGCGTCGGTTTGATTTTGGGGCCATTTATATGGGAGTCAAACTTGGTCAAAACAAGATTTCTTACCAGCTATAAGAGGGAAAACATGTGAAACCCATGATTTTGACACGGGATCTGGTGGGTCTTTAAGGGCAATAAAATCATGGAAATTTGTTGGGGGGGTCACATCTTAGAGGGAAGGTCTTATAGGGAGGTTCCACTGTACTTCCAACTTTAAAAAATCCATCATCTGTACTTCAGATTAATTCTCTTTAATATTTGCCAGTACATGCACACCTTTTTCTTTCAGAAAATCCCCTCCCCAAATTCCAGAACTTCTTCCTCTGCGTTCCCGGGCCATAAGGCCACAATGGGTACGTATGTGTCCGTTTTCCAGTTTTCACTGGTGTCCTCGCTGTGCACTTACAGCCGACACATTCCGATTTCGGAGGAGCCCAAAGGAGAAAAGGAGAAAACTATATGGAAGATTTAAATGATTCAGAAGACCACTCAGACCATATGAATGGAAAAACACAAAAGCTGTAGGCTAGGTATAGGTCCTTTATTGAAGATAACACAGACGTTTCGGAGCTTAGCTCTTTTTTCAATGTGATGAAAAAGTGACAAAAAATGAGGAATAAGGGTGAAGACACGGAGTAGAAATCAGAGCAAGGAACCTGAAAGGAAGAGAGAGAGAGAGAGAATATAACAAGCGCGGATTTGCAATCGTTTGTGGCACGCTTTTCTTTCTTTTACAATATGTGCGACAATTTTGAGTGACTTCACTTTTTGTTTGTGGCACAAGTCGGTCTGTCGGTCGGTCCAAAATTGTCGCACATATTGTAAAAGAGAAAGAAAAGCGTGCCACAAACGATTGCGAATCCGCGCTTGTTATATTCTCTCTCTCTTCCTTTCAGGTTCCTTGCTCCGATTTCTACTCAGTGTCTTCACCCTTATTCCTCATTTTGTTGTCACTTTTTCATCACATTGAAGAAAGAGCTAAGCTCTGAAACGTCTGTGTTATCTTCAATAAAGGACCTATGCCTAGCCTACAGCTTTTGTGGGTTTTTTTATAGGGAAGATTTGTTTGGGAGAAAAGTAGGAGAATGGGCCAAAAGTCAGAAAGATAGTAGATGATAGAAAGCAAGGGAAATGGCAGAATCGGAGAGAGACAGATTAGAGGAAGTTACAAGCACAGAACTTCCAGAAGGTGGGGAGCTATTTGTACGGAAGACCCCCCGGTATCCCCACGTTGTTTTTTTAAACAAAAATCTGAAAACTTTTTTATTTAAAGAGACAAAATCTTGACATTTTGCTGACAGTTTAAAAACTACACTTTTGCACAGCAAATTTGAAGAATTTAAATACAACCCTGCCTAGGTCCGTGCTGCCTTAACGGGGTCTCACAAACACACACATGTACAAAACACGGTAAAGGTCAAGATGTGCCCCCCCCCCCCCCCCCCTCCTGCATTTCTCGGTTAATTGTATTTTTCCGTTTTTGCTTTTCTTACCATACATAAAGCTGTATTTTAGGAACATTTTTAGCTAATAACCTTTTTGTAATACTAACCCTAGCCCTAAACCTAAACCTACCCCTACCCCCCACTATGTACTGCAGTACACCACGATTTGTCACAGTTGTGGTTCGTTGTGTTTTCCGTCTTATAGGGTAGGGCTAGGGTTAGGGTTAGGGCTAGGGTTAGTATTCCAAAAAGGTTATTAGCTAAAAATGTTCCTAAAATACAGCTTTATGTATGGTAAGAAAGGCAAAAACGGAAAAATACAATTAACCGAGAAATGTAGGGGGGGGGGGGGGGGAGGGGCACATCTTGACCTTTACCCAAAACACATACACAAACATGACAGAAAATATACTTTCCATTCAAACAGACCATGTGAAACATGGGTGCAACTCCCCAAAATGAAAGGCAGGGACCCGTGGCCCCGGCAGGACACAGGGGCAGAGCCCCATCGGACGATTCAGGGGAGCAACTTAAGAGAGAGATATAATGAGACAGACAGTTAAAATGATAGACAGAGACAGTTTGAGTCTGATAAGCCATGTAAAATTATTACATTGCCTTTGTAAATTTCCAAGATAAGAATAACTAGACCAAGTTCAAAACGCCCCAAATCGCTGGTGGTGAAATTTTTTTGTTTTGGATGAATGAAAAAATACTGAACTTCAGTTTCTGGAAAAATTAAAAATACTGAAATCAGTGTAAAAATGAAAGAGTAGCACCCATGGGTGAAGACAAATGTACAAAAAACAATATAACGTGAATCGTCCATATCTTTGATCCTCGGAGGTTTTAAAACCCCACGTAACAACTGAACACTTTCACAGCCTTGACTCATTCGCATCACAACGATTTTGAATTATTAAAAAAACACCTCACAAATCACTCCAGCCATATACACATGGGTGCTCCTGGAAAATTTCAAAAATCCTGCAAGGGGGCGCCCCCGGCGGAGTGCAGGAGCAGCGCACACACATTTACTGCTCTTTTTTCACCTCTCTACACTAGTACAAGTGCTACATTCCTTTGAACATAGCAAATGTTTATACAGGTCCTTTTTATTGTACAAGTTTGTGTGTGTGTGTAAGAAAATTGTTGTTTCTCAAATTCTTAAAATCCGGCGACGCTGGCTCTAAGCAATTTAAAAATCCTGCAATTCAGGACATCCTGAAAGAAGGAGCATCCATGTACACACAAACAAAACATACATAAACAAAGGGAGAAATGAAAGAAGATTACGGGTTTTTACTTCAGGTTTAGACATAGGGAAGTGGTAGATCAGACTTTCTTTTATATATAGACTTTATATAGAAAAACTCTACACCGATTGGTTTCCCCACTACAAAAGCAAAAGTAAGAGGCAAAATTGTGGTCTAAGGGAGCGAAGCGAGTTTAGAAGTGACCAAGGTATGGTGTGCACATAGATTTCCTTCCCTTGAAGCAAATGCATCACATTGACAGCTATCTATTAATTCCGGACATATATGGCCGGAACGACTTGAATGAGTTAAACAAACGCTCGCATATGATACGACATCATTCATAGTCGATACGGACATCTCTCTCATGACACTTGCTATTAACTATCAACGAGGCTTTATACCGAAAATGTAATTATCTGCCCCTGTCTCGTGCCCTGAGATGCGAACGCCACCTAAAGATTATCGCCCTTGCCTATCAGGAACTAGTGGTATGTAACCACAGAAGATTATCTGCTCCTGACTCATCACCAGGGGGCATCGGCAGTTCGGGCCTAAAATTATCATCCTTTCGTGTCGGCAAGGAGTAGTATAAAGCCTCATTCTTTTAAAGCAAACGCTCGCATATAACATCATTCATAGTCATTGATACCGACATCTCTCTCATGACACTTTCTATCAATTATCAATTCTTTTACATATAACATCATTCGTAGTCATTGATCCAAACATCTCTCTCACAACACTTTCTATCATCTATCAATTCTTTGAACGCAAACGCTCGCATTTAGCATCATTCATAGTCATTGACACACACGCACATCTTTAAAGCATGGCAAAAATACAAGAGTCTCGCGCTTCCTAGTCTAATGCTAGTCTCAATCAAATATGCTTTTTCTTTCTCATTATTTCTTTCATTCTTTTATATTTCCTCTGTGGATGACCTGGGCAGTTATAGATATGCTAAACATTTCCAAAGCCAAAAATAAATGTCAAGTCCACTTTCATAAACTCACAGAATCAAGTTTTGAGTATTTTACTCGGGAGGGCAGTCGAATATACCATGCAGCCTACAATCAAATATACGGTGCAGCCTACAGTCGAATCTACAATGCAGCCTACAGTCGAATATACCATGCAGCCTACAGTCAAATCTACAATGCAGCCTACAGCCGAATTGACAAATATTTAGTCGAATATACAATGCAGCCTACAGTCAACTGTAGGCTGCATTGTACATTCGGCCGTAGGCTGCATGGTATATTCGACTGTAGGCTGCACTGTAATTTTTCGACTGTAGGCTGCAATGTTTAATCTGCCATGCATTTTCAACTGTAGGCTGCATTGTAGATTTGACTGAATTCCTGTCACCCTTTTACTCTTGTACGACTCGTGCGAAAATGATTCAAAGGAAAACTAACGTGAAAGTATTAACATTGTCTGCAGAAGAGAACAATTACAAAAACAGATTAAAAGTTAGAAGATAAAAAGAAATCATTAATGCTGATGAAACTGAAAAACTCTACTGATCTAGTATTTGAAGAATCCTATGAAGAACACATACCAAGAACAAAGCAACTTTGTTTATTGAAATCAAAGAAGTCAATAGAAGTCCACCATAACATTAATAATATGACAGAATGGCTTAGTCAAAACGGACTATCTTTAGATACTGTACTCCATTTATTATTGAAGTTATTGCGAAAACTAAGAACTTGTATTAAAAAAAAAGTCTGCAAATAATATAAAATGGGGATTATCCTTTTTGCATTTCTGCAGTCTGTTTTCGATACAAGTTATTAGATTTCGCAATAAGCTCAATAATAAGTCAATGGACTATCTAAAGATAGTCCGTTTTGACTCCAAACCATCGATAATTAATTATTTTTATTGATTGTTTTCATTCACTTGTTTTCTGTTGCTTTTTATTTCCAATCATTTTCTATCCACCGGTTTAACATCGCCAGTATGAGCTTCTGGGGTAGGGTTGGGGTGGGAGAAGCTTAAAGACCTACAGAGCCGGCTGTCAAAATCACGTATTTCACATGTTTTCCCTCATAGCTGGTAAAAAATCTTATTTTGACCAAGTGTTGCTCCCATACACATTGAAAACGAGGCATCACTTTAAAGAGCAGCCTCGATCGTATACAAGGACAGTCACGAAAACGAGGCATCACTTTAAAGAGCAGCCTCGATCGTATACAAGGACAGTCACGAAAACGAGGCATCACATTAAAGAGCAGCCTCGATCGTATACGAGGACAGTCACGAAAACAAGGCATCACTTTAAAGAGCAGCCTCGATCGTATACGAGGTAAGTCTAAATGCGGACCACATCGACCCAGAAAAAACCAAGGGACTTAATCCAGCCGGCTCTGTGGGTCTTTAAGACAATTTTGTCAATAAACTTAAAGGGAAAACAACCGATCCCAGGGATCGGGTTGTTCTCGCCAGAAAAGCTCTGCCTCGCGGTGGCTCGCACACCAGGGAACAACGAAGGGCGAACCGTCTCTCTCGCCAGCTGTGATTCAAATGCGGCGCGCGTTCAGCGCCTCCCCTCTCCCGTGCCTTTAATAATCTTTTGCAAACTGACAAGGAAGTGGCTTCATGCCTGCACTTGCATTAACATTTTCAACGCGAAATAACAATTATTTAATATTATAGGATGTGCTTGCATTGACAAACATTTTCAAAGTGAAATAAAAATTATTAAATATTATAGGATGTGTTGACAAACATTTTCAAAGTGAAATATAAAATGTTTTTGAAAGTTATCAACATCAAAGTTGAGAATAGCCTTGGGTCATTTAATAACCTCACTGCTCATCTGCATATTACTCGTGACTTGACTTTCCCTACATGTAAACAAAATGTTTTTCTTTCTCACACGCATCGTGCTTTCAGACAATGGGAGGATTCTAAATAAAACTGGGGAAAACGCACAAAGATCAAAACACAAAATGTATTGTGAAAGTTTGTATGCTACACTGGACCTTTGAAAAAAACCCACAACAGCATCATACAGAAAAAACAAAACAATTAGGCTAACATAACGTTGATATTCCTGAGATTCTTGAAGTGCTGACTCCTGACTTAAATTTCTTTCACACCTGCACGCTATATTCACAAATACATGGGTGCAACTACACAAAATGAAAAAACCTGAAAGGATGGGGTCTAGGGGCAATGTCCCCCTGCAGCTGAAGAAAAAAATGATTTATGAAGGTAGCTTAGTTTTCTTTTCCCACAATTTATACAAATGCTTATTTTAAAGTGTTTGAAAAATACAGTAGACACACAAAGATCGTGTTTGACAAATTTAAAGAAAAGGTAATTCCTGTTCTGGTAAAATTCAAACACAGGAAATCCTTGTATACCAGGAAAAGTTGCACCCATGCAAAAATAAATATGCTTCAGCTATTTATTTTATTTTATGGATTTTGTCAAACAAACCTTTTGTTTTTCCTTGGTTCAAACAAACAAAAAAACCACCATCGATCAATTTCAACCATATGACTACAGTAGTTTTAGTGTTTTTCAGTCATGCACAGTATTACACTAACTTGGGTCGGAACTGAAGTTGATGCTAAATCACATGATCTAAAACAAAATTAACCCTCTTGCATTCAAAAGTCGGACAAAACTGGTCAGTCGGAAGTTGCCTCTAAGTATTGGAGTCAGTGAAAACCTGCCATAGCTTGCCCCCACTCTGAAACCTCCTCTGATGAACTTTCTATCAGGTACAAACTTCTGGCTTGTTATACACACGCTATGAAGAAGCTTCTCACTTGCAGTGAAGCGATGGTAACTGTATGGAGCTCCGTTTGCTTTACAAGAGATTTTTCTCGAAAATGTGGGAAACAATGGGAGACTCATCTGTTCAAAAAGTTCCTTTCCCCTTCATAATTTCAATTTCAATCTCACACACAAACCGTGTAAAGTGTGCGCGTGCGTATATATATATGTGTGTGTGTGTGTGTGTGTGTTCTTTCTCTCTGTCTCTCCCTCTCTCTTCTCCATCTCTTTCTCCCCCCCTCCCCCCCCCCCCAATGCCCTTTCATCCCCCACCCCCTCTGTCCCTCTCCCCCCCTCTCTCCTTCACTCTCTCTGCCTTTCTCGTAATATTGTTTTACATTCACATATTGTTTGGGAATTTGTGAGCTCGTTTGACACTCCCTCCCCGAGAATTTGTGAGTGCATAAATGGCGTGCGTGTTGAAAGGGTGAGGTGGGTGGGGGTGGGGGTCTGTTTGTCCATGCCTTGATTTTTTTCCTTTTTATCTTTGAAATGGTGTCAATAATGTGTATGTGAAAGGGGTGAGTGGGATGAACGGTGTGAGCATTTTTTTCTTGATTGTTTTCTCTCGTAATATTTGTAAAGCGCTCTGAGGATGATTTTTTATCATCGAAGAGCGCTATAGAAGCTTTATTTATTATAAGTACCTGAACACTGGAAGAGGTCTTTCAGTCACCAAATGTGAATGCAAGAGGTTAGTACAGGCCAGAATCTAGCCCTGGATTTGCGGTTCAAGTTCACATTATAATGCATAATGTGATATGAAGGATAGTGTGTGAGTTTGGTAACCTTTATCTACCATGTGAATGAAAGTTTTGGATGGGTGTTTGGCGTCTCTTAATAAATTTACCATTTACTGGTAAAGGTCAAGATGTGCCACCCCCCCTACATTTCTCGGTTGTTTCCATTTTTCCGTTCTTGCCTTTCTTACCAAACATTAAGCTGTATTTTATTAACCTTTTCAGGTAATTATCTTTGTTGAATAATTAATCGCAGTCATGATAAAGGCCATTATCTAATACTATGTAGTGCAGTACACCGCAGCATTTGTCACAGTCCTGGTTCATTGCGTTTTTCCGTCTTGCCTTTATCTTCTACTATTATTGAATGCATGTGTTTCATTATGTAAATGGATGAAAATTAGTGTTAAATATAGCAAACGATAGAGGATGAAGTACTCAATCTGCAGTAAGAAAGGCAAGAACTGAAAAAATGGAAACAACCGAGAAATGGAGGAGGGGGGGGGGGGCGCATCTTTACCTTTACCGGAGCACTTATTATATTTTATTAGGTGAAGTGAAGTGGTTTCTTTTAAGCTGCAAACTCATTCCTTCTGTAAATCAAGTCTTAAGCTTCAGCTCAAAATGGAAGTTTCTAGTGACAAAAATTGTCTAGTAAGTCTTTTATGACTGCCATAAGATGCACACAAAACAAATTACGACAGATTTGACAGAACATCGTTTTCGAACAGCTGCAAAGTCATAAGAGAGCAAGGAGTCAGCACACGCAAGCTTGCACACACACACACACGAAACGCTTACCGACATAGCCATGAAGTAAATCACCAAACACTAAAGTGGGTAAATGAAGACTGGGAAAGAGATACAACATGAAACTGACGAACCAATCAAATTTAGAAAACGCACATTGCTTATCAATAAGTAAAACTTCGCTTACACTTGTCACTTATTCAGGTTCAGCCACTCAGTTACTTCGGCAGCTATCACGCATTGCCAAAAAAAAAAAAATCACTGACAGTAACTGGACGATTGACGAAAATCAGCAATACCAAGTGTCCTTGCTGCTCTTTAGATGACATTATTGACAACAGCAACGATGACAACGACTCTGATGGTCAGGGCTCCCAATCGTCCCGCAAAACAAGGGGTCCCAGGGACTCCTTCACTTACAGTATAGAGGGTCCTAGAGGAGGGATAGAGTGTCCCAGTGGCATTGTGAATGCTAAAAAGAATTTTTATAGTGCTTCCCTGGGACCCCCTGCGCATTCTTTTAGAGGGTCCTTTAGAATTCTAGTGCTTCATAGACCCCCAAATGGGGGTCCCTGGGAGCCCTGATGGTATTAGGTCATGATTGTGTGTTGATGATGATGATGATAGTGGTAGTGGGCATGATGGGTGATAACGATGACCACAATGATGATAATGGATCATGATGGTGATAATGGACCACGATGATGATGATAACAATGATAATGGATGATGATGATAATGGATGATGATGCTAATGGACCATGATGATGATGATGATAATGGATGATTATAATGGACAATGACAATGATGATCATGGATGATGATGATAATGGATGATGATGATGATAATGGACAATGATAATGATGATAATGGACAATGATAAAGATGATAATGGACCACGATGATGATGATAACAATGATAATGGATGATGATGCTAATGGACCATGATGATAATGGATGATGATGATAATGGACAATGACAATGATGATCATGGACGATGATGATAATGACAATGGACCATGACGATGACAATAGTAAAAATGATGATGGAAAAAAAGAAAAAAAGAATACTTGATGGCGGGATCTTTTTTTAAAGTTTTTTTTACTTTTTCTTTTCATGACGAAACGCTGTCCATGTTAGTTACTGGCCCACAGGAAAATGCTGCTCACAAACAACAACAACAACACAGGCGGTGTTTCGTCATTTCTGCCTGCCCCTCCCCCCGTGGGATTTGCGGGTGTAGCTTGAGGCTGGCCCCGTATCCCAGGGCAGTTCAAACTCTCTGAAACGTAAAAAGACACAAAGAACCAAGGGTAAAGGTCAAGATGTGCCCCCCCCCCCCCCCCCCCCCTACATTTCTCGGTTAATTGTATTTTTCCGTTTTTGCCTTTCTTACCATACATAAAGCTGTATTTTAGGTTTTTTTTTTATAGCTAATAACCTTTTTGGAATACTAACCCTAGCCCTAACTCTAACCCTAACCCCCCACCCTATAAGACGGAAACACGCAACAAACCACAACTGTGACAAATCGCGGTGTACTGCAGTACATAGTGGGGGGTAGGGTTAGGTTTAGGGCTAGGGTTAGTATTAAAAAAAGGTTATTAGCTACAAAAAATCCTAAAATACAGCTTTATGTATGGTAAGAAAGGCAAAAACGGAAAAATACAATTAACCGAGAAATGCAGGGGGGGTGGCACATCTTTACCTTTACCGAACCAAGATTACTGTGAGGAAGGTACCATTTTTCGGACTATAAGGCGATACTTTTTCCCCAGACTCAGACCCCTGCGCCTTATAATGTGACTGATGAAATAGTAACAAAATATAGTACCATATTTTTCGGACTATAAGGTGCACCCTTGTATAAGGCGCACCCCCCCCAAATGTTACCCAATTTTCAGATTTTGTTACTATTTTATTAGTCACATTATAAGGCGCAGGGGTCTCAGTCTTGGAAAAAGGTATCGTCTTATAGTCCGAAAAATATGGTGACAAAATCTGAAATTTGGGTAAAATTGGGGGGTGCGCCTTATACAAAGGTGCGCCTTAAAGTCCGAAAAATATGGTAAGACAAGTCAGGCTTTTGGTCATACGTAGGTTCACAAAATTTTCATCACACACACACACACACACACAGAGTGATTCTGCATAGGTGCAACTTTTCCTGGTATGCAAGGATTTCCTGTTTTTGAATTTTACCAGAAAAGAAATTTCCTTTTTTTAAACATTTGTCAAACACGATCTTTGTGTGTCTACTGCATTTTTCGAACACTTTAAAATAAGCATTTGTATAAATTGTGGAAAAAGCAAAACTAAAATACTGTCGCAAATCAATTTTTTTCTCGAGCTGCAGGGGGGACATTACCCCAAACCCTGGCCTTTCAGGTTTTTTCATTTTGTGCAGTTGCACCAAAGACTGTATAGGGGAAGACAAGCATCAGGTCTCTTTTCCCTATATGAGTAGTGAGGACAGAAACACTGGTTATGTCCCTTTTAAACGTGACACATTTACACGTCGATAGGCCAGTTGAATTCTCCGTTCAAATTTCAGTCTGAGTTTTTGGATAGCCGCCGCTGTGAATGGTGTATAGCTACCCCACTAACGATAACTCTATCAGCCCGGTTCGCTGTAACTCTTAAGTAGTCCATCTTACCCTTTGAGAATCTTTGGTTGCACCCATGAATCTGTGAATGAATGCATTATAAGAGTGTGTCGATGTGTCAAAGTTTGTGTGCTGCACGCATACATAAGAGGGTGTTGCCGACTACAACTTCTTCTTCTTCTGCGTTCCCATGCCATATGGCCATAATGGGTAAGGTACGCATGTGTCCGGTTTTCAGTTTTCACTGGTCTCCCTGCTGCGCACAGCCGACACATTCCGATTTCGGAGGAGCTCAAAGGAGAAACATTAGGAAGTTGTTTTTTTAAAGGCAGGAGAATGGGCCAATAAGTCAGAGAGAGATAGTAGATGATAGAAAGTAAAGGGAAAAGGCAGAGTCAAAGAGAGTGGCAGATTAGAGGAAGCTACAAGCACAGAACTTCCAGAAGGTGGGGAACTATATTTTACGAAAGACCCCCCCCCCCCCCCCCCCCCCCCCCCCCCCCGGTATCCCCACGGGGAGCCGACTACAGCAATAGTGAATGCACCCTTCACTGCAATAGTCGCAGTGATGAGACGTCAGTTTCAGGTCATACAACACCACACAAATTTGAAGTGATTGTGCGCAGTGGTTCATAAGATATTAGTATTACGCAGACAGACAAATATAAAAAACAACAACAAAGAAACAAGACACACAAAAGCCAAATGGTAAAAGAAAACCCCCATCAACAACAACAAATTTGATTACGATCCACAAACGTATTGTTCTTTGCGTTCTGCTGGAGTTTCTTTACAGTTATTGTTCTTTATTACTATTCTTAGGTGAACGAACGCAAAGGGATGTAATTTATAGTCGTCACAACACTATCCATAGAAAGAAAGATAATAACAAAAGAAAGTACTGTCATTTTCCGACTATAAGGCGATATATTTTTCTTCAATTTCGACCTAAGAGCCTAATAAACGAGGGCGCCCTATTAGTGAACAAAATCATGAGAAGAGGCAACGATTGCCGTGCTCAGTACAGTCTACTGTGAGTCAGACATCGAAAGTGGTAACGAGTCGCCGATACGACGAATACTCACGTTAAAATGCTTCAAAATCCCTATTATCGTCCGAGATACCGCCCAACAGATGCCATAACCCTTCATTGGACGTAAAAAGCATCGTTGTAGAGCTGAAAATGCCATAATTCTACCAGTTTTCGCGAAGAAAAGTCCAAACACAACAGCCGGAAGTGGCACAAACGGAAGTTTGATGATTTGAAAAGGGAGCCAACTCTCGTTTATGACAGCAGTAATGGCAGTTGGCAAGTCTTTACCGAACGCGTACAGGCTTCGAAGTTTGAATTTCTTTTGTGAGGTGCATATCACCTTATAAATGAGGGTGCCTTTTGCATTAATTTTTTCAAGTTTTTCTTGAAAATTGCCCTACTCGCCTTATACTAAAGATATTCTAAAAGGGAAGATAAGCATCCGGTCTCTTTTCCCTATATGAATAGTGAGGACAGAAACACTGGTTATGTCCCTTTTAAACAGGACACATTTTAGACGTCGATAGGCCAGTTGAATTCTCCGTTCAAATTCCAGTCTGAGTTTTTGGATAGCCTCCACTGTGAAAAGTGTACTGTCCCCACTAACGATAACTCTATCAGCCCTGTTCGCCGAGCTCTTAAGTAATCCATCTTACCCTTTTAGAATATCTTTGCTTATACACAGCAGCGCCTAATGATCCGAAAAATACGGTAATTGCAAAAGTTAATTTGCAAAGATTACAGGGTTTGTACAGATCTGTGTCAAAAGAATTCCAGGACTATTCCAGGACCAGTTTACTAAATTTCAAGGACTCAATCTGGCATACCGGTCAATGTCGGTTTCGTTCCCGCCTGAGTTGCTTGTGCTTCTGGCCTTGACAATGGCTTTTTACAGCACTCTCGTCCATGCTGGTGATGTCAAAGTTCTTTTAGCACACTGTGCAGCAGCTTTCAGTTTTGAACTATCTGTTGACGCAGCTAACCAGCTCTGATATTCTTTTTTTTTTGCAGCCAAACATCGTTGAAAATGCAGTCTCCATTTTGTTGGAAAACGGAAGTACGGCAAAGGAAAGTAATTTCAGCGGCAGACAACACGCGCAAACGTCGTCTGCTATGATCGCGATATCCGTATGACCTTAAAGGTTTTTTTATTATTTTTTATTTGAATTTAGTTTTAACCTTCAATTATGTTTTGTGGAGGAGAGATTTTGACTTTGATGGATTGAGATTAAGGACGTGGTGAGACGATTTTGAAAATTCCAGGAGTTTTCCAGGAGTCTTGGGGCCTTTGCTGTTTTTCAAGCACTTTTCAAGCCCTGGAAAAGGCCATGTCAATTTCCCAGTACTTTTCAAGGTTTCAAGGACCCTGTACGAACCCTGAAATAAATACAATAAATACTCACCCAGGTTCAATATGGGGCACGGACTGTCCGAACACTGTGACAGGCAGGCTTTCTGAGATTTCTACATGGGTCACTGAAACCAGAAAACCACAAATGGTCACACTGTCTCATTCACAGGGCTGGGTGGAAAAAAGCTGTCACTGCTTATCTCATATTCCCTGTCTCATTGACAGGGCTGGGTGGAAAAAAGCTGTCATTGCTTATCTCATATTCCCTGTCTCATTGACAGGGCTGGGTGGAAAAAAGCTGTCACTGCTTATCTCATATTCCCTGTCTCATTGACAGGGCTGGGTGGAAAAAAGCTGTCATTGCTTATCTCATATTCCCTGGTTAAATAAAATGTTGTTTTCGTTCTCGTTGAACCCGAGTCCTAGCGTCTGGTTTAACCCCTTCACTGCCAGAAGAAAACGGAGAAATGATCAATGTTGTTATTATAAAATTTAAAAAGAGACTGGTTAGACTCAATCTGAGAAAATGGTCTAGAGATGCATCTTTCCTGACTTGTCTGAACCAGAGGTGTAGAGTGGCACAGTGGTAGTGCGTTCGTTCACCTCGTGTCAAGTAAACCTGAGTTCGAACCTGGGTACAGGGTTTTTATCTCCTCTCACTTTGCACTAGGCCTTACGGTCTGAACGTGAAGTCTTTCGGATGAGACAATAAACTGATGTCCCATGTGCCCATGCACTTAGCACACGTTAAACCCAGTGGCAACGAAAAAGTTGTCATTTAGTCAAAATTTACACACACACACCCTCCCCCTTTCCTTCCTCAGTCACCAAAATCACATTAAAAAAAATACATATTGGGTGGCGCGCCTCTGGCTGCGACTTCTCTCCGAATTTCACAGAGATGCCTCTGTGACTATAAAGTACCTAATACCATCATTCTAGGGCAATGACATCAAAAGGTATGGCATCATCAACGACATCACGCACCAAGTAGTAGACACAGGACTGGGGTTTTAACTTCAGGTTTAGACATAGGGAAGTGGTAGATCAGACTTTTTTTTATATATAGACTTTATGTAGAACGGGGTTAACCTCTCTACAAGGCATCCACAAACTAAACATTTATCAGTGTTAATAAATGTGTGTGTGTGTGTGTGTGTGTGTGTGTGTGTGTGTGTGTGTGTGTGTGTGTGTGTGTGTGTGTGTGTGTATGTGTGTGTGTGAGTTGTTTTGTATATGCGTTGTTGCTGGTTTGTGTCATTCTTAAACACTATTTTTGTTGTCTACTTGTTGATGAATATTTGATTGTAAAGCGCTTTGGGCTCATTTGAGGTAAAGCGCTATATAAATGTACTATTATTATAATGATTGTACAGATTTACATTACAAGGAACAGATTTTGTTTTCCTCAGAGATTTAATAACTCATTTGGAAAACACAAGTGCATGCAGATGTGTGAAAATCAATCAGCAATTTCACTTGTTTTCCTGAGCTACACGTTGGCATGGTGGGTCTTTAACATTAAATAAGGTATTTCTTTTAGTTTTATTAAACTGAGAAGAAAAAAACACCTGGGTTCCATAGGTTGATAACGCCTCAGAAGATGTCTGTATAATTTGCTTGTTTCCTGCTATTTCTAAATGTGACCCAGGAAAGGGACATTAAGTGTCAAAATGACTATTCTGAGTAAATGATACATTTGAAAACTTCAGACAATTCTCTTTCTAATGATATAAGAACCATTCTTGTATCTTTTTCCATTCCTGAGTTATGAGCATTTAAAGTTAGTAGGGTGAGCGTCTACCATTTTGAGAAAACTTTTGTGCGTCTCTATGAAAACTATCTTTCTATCATCTACTATCTTTCTGACTTATTGGCCAATTCTCCTGCCTTTTTCCCCCCAAAAAAAAATTCTTCCAAATATTTTTTCTCCTTTGAGCTCCTCCGAAAGCGGAACGTGTCGGCTGTACGCAGCGGGGAGACCAGTGAAAACTGAAAACCAGACACATACCTACCCCATTATGCAAATACGTAGCACTAAAGGGGTTAGAAAATAAATCAATAAAATACCCCCCCCCCCCTCCCCCCTCCCCCAAACCAATCCACTCACAATCTTCAATGCTGGGTAGTAGGGTCTTCAACCGGGTTTCGCTTTGTGCGGGACCGGGGTTATTCTCCTCGCTGGCCCGCAGCTTCTCGACAACTTTCTGCTCACGCATGCGCTGGATATCCCACCTATAAATAATAATAATAACTAACATTTATAGAGCGCCCTTTCTGTCTTGAGCTCACGGCGCTTCACAATTATTAAAACAAACACATAGATCATAAATAAGCTACAATATTAACTATCACAAACATGCACACAGCCACAACACGCACGCACACACCCACACACAATGTGGGGAACATAGTTTTAAGGCAGGAAACAGGACAAGGAAGAAATCAGAGGTATTGCCGAAAGAGGTGAGTTTTAAGAGCGGTTTTGAAAGATTGGAAAGATTTAGCAGAACGAAGTTCATATCACGACATATGGTAAGGTGTTACAAACAAACAAACAAACGAAGAACAAACACTGCACAGGCATCAGAATACTCCAGAATCCAATCCGCAGACGAACAACACTCGCCATGACTCAGAGTCGACATCAAGTCGCACCCCACAAAACTCGTAGATCATATCCTCTAAATCGACTCATTTAAAACCCAAATCACAATCAGTCATCAAAACAAACTCTGAAACAGTGAAAGTAAGAGTCTAGAGAGCTCTAAACTCAGAAGAAAAAACAAACATGGCCACGATTTTTCGTTTCCGAAGGCGTAGTATGAAAACAAACCGTTTAAGAATACCATTTGAGAATAAGATTGCGCTGCCTCATGAAGTACAAACCGCGGCCGGCAGTGCCAAAACCGCGGCCAGTGGCTACCAAAACCGCGGAAATCCGTGGATCCGCGGGCCATTCTGCTGCCTGACTACAATATGACTGTAGCCCAAGATGCCTTGGCTGAGGCTGTGTCAGACCAGTTGACATAAGCTAGAACGCCAAGGCTACATCAAAATGTTGCTATGGTCTGCATGGCTGTGCAGGGGATTGTCTTAAGCCGTGACAAGATCCTAGCATAACATCATCAGTCTAAAATCCTCCGAAAGTCGGAGTGTGTCTGCCGACTTGGCGGGGTAATCAAAAAACGGTCACACACGTAATGTTCTCATCCCTAGCTATTATTAGGTATTAGGTATTAGGTACTTTATAGTCACAGAGGCGTCTCTGTGAAATTCGGGTTGCTCCCACCTGGAGAGCGCGTCGCAGCCAGAGGCGCGCCACCCAATTTTTATTTTTTTATTTTTGCATGCGATTTTTGTCACTGATGAGGGGGGGGGGGGGGGGGGTAAATTTTTACCAAATGACAACTTTTTCATTGCCACTGGGTTTAACGTATGCTAAGCGCATGGGCACATGGGACCTCGGTTTATCGTCTCATCCGAAAGACTCCACGTTCAGACCGTTAAGGCCTAGTGCAGAATGAGAGGAAAAAATCCCCTGTACCCAGGTTCGAACTCGGGTTTACTTGACACGAAGCGAACGCGCTACCACTGTGCCACTCTACACCGAAGCTGGTGCATTTTGTACCATAGTGTTCAAGTGATTCGGCTGTTGGGATGATCCCTGGAGTTTTTAAGCCAGGGTAAGACAAACAAACAAAACTGTAGTCCAAGTTAAATGACAATCACTGCTTCAAATCCATGAGTTTTATTTGCACGTATGTGCATGCACGCGAGTGAACGCGTTCTTGCACACAGACATACACACACAGACCCACACACATTTCATCAAACACACAGAAAACACATTCTCACTGAAACGCACACACACTTACACAAACATACATTTGTACAAACACGCACATATGCACACACACACACACTCACATACACAAACACACACGTGCACTCACATTCACAGACACATACTCGCACTCACCCCCCACCTCTCTCTAGCCGAACACAATCTCTGCTGCACACACATACACTCATACACATGCAAGCACATATACCCACACAGCACACACACAACACACCTGCTCGGAAGAGCGTCCGTGGGCGCACGCACACTGACACTCGCGCACACGCTCATAAATTACATATACACACACACACAGAGTTCATTTCCAGTCCTCTGTAAAAGCACATCAAGAAATCAGACCAAGGAGCGAGAAGAAAAAAAAAGCTTGATGCAAGTAAAAGAATGGACAGACCTTTTTCTTCTTTTTTCCTCCATTTCATGTTTTTGATGACGCTTCTGATACGCCTCGTCTGTAATGTTCTGCACGCATACCATGTTTAACGTGAAACAACAGTACATATAATCTCCAAAGATCAGATACATTCAGTTTGCTACAAGAACAAAATGCAGTTCAATGACAATCACTGCTTCCAATTCGGGAAAAAACTAGGGGAGAGCACTTCGTGAAATTAGAGTTGATTACCTCGACTTACTCGGTCAAAACCCCAGCAACCATGGCGGCAAAGCTTGAAACTACAGGATGCGAGTCAGCGACTTGCAAACATTTGTTTTAGAAAAATAAGGGGTGGCCAGTTGCTACAAAGTGATAGAACTTGCAAACTGTGACATAAAAATATAAATTACATCACATTCAGAATGACGCACTGCGTTCTATATGCTGTGTGTCTCCTCAAACACACGAAGCGAGTACAGGATTTACCTGAAGGTAGAGTAACTTCCCCTACTTGACTGATTGAATTAGGCAAGATAACTCCTACACACCATGAAATTACTCCCCTTAATTATTTCCTAACAATTCCTATTGTCAAAGAAGTAATCAATATACAGAAAAGAAAATTAAAAAAAAAAATCTACTTAGAACTTACTTCTGTTCCTTCTAACTGGTATCTGTTTGTAAGTATATTTATTCTCCACCCTGGCGTTTCCACTGAAAAAAACACCCCACTGTCAATCAATAACACAGACATAATACAAACTTTATGAAACAAATAAGAAAAACACTGCAAAGTAATTCTTTCAATCTTTAAAAGAAAACTTGTGAGCATCATATTGAAGAATAAGTGAAAAAAAAAGCCATTGACATATATTGCATTAAAATAGAGATGACTCCAAAAAACCCAAAACACAACAACAAAGACACACACACATAACAATGATTCATTCTTTTCACTAATGCAATAAACTTGCACACTGTATAAACACACACACATGCACAACAATCATTCATTCTTTTCATTCATATATGCAATAAACTTGTACACACTGCATAAACAAACATACACATACACCCGTACACATGGGCTTGCACATCCACTACACATACAGACATACACACACACAGTTTCACACACACACACAAACTCAACTCATACAAGATATACAAACTCTCATTCTCACACACTCACAACACGTATGGACACACATCTTTCTTCTTCCAGTAATGTTCACCTGCCGTTTATCTGCAATTATTGACATGCATAGGAGTTCAAAGACGAAGATGCGCAGCACGGGATGAGATACGATTTGAGAATATCAGATAATAGAAAAGCGTTTGTTGTTTACAATGATACTGAAAGGATATGAAGAGCAGCTTGGTTGGGTATTTTACAAATTCAGCTAGGTATTAAATATTATATAATCATTTGTTGTTTTAAGATTATATAAAACATATGAAAAGATCAACTTGGCTGAGTATTTTGTAGACTTGAAATGGGTGGGGGAGGGGTTGAGTAAATTGTAATGAGATGCAAGAAATACAAACACCCACATAATAAACACCCCCCAACCCTCGATGATGAAATTCTGCTTAACGTCCTCCGGTCTGGAACAGACATATATGGCACATTAGTAGATATAAAGATGGTGGGAACGATCATGGAGGCAATGCCCGGAGGCAGTGCAACAACAGGAAAGTCCCGAATTTTTTACAATATACATAGATGTGTATGAAAACATCTCAATGCCAACCCTCCCTTACACTCGTCTCAACATAGGTCACACAAAGTCAGGGAGGAGGTCCCCAAACCTGAAGCTGGAATTCCTGAAAACCCCCAAACCTGAAATGAAAGATTGTGAAAAAACCCCAACCTGAAATGAAAGATCGTGACCCCCCCCCGACCTGAAATGAAAGATCATGACACCCCCCACCCCCCCACCTGAAGTGAAAGATCGTGAAAAAAACCCAACCTGAAATGAAAGATCGTGAAAACCCCCAAACCTGAATTGAAAGATCGTGAAACCCCCAAAACCTGAAATGAAAGATCATGAAAAAACCCAAAAAACTGAAATGAAAGATCACGAAAAAAACCAAAACCTGAAATAAAACATTGTGAAACCCCCCAAAACCTGAAATGAAAGACCGTGAAAACGCCAAAATGTGAAATGAAAGATCATGAAAACCAAAAACCTGAACTTCCTAAAATGTTCAACATTACGTTGCTTAGCAGGTGGGGGTAGAGGTCAAAACCTCAAACCCGAAACACTCACAAACAAATTGAAACTTTAATTAAGGGGTGGGGGATGGAGGGAGCATTTGTATGTCTAAGTTTGGGCGACATTGCATAATTGCTTACAAAACTTGCAATGACGTTTCCCTGAAGTTTCTCAGCTCGGGAATTCGTGCCTTTTAAAAAAAAAATTTACTGCTATTATTAGTATTATTACTATCAACTCGAAAAACCGATAGCCACAAGTTTTCACACTCCCAAAACCGGAAGCTACAAGTTTCAACACTCAACAAACAGAACAGGAAGCCACCAGTTTCGGCATCCCAAAAAACGAAAGCCACATGTTTCGGCATCCCCAAAAGCCACTAATTTTGGCATCCTATAAATCTGGAAGCTACATGTTTCGGCATCCTAAAAATCTGGAAGCTACATGTTTCGGCATCCTAAAAATCTGGAAGCTACATGTTTCAGCACCCTAAAAATCTGGAAGCTACATGTTTCGGCATCCTAAAAATCTGGAAGCTACATGTTTCAGCACCCTAAAAAGCCACTAATTTTGGCATCCCCAAAATTCGGAAACCACATGTTTCGGCACCCCACAAAAACTGGATTTTTTTCTTCTGGCATGTTGCGGAAAATGAGCAGCCGCCGTAGAAACACTGAAGGTTACCTTCCTCCCCGGTGACCACCTCCTTCTCATCCACAGGCTCCACAGGGTCCTCCACGGGCATCTCCACGCTGCACGACACGTGGTACACACACTCCGTGCGCAACACCGCTTCAGGGTGAGGGTCTTTCTCCTCTTCTTCCTCCTCCTCCTCCTTCACTCTGTTCTTATTCTCGTCCATGCGACCCTCTTCCTCTTCTTCCTCCTCGTCTACATCCACGTCACTCACTTCCTCATCATCGCTATCTTCACCCTCCTCTTCTTCCTCTTCTTCTTCGTCAGAAGTTCCAGATTCGGAAGCTTTGTGCTGTTGTTTCGACGCGGCTTTTTTCGCTTTCTTTGTCGGTTTCTTTTGAGGTTGAGGTTGAGTTTGCTTTCTTTTCTTGCTGGGTGATGGTTCGGCCTTGGTGGTTCTGGAAAAGAAAAGGAGTGGGTGGGATAATAATAATAATAATAATAATAATAACAATAATTAGCACTTACATAGCGCACATATTTAGAAAAACCTATTCATGGCGCTTTACAAAAGAATAAAAACTACAAACATTCCCACAAAGACAAACACACACAGGTCAGGTCAGGTAGGATGACTAGGCCTCGCGGCCTCTCAAGTGTCCTTTCTCTTGATTGGGATTTAAAAAAAATTTAAATTCAGCTGGCACAGCTGTGACGGTTTTGGTAGACTATCAGTCATACTGGTATTTTAATTTACTAAGGTTTGGGTCTTTGTCCAGGAGATTTTTAAATTTGTTAGTATCACACACAGACACACACACACACACGCACAGCAGGCACGCACACACCATGCACGAACACGTATACACACATGCGCGCACGCAGCCATTTACACACATACTTTTTTTTCTCCACTGTTCTCTCTCTTTACTTCTACACAAAACACATGATACACTGTTCTCACTCTCTCTTTACTTCTTACACAAAACACATGATACATGCACACTTACCATTCAATTATACGTACAGCACAATCAACCCTAGCATCTGCATAACCTGAAAGTTACACTAAAGTACTCTCCATCTCTTAACATGAAATTCAGGGGACAAAGATTTTGTGTGTGTGTGTGTTAATCATTATTTGTGTTAAGCATTAAGTAATAATATTAGTGGCCACTGCAACCACCACCTTTTGCAAGAGTGAATGCCCTTGGTGGGTGGGGGAAGATGGTTGAGTACTGACCAAATACGGGTACAACTCTCGCCAATAACATTATTTGAAGCCACTGAATGGCTGCCTTTTGCAAGAGTGAACGCCCTTTTGGATACTGACCAACAAGGGCTTAGCTCTTGCCGTCAAGGGCGTTAATACCCCTACTTGCAGTGACCAATAAAGAGGGGCTTTGTCCGTTGAAAGAGATTTTTTTGCGCTAACTAATATTTCATGTTATCCAGTTTTGTGCTAAGTGTACTCCACAGTAGAATACAGTATTGCAGTTTGCTCAAAGTCATAATGAATGAATGAAAAGGATGTCTGTTTATTTGTGCAGTGTGTGTGTGTGTGTGTGTGTGTGTGTGTGTGTGTGTGTGTGTGTGCGTGTGCGTGTGCGTGTGCGTGTGCGTGTGCGTGCGTGCGTGTGTGTGTGTGTGTGTGTGTGTGTGTGTGTGTGTGTGTGTGCAGATGTTAGTATTTTGTTTGTGCATGTGTGTATTAATTGCTCTGTGTGTGTGTGTGCACGCGCGTTTGCGTTGAACTGTTTCATCATAAACCACATTGATGCTTGTAATGCATTTTTTAATATTATATGGGTATCTCATCATAGGAACAAACATCCTAAATAACGGTATCTGTTTTGTTCATTTTACACAGGTCTATAAATAAAACGGCAAATGTTAAGATTAGCTCCCTCCGCTGTTCCATGGTGAAGTTGGCCAATCAGCTTAACGGAAAAGGTAAATCGGAGGGACCTGATTGGCCCTAACCCTTCACAGCGGAGGGAGCTGATCTTAACATTAGCCAATATAACATTTCGCCCTTGGCAAAAGGAACTGGCAAGACCTACACTTTGTTGTTTTTGTCGTTGTGCTCTGGTGCCAGATCTGGATCTTGCAGCAGCGCCAAGCTCTTTGCGTGGGCAAGCTGCGCTTCAAGCAGGTCATCCTTCTGCTTCAGCTGGACCATGCGTTTCTCCGTCTTCTGCAGCCGGCATTGTAGCTAAAATCAAATGGATAAAATCATCAATGAAGTTCCGAGTATGAAAAGTTTGCTAAGGCAAAAAAAAGTTTTAAAAAAAGTGTTGGTTTCCGGTTTCCTGACCGACCCTAGTTTTTTGGCCGCCGACCCTAAACTTTTTTTTGTGACGAATGGAAAAAAAAAGAAAACCAAAGTAAGCGAGCAAACAGAAACATAAAACATCATAAGTGCAAAAGCATACAGTGTTCGCAGTTTTACTAAAATATATACAGTGTACATGTAAATATATCCACGCACATGGACCGAACACAAGTTAAAAAAAGCAAAAAGCAAAAAAAAAGCCTAGCAGTAACACCTACCTATCCTATTTTTGAAACTGATGAAACCTCACTTTTTTTGGGGGGATGCCTAAAATGTAATGTTCATGGATGTGTATGTGTGAATGAAGCACGAAAAAGAAACACCCATCAAAATCAGCTAAATCAAAAAATGAAAAAATAAAAAATATCTAACTCACAACTTGATAGGCCATGAGGCATAGGCTTATGAGCCAGTATCACAATAATGTTTTGGTTCCAGTTTAGTCACTTTCATGCTAAAAAGTCTTTATAGACCTAAAAATATCGACTATCTCAAATAAAGTTTCAGTCCCATACAGACAAGTACACAAGTGTAAGCAGTAAGGTGACATTTTTGTGTCTCTTTCTTTTTTCTTTACAAGAAAAATGCAGAGGGCTGTTTCAGCATGCCCAAAAGGAACAGGGTTGAGTTTCATTAGAGGTCGCTATTCGCGCAAATAACTGTTACGCCAAAAGGGGTCTAAGAAATGACTTTACAAAATGTTTGCGGAGAAATATTACAAGTTCTTGTCTGGTTGGTCCAAAAAAAAAGTACATTTTAACTAAACCTTAATGGGCCAATCAACAGCCAGAAATGCATTAACCCCGTCCAAGTAACCAACGTGATAGTTCCGGATTGTTAGCGGCATGCTCAGTGTGGGGTAAGAACAAAACGTTAGCCAAACTATCGGCAAACGAAGGTGTTTCTTAGGACTGTTTTTGCCGAATCATGCTAACAGCTATGACATGAGCCTTCACTCTTGTGAGACGGACCCTGGAAATCAGGATTTGGGGGAAGGAAGGGGAGGGGGGCTGCTGAAGAGGATATCGGTAAGGCAAAAAAAAAATGTTTGTTTCCGGTTTCCTGACCAACCCTAGTTTTTTGCCGCCGACCCTAAACATTTTCAGAGCAGATGATGCAAGGGAAACAACCAATGCATTCGGCGCAGTCAAGGACCGTTACTTGCGCAGACTTTTGTGACCCTACATCCGCCAATGGCGGGCACTAGACACGTGATTACAGTTTCAATGCCAATGTGATAAATATATTCACACACATAGACCGAACACAAATGTTTAAAAAAAAAAAGCAGAAAAAAAAG
Source organism: Phymorhynchus buccinoides (assembly GCA_017654935.2). Classification (NCBI taxonomy): domain Eukaryota; kingdom Metazoa; phylum Mollusca; class Gastropoda; order Neogastropoda; family Raphitomidae; genus Phymorhynchus; species Phymorhynchus buccinoides. The sequence continues at coordinate 36,009,794 of CM065704.1, forward strand.
CCTACCTACCTACCCTATTAAGGGGATACGCGGCATACAGGTGGCGCTAATTTTCCCCTTGTGGCTGACTGTGTCGTAAGAAACACTACTAAAGGGTTTCAGTGAATGAATGACGTATGAATAAGATGACGTAAGAATGAAATGACGAAATTGTGAATGAAGTGGCCTACTCTCTCTGTGGTTTCATGAATGAATGACGTATGGATAAGATGACGTAAGAATGAAATGACGAAATTGTGAATGAACTGACCTGTGGTGATGGTGAAAATGATGTTTTACGTCCTCTCGGCCATAGACACATATGGGACATTTGTAAATACAAAGATGGTGGGAACAATACTGGCTGCAATGCCCGGAGGCAGTGCAACACCAGTAAAGTCCCGAGTTTGTATCAATATATATATGTGTAGCGGTAACCACGCCTCGGATAAACCTCATCGACTATGGTACCGCCACAATAAGTAAATGAACTGACCTACTCTCTCTGTGATTGATCGTGCTAGCATAATATGGGGGACTCCCAGTGGTGCAAGACATTTTTTGAAAATATACAAGTTTATTTATGTTTGTGAAAAGTATATCGCTAAAACGTTTGCATTGTTAGAATATAATGATTATTTTGAACATATTCATTTCTTAGTAGGTAACTACTAAAACCGCGTTACTAAAAGAACAAATCTCATAAAACTGTCAACAAAAAAGTATTAAGGGATATAACTCTTGGCATGAGTCCCGCGCGAAAATAGGGGTGGGGTTGAAAAAGTGTATGGGGTTCAGTAACAAGCACGGAGACATACTGTTTTTTTATCTTTATTATGCAGAGTAGAGATTATTTCATCTATTATTAAAAAACTAGAATTATTTTGTGTGTGTGTGTGTGTGTGTGTGTGTGTGTGTGTGTGTGTGTGTGTGTGTGTGTGTGTGTGTGTGTTGTGTGTGTGTGTGTGTGTGAGCATGAATGTGTGCTTGTGTGTATTTTGGTTTTGTGGGCTGTGTGTGCACGCATGTGTGTGTTTGTGTGCGTGTCTGTGTGTCTGTCTGCGTGCGTACGTTGTGTGTGAGGGTGTTTGTGTATGCGTGTTGGTGTATGTGGTCAGTCCATGCGGCTCAGTTGCTGTGGCTTACCGAATGGGGTATGAACGAGTTGGCGTCAATAATTGTGTGTTTATGTGTGTGTGTGTGTGTGTGTGTGTTTGTGTGTGTGTGTGTGTGTGTGTGTGTGTGTGTGCGTGTGCGTGTGTGTGTGTGTGTGTGTGTGCGTGCGTGTTCGCGTGTGCGTGTGTGCGTGTGTGCGTGTGTGTGTGCGTGTGTGTTAGAGAGAGAGAGATAGTTGCTTTGCATATGCACTGTTGGTGGTTAGTGTCACTTTTCTTTTTTTTCTTGAATGTTTTTAGGGTTTTTTTGTTTGTTTTTGTTTTGTTATCTGTTGATGAATAATTGATTGTAAAGCGCTTTGGGCTCATCTGAGGTAAAGCGCTATATAAATGTACTGTTATTATTATTATTATTATTATTATCTGATCGTTGAGGTTTTTTCTACAGGCATTTGAGCAATAACATTTTGGGAAATTTTTGTCAGTACAACAACAATTTTCCCAAATTTCCTATTGACTAAATTGAATTTTTTTAAACTTTGACAGAGATTCTAATGCGAAATAGGTTGTAGTATTAGGCAAATTTTATTGAAAGCTGTAAGTCACTTTAGTGTATGAAATAAATCCAGTTTTCAGTAGACCTGATTTTACAAAAAAAAATTGCCCACATTTGGACCATGAATTACAAGAAAAGTAGCACAGTGACCCCATTTTTTCTTCCTTAGGAGTATGTGTAGATTATATGACAAAAATCTGAATCATTTGTCATCGTGGGAAGTAAATGGCGCATATCCCCTTAACCCTTCACCGCCAGCCATATTTCAGCCAAAAATTTCCATTAAATATACCTGGGTAGAGAACAAAATCCATCTGCAGTATCGGGGATTCTTCTGTGACATACATAAAACAAGGTCTATCCTTACTTCCCAAAACTAAGACAAAGGGGTTTTTTTTTATAATAGACCCCAATTTGACGCATTTTAGTGACTTAGAAATTAAATCATTGTGGTGCTAAAATGCGACTTTGGAAAAGGGTTAAAAAAAGGGTTAAAACTGATGAAACCCCAGACATATTTTTTGTTTGGGCCTAAATTTGTTCATAATTTAAAATCTATCCCTCTAAATAAAACAAAAATTAAATTATGCCCCCTCCCCCCAAAAAAGCAATCTGCACATTTCTAATGTGGGGACTGAAGCTAAAAATAGAAATGGAAAATCGAAAGTACAAGCACCAATGTCATGTGACCAATCCATGATCTATTCAAGTTACCGTTCTTGAGCAGTCGACCCCTATGACCTACTTTTTTCTTTGTTTTTTTTAAAGATTGCAAATGGGATAGGCCTGTCAAAATAGTGTTTTCAACAACAGGCTAAAAGGTAGCAGGCAATATCCATGAATGATACTTGTTATAAATAATTTTTTTATATTTTGTTGAAAAAATTACGGGTACAGTAAAAATACGAAACCACGGCTTCACAATAATCGGACCAACTCAATGGATGTTTTACTCCTAGCCTATTTTTTTATTTTTATTTTTATTTTATAACCCAATTTGAATAAATATCGGGCAATAGACATAGGGCGTAGTGTTTTAACTATTTAGAATACGAAATTTCCTCATAAGATAGCTAACTAGAACTCATAGGCACATAACCACAAAATCAAATCAAACCTGACATCACTGAGAAGAATCGAATCCGCGGTAGACCGATACATTATTAGCTGATTAGCCTAGATAAGATTATCACGAATTGTAACCTTAATCTGCATTGTAAATACTAAAACTTAACACAAAATGCTAATATAAACTTTCATGAAGTACTTAATTAAAATAAATAAACAGCATATAAATTATAATCGCAGCATACGAATGACAGCCTTTGGCTTCGCGCTTTTACAGAAGTCAAAATGAAAGGATGACCTACAAAGCAGAGCAGTTTAGAAATTGAATCACATCAAACTCACCGTGTCCTTTTCGTTTCTCAATACTTTTATTTCTTTATCTTTATTCGCCAGCTGCTCCTGTTGGTGCTGGATTAGTTCGATATGAATTAGGAGAAGATCTTTGAGTTGTTGCACTTCCGAGCTCTGTCCTTCATCACTGCTGGTAGCAAACGAGAGCATTTTCCCAGCCATTTGTGAAAACGATTCGTCCGACTTTACACCATTCAGAAGAGGACTTGTCTTGCCTACTCCTTTCAACTGTCCTTCCTTTTCCTTGGCATACTTCAAACTTTCCTTGATAGCAAGCGATAGCTCCATTTCAAAATCTCCATTTTCTTGAGAAGTCTTTGTGGCCACTCGCCTCCGCGGTAGCCGTCCATCAGACCGATACCTAGAATCCATGGTGCAGTTTGATTTCATTATATTTCCATTTAGTAAACACTGAGGAACAACCTTTCATCAAGTAAAAAATAGCGCATCTATTTCTCAGGTAGTCTAGCCTAGATTCTAGCCCTCTTTTCCATTGTCAGTCACAGGAAATCCTTTGGTCTATTTTCGCCTTCAAGCCTAGAGAGCTGCCCGAGCACCTGTAAGTGTAGGGGTTTTCCAAAGCGCGTTTGCAAACGCTCTGGATCTTGTGGCTTCTTCTTCTTCTATTTAGTCGCCAAAGTCGTAGTCTTGCTTAGCATAACAAAGAAGGACATTAGAAACAATATGAACAGTTCTTCGCTGCCACGGAGTGGCCGTGAAGAGAAGAAGAAGAGTGGAACAAACCTAAGTGAGGTTACTGTCACCGCAGGCTTCGTCAGTGCATTTTCATCAGCGCTGACCCGTCCACTGACCACTAGGCCTAGACCATTAGTTTGTCTTAGTTCCCGAGTGAAGCTTCCGGAAGTATTGTCTTTGTTTCACTCGTCCGTCCGTCCGTCCGTCCGTCCGTCCGTCCGTCCGTCCGTCCGTCCGTGCGTGCGCCCGTCCGTCCGTGCGTGCGTGCGTCCGGCTGCGTTTTCTTGAAAATCATTCAATCAATTTCAATTAACTTTTAGTGTACACGTTTTAGAGTTAAGGTCAAGGCCATGCTGATTAAGGAGTTCAACCCCCCAAACACTTAATCACTAATATATCGCAAACTTTTGCACGTATATTTCAATGCGGTGTTTTTTTCCACAACGCTTTCTGATGAATCGCCGTGCGTCCATGCGTGCCGCGTTTAGACGTATTTTCTTGTTTCTTCTGTTTTTGTGGTGGGATGGGTTCCTGGGTTATATCCAAGGCGTTTTGAGCCTAAACTGTGATGTCCTTAGTGGTGGATCACCCTGGGCAGGGTCCTCAGGGTTTTGTGGTGGGATAGGTTCCTGGGTTAAATCCAGGTGATCCAGGGTGATCCTGCGAGTGATCCAGGGTCTTCTGGGGGGTGATCCAACACAAAGGATCACCCTCAGGAACACCCTGGATCAGCCTTAGGAACACCCTGGATCAGCCTTAGGAACACCCTGGATCACCCTCAGGAACACCCTGGATCACCCACAGGAACACCCTGAATTACTATCAGGAACACCCTGGATCAGCCTCAGGAACACCCTGGATCACCCACAGGAACACCCTGGATTACCTACAGGAACACCCTGGATCACCATCAGGAACACCCTAGATCAGTCTGAGGGTGATCCAGGGTTGTCCTGAGGGTGATCCACCACTAAGGACCACCTTGGAGCACCCTCAGAAACAACCTGGATCGGCCTGAAGGTGATCCGGGGTGTACCTGAGGGTGATCCAGGTGATCCACCACTAAGGACCACCTTGGAGCACCCTCAGAAACAACCTGGATCGGCCTGTGAACAATTTGCCAGCACAGTCTTGTGCATTGTAGACTGGGAAGAGCGCCAATTCGTTTTTTGTATGTTATGCATAATAATCAGTAAGTGTGTGTGTGTGTGTGTGTGTGTGTGTGTGTGTGTGTGTGTGTGTGTGTGTGTGTGTGTGTGTGTGTGTGTGTGTGTGTGTGAGAGAGAGAAATTGACAAATTGATGATTTAATGTCAATAGCTACAGAGCCATCATGACATGAGGGGTGTAATGAAATAAAGGAAAATGCAAACGAAAAATATCAGTACAAATAATCACATTAATTCTCACACAATGTCAATGTGAGTATGAAAAGATAAAATACTAGTACAAATATATGCTCAGCGCGCATATTTTCATCAAACCAAAGTCATTATCGTCCTATACATAATGACCAGCGGGTACTAAATAAGCCAATTTGTAATAGGGAATCAAACTGAGAGTGAATGTGATCTAAGTTTATATGATTCAGCAACATATTTTGCTAGCGAATTAATTAATAGCTCGTTTTCTAGTGTTAAAACACTCACCAAGCTACGCCTTTGTGTTACAGGGTCACTAAAAATAATACATTTATCACGAATGTGTTATTAGCCTTCACATCATCATCATATAGTAAAAAGCCAACTGTCCATCCGTGTGTGTGTGTGAAACACAAAACGGGCCTTATAACTCCGCCGTTTTTCGACCGAATCGCTTCAAATTTGCTGTGAGCCCTAACGGGGCGATGGCAACGGCAACCGAGGCGGCCGTATCATTTGCGCGGTTTCGCAAATGCGCGAAACGCGCATCCGCCGGCCTCTCGGCACCCGTATCTCCGGCGTTTCTGGGCCGATTGCCTTCGACTTTGGCAGGAAGATGGCCGGGGCCGGGGACTATCCGTGTGCCAAACCGAAAGCGAATCGATTCAGAAATGCCGGAGATACGGGCGCCGACAGGCCGCTTCACGTTTTCACAAACCGCGGCGTAACCAGACCCGACATTGACTCGAGATTTGGAACATGCGTGACCAGGGATAGTGACTATCGTCGTGCAAAATTTCAACAGCATCCGTTCATAAACACGCGCTATAAACCGATTTATTTTGCAGGACGCTAATTTCAACCAACACTTGACACATAACCAAAGACTCTAAAAGGGGAAGATGGACTACTTAAGAGTTACGGCGAGCCTGGCTGATAGAGTTATCGTTAGTGGGGTAGTTCACAGTGGCGGCTATGCAAAGACTCAGATTGGAATTTGAACGGAGAATTCAACTGGCCTATCGACGTGTTATGTCATAAAGATGTTTAAAAGGGACACAACCAGTGTTTCTGTCCTCACTACTCATATAAGGAAAAGGGACCATATGTTAGTCTTTTCTTTTCAATGTCTTTGGCTCTTTGTTTGCCTCCCCACCGGGAGCACCCTGCAGCTATTTTTATACAGACAGTGGAGAGAGAGAGAGAGAGAGAGAGAGAGAGAGAGAGAGAGAGAGAGAGAGAGAGAGAGAGAGAAACTGACTGGGGTGTGGGTGGGGGTGGGGGTGGGAGTAGAACGCAGCAAGCTTTTCCCCCCCCCCCCCCTAGGGATACTGGGAGAGGGGGGGGTCTTCCATACAAATAGTTCCCCCACCTTCTGGAAGTTATGTGCTTATAACTACCTCTAATCTGTCAGTCTCTTTCATTCTGCCTTTTCCCTTTGCATGCTGTTATCTACTATTGTTCTGCCTTTCCGGTCCATTCTCCTGCCTTTTTTCAAGAAATACTTTCAAAAAGATTTCCTCTAGCCGAAGTCAGACATGCTGGGCCTAATTATTCTTACTTAGGCGCATAACAGCAGCATGATGCATCTACGTTCGTAATTGACAGAAACCTGCCTGAAAGACCGAAGAAAAAGAACTTAGCCGAAGAAGACATGCTGGGAATTATTCTTACTTAGGCGCATAACAGCAGCATGATGCATCTACGTTCGTAATTGACAGAAACATGCCTCGAAGAACAAGAACTTAGAAGAAGAAGAAGAAGAAGAAGTACTCTCTCTCTCTCTCTCTCTCTCTCTCTCTCTCTCTCTCTCTCTCTCTCTCTCTCTCTCTGCTGCGTGCGCGAGGTCAAAGTGAAAATGATTATGAAACACTCTTTCTGCGATAGTGGGGGGATGGGGGGGATGGTGGAGGGTGTGGTGGGGGGTGTTCAAGGGGGGATGGGGGGGACGGGGGATGGTTGGGGGTGGGGTAGGGTGGGGGGTGTTCATGGAGAAGAATGAATGCTTTTTTTGTTTTAGTTGTGGGTCCCCAGATTTATTAAAACGGAGCTACAATGGTTGAACCACAGATTAAGAACCTCTCTGGTTTAACTAAGTAGGCTTTCAGTTCGTTTTTCCTTTTAGTCCTTTGCCGATCTACGATCGCAAAGGAGTATGTTTTCGTTCAAGTTTGTTTCCTTTTTTGGTTTGTTTGTTTGTTCTTCTTTTATGTCTGTCCCAAGGATCTCCCGAACCGCTTGACCGAATCGCTTCAAATTTTGTGTGGTTGTGTGTCCCCATGAGAGGAAGGCATCCGCGCAAAACTTTTTGCCGCCCTGACCTTGACCTTGGTGTATGACCTTGAAAACCGAAAACCGTTAAGGGGCCATAACTTCCACACAGGTCCTAGAGTCTTCAAACTTGGCATGGAGGTACTTTCCCTTATGGCCGTTCTGCTGATGGTGTACCAATGAAGGTCAAGGTCAAGGTCAGGGAGATCGGTATGCCTTGAAAGTGGTAGGGGTCTAATAATTGGGGGTTTCTCTCCCACGCATATCTCCCGAACCGCTTCACCGAATCGTTTCCAATTTTGTGTGGTGGCGTGTCACCATGAGAGGAAGGCATCCGCACATAAATTATTGCCTTTGTGACCTCCACCTTGGTGTATGATCTTGAAAACCGAAAATATTTAAGGGGCTATAACGTCCACACCGTTGGTCTTAGGAACTTCAAACTTGGCATGTAGGTACTTTGGCTTACGGTTGTTCTGATGATTGCATACCGATCAAGGTCACGGTCAAGGTCATGAAGATCGGTAGGCCTTGAAAGTAGTAGGGGTCTAAAAATTGGGTTTTCAGCCACAAAAGTAAAAATATAATATTTACGGACCCGGCAAAACCGGTACTTAGCGTTACCGGTACTTGGCGTTACCTGTACTAGGCGTTACCAGTACTAGGCGTTACCAGTACGGGGCATTGCGCTAGTTGAAATAAAAAGTGATACTCATCTTCCTTAAGATTGGATTTACAAACAGGACAAACAGTATCTACATTAATATTTTGTATTATGCAAAACCATTTTTTGTTACCATTTAGGCCTAATGTTCTGGTTTGAAATCTTGCAAGTGCACTTCGTTGCCATCTATCTGTAACAGCTGTTATATACTTCTCAACTTCAAGGCTACTTTTGAACGAGAGAAACCATTCATATTTTGGACTTTCTTCCATGTGGGAGTGCAAATTGTTTTTAGATATACAAGTCATTCGATCTGAATGCTTTATCGTGACCTACTTCTTGGTTCAGCCAGACTATCCCAAACCCATTTTCTGTTAGTAATTTCTGAGAGAGAGAGAGAGAGAGAGAGAGAGAGAGAGAGAGAGAGAGAGAGAGAGAGAGAGGGGAGAGAGAGAGAGAGAGGGGGGGGGGGGGAGATAGAGAGAGACTTGACACTTTGACACACAGACAGAGACGGGTAAAGTTCCAGAGAGATACAGACATAGAGAGAGAGACAAATAGTAAGAGAGACAGACAGATAAGCTTACACGTAATCCAACAGAAATAAGACAAAGAGAGACAGACAGAAAGACACACATAGAAACACATTATGAAAGAAGGGGGGGGGGGGGGGTATGTGAAAGTGAAAACAAAGACTTTTGTTTTCAAATCTGCCGAAGGTGTACGACAGAAAACTAATGATGAGTGAAAAGAAACTCCAGGGAGATCTGGACAGCAGAGGGTCTTCAGAGAAGAAATGGGTTATATTAGACAAAATGACGGATGCTGTTGACTTTAATTTCAAGATAAATAAGTAATATTTATAAAAGAAAGAAAGAAAGGAATAGACAAATGCTAAGCAATTCGAGCATTGTATTGGAGTTAAAGAAACCGGTAAAGGTCAAGATGTGCCACCCCCCTACATTTCTCGGTTAATTCCATTTTTCCGTTTTTGCCTTTCTTACCAAACATGAAGGTGTATTTTATGAACATTTTGAGCTAATTATCTTTGTTCAATAATTAATTGCAGTCATGATAAAAGCCATTATGTTATAGCCCCCCCCCCCCCACCCCCCCCCCCCCCCACCACACCCCTATGTACTGCAGTACTGCAGTACACCGCGGCATTTGTGACAGTCGTGGTTCCGACTGCGTTTTTCCGTCTTATAGGGGTGGGGGTGGGGTTAGGGTTAGGGTTAGGTCTAGGGTTATTATTCCAAAAAGATAATTAGCTGAAAAGGTTAATAAAATACAGCTTTATGTTTGGTAAGAAAGGCAAAAACGTAAAAATGGAATTAACCGAGCAAGAAACCCACTTTAGGTGGCTTATGTAAATAACATTAAAAAAACAAATTTCACGACCGGGAAAGAAAGTGTGTTATCGTAGCTTAGACTAGACATCTATAGAGATATCCATTCCCAAAAAATGGCAACAAAAACGTCTGGTTTCTGAAAATGGAAGCTTGCATGTCCACGCGAACAAGCTTAAGATGACGTGGCAGTGTCAAACAGTCGGGTTTAGGCTGACGTGTTCATTCACACGCAGTGTGGTTCCAGAGGAGTTGGAAGCAAGCAACCTTGAAGGAGCACCCAGATTCCAGAGAATTCAAAGTTGACATTTATTTTCGAGACCGAAAGGTAAACTTGATTATTATGTGTTTGTACTCTCCTCGAATACGGAGTGTGGCTGGCCATGTGGCGAGGTAATAAAAACGGTCACACACGTATCTATGTTCTCATCCGTAGCTGATGCACTTATATCTTCTTCTTCTTCTGCGTTCCCATAATGGGTAAGGTACGTATGTGTCCGGTTTTCAGTTTTCACTGGTCTCCCCGCTGCGAACAGCCGACACATTCCGATTTCGGAGGAGCTAAAAGGAAAAAACTTATTTGCAGGATTTTTTTTTTTTGGAGAAAAAAAAGCATGAGAATGGACCAGTAAGTCAGAAAGATAGCAGATGACAGAGAGCAAAGGGAAAAGGCAGAGTCAAAGGGAGTGGCAGATTAGAGGAAGTCACATAACTTCCAGAAGGTGGGGGAACGAGTTTTACGAAAGCCCCCCCCCCCCCCCTATATCCCCACGGGGAGTACCATAGTGTTTAAGTGCTTCTGCTGTTAGGATGATCCCTGGAGTCTTTTAGCCAGGATAAGCCAACAACAACCTCATTATGTTTGAACTGTTAAGGGGGCATCACACACATGCGATTTCTATCCAACTAGGGGAAGACGGGGTAAAAAGCGCATGGGCGGGTAAGAAGCCCACCCCAATTATCTCATGAAATGAAGCAAATTTCAGTCTCATTTTGCCCATGAGACGAGCGTTAATGTCTAGCATTCGTCTCATGGGCAAATTTGACTGAAATTTTCTTTATTTCATGAGATAATTGGGGTGGGCTTCTTACCCGCCCATGCGCTTTTTACCCCGTCTTCCCCTACGATCCAACTGTGGCGACGTCTATGAGGCATCATTCACGTGAAATACTTCCACCTTAAAAATATTTCTGCTGTTTTCCTTCACTATCCTCATGCACACCTCAACATATTACACGAATCTCATCAAATATCTGATACAACAAATACAGATATTTCATCAGATTCGTGTACACGGGGGAACTACAAATATACTGTACAAAACTAGTAAGATTTTATCAGATCCTTATTTTCTTCTTCTTCTGCGTTCCAAGGCCATATGGCCATAATGGGTAAGGTACGTAATAAAATTAAAAAAACCTATGTGTCCGGTTTTCAGTTTTCACTGGTCTCCCCGCTGCATGCAGCCCAACAGTACACATTGCGTAGGATTTCATCAGATTCTTCTTCTTCTTCTGCGTTCCGAGGCCATATGGTCATAATGGGTAAGGTACGTATGTGTCCAGTTTTCAGTTTTCACTGGTCTCCCCGCTGCATACAGCCCAACAGTACACATTGCGTAGGATTTCATCAGATTCTTCTGCGTTCCGAGGCCATATGGCCATAATGGATAAGGTACGTATGTGTCCAGTTTTCAGTTTTCACCGGTCTCCCCGCTGCATGCAGCCCAACAGTACACATTCCGATTTATGGAGGAGCTCAAATGAGAAAATATGGGAAGATGTTTTTTATAAAGGCAGGAGAATGGGCCAATAAGTCAGACAGATAGATGACACAAAGCAAAGGGGAAATGCAGAGTCAAAGATTGATGGAAGTTGCAAGCACAGAACTTCCAGAAGGTGGGGGAACTATTTGTATGAAAGACCCCCCCCCCCGTTATCCCCTCGGGGAGATCCGATTCATAATTTAGATAGTAGTATTTCACGAGAATCATGTCTAACTAATGTCACAGTCGGATAGTAGTATTTCACGGGAATCATGCCTAACTAATGTCAAAGTCGGATAGTAGTATTTCACGAGATTCATGCCTAACTAATGTCAAAGTCGGATAGTAGTATTTCACGAGATTCATGCCTAACTAATGTCACAGTCGGATAGTAGTATTTCACGGGAATCATGCCTAACTAATGTCAAAGTCGGATAGTAGTATTTCACGAGAATCATGCCTAACTAATGTCAAAGTCGGATAGTAGTATTTCACGGGAATCATGCCTAACTAATTTCAAAGTCGGATAGTAGTATTTCACGGGAATCATGCCTAACTAATTTCAAAGTCGGATAGTAGTATTTCACGAGATTCATGCCTAACTAATGTCAAAGTCGGATAGTAGTATTTCACGGGAATCATGCCTAACTAATGTCAAAGTCGGATAGTAGTATTTCACGGGAATCATGCCTAACTAATGTCAAAGTCGGATAGTAGTATTTCACGGGAATCATGCCTAACTAATGTCAAAGTCGGATAGTAGTATTTCACGGGAATCATGCCTAACTAATTTCAAAGTCGGATAGTAGTATTTCACGGGAATCATGCCTAACTAATGTCAAAGTCGGATAGTAGTATTTCACGGGAATCATGCCTAACTAATGTCAAAGTCGGATAGTAGTATTTCACGGGAATCATGCCTAACTAATGTCACAGTCGGATAGTAGTATTTCACGGGAATCATGCCTAACTAATGTCACAGTCGGACAGTAGTATTTCACGGGAATCATGCCTAACTAATGTCAAAGTCGGATAGTAGTATTTCACGGGAATCATGCCTAACTAATGTCACAGTCGGATAGTAGTATTTCACGAGATTCATGCCTAACTAATGTCAAAGTCGGATAGTAGTATTTCACGAGATTCATGCCTAACTAATGTCACAGTCGGATAGTAGTATTTCACGAGAATCATGCCTAACTAATGTCACAGTCGGATAGTAGTATTTCACGAGAATCATGCCTAACTAATGTCAAAGTCGGATAGTAGTATTTCACGAGATTCATGCCTAACTAATGTCACAGTCGGATAGTAGTATTTCACGAGAATCATGCCTAACTAATGTCAAAGTCGGATAGTAGTATTTCACGAGAATCATGCCTAACTAATGTCAAAGTCGGATAGTAGTATTTCACGAGAATCATGCCTAACTAATGTCACAGTCGGATAGTAGTATTTCACGGGAATCATGCCTAACTAATGTCAAAGTCGGATAGTAGTATTTCACGGGAATCATGCCTAACTAATGTCAAAGTCGGATAGTAGTATTTCACGGGAATCATGCCTAACTAATGTCAAAGTCGGATAGTAGTATTTCACGGGAATCATGCCTAACTAATGTCAAAGTCGGATAGTAGTATTTCACGAGAATCATGCCTAACTAATGTCACAGTCGGACAGTAGTATTTCACGGGAATCATGCCTAACTAATGTCAAAGTCGGATAGTAGTATTTCACGAGAATCATGCCTAACTAATGTCAAAGTCGGATAGTAGTATTTCACGGGAATCATGCCTAACTAATGTCAAAGTCGGATAGTAGTATTTCACGAGATTCATGCCTAACTAATGTCACAGTCGGACAGTAGTATTTCACGAGATTCATGCCTAACTAATGTCAAAGTCGGATAGTAGTATTTCACGAGAATCATGCCTAACTAATGTCACAGTCGGATAGTAGTATTTCACGAGAATCATGCCTAACTAATGTCACAGTCGGATAGTAGTATTTCACGGGAATCATGCCTAACTAATGTCAAAGTCGGATAGTAGTATTTCACGAGAATCATGCCTAACTAATGTCAAAGTCGGATAGTAGTATTTCACGGGAATCATGCCTAACTAATGTCAAAGTCGGATAGTAGTATTTCACGGGAATCATGCCTAACTAATGTCAAAGTCGGATAGTAGTATTTCACGGGAATCATGCCTAACTAATGTCAAAGTCGGATAGTAGTATTTCACGAGATTCATGCCTAACTAATGTCAAAGTCGGATAGTAGTATTTCACGAGATTCATGCCTAACTAATGTCACAGTCGGATAGTAGTATTTCACGGGAATCATGCCTAACTAATGTCAAAGTCGGATAGTAGTATTTCACGAGAATCATGCCTAACTAATGTCAAAGTCGGATAGTAGTATTTCACGGGAATCATGCCTAACTAATGTCAAAGTCGGATAGTAGTATTTCACGAGAATCATGCCTAACTAATGTCAAAGTCGGATAGTAGTATTTCACGAGAATCATGCCTAACTAATGTCACAGTCGGATAGTAGTATTTCACGGGAATCATGCCTAACTAATGTCAAAGTCGGATAGTAGTATTTCACGAGAATCATGCCTAACTAATGTCTGAGAAGAATGCGCTATATAAATGATTCACTATTATTATTATTATTATTATAGTAGTATTTCACGAGATTCATGCCTAACTAATGTCAAAGTCGGATAGTAGTATTTCACGGGAATCATGCCTAACTAATGTCAAAGTCGGATAGTAGTATTTCACGAGATTCATGCCTAACTAATGTCACAGTCGGATAGTAGTATTTCACGAGATTCATGCCTAACTAATGTCAAAGTCGGATAGTAGTATTTCACGAGAATCATGCCTAACTAATGTCACAGTCGGATAGTAGTATTTCACGAGAATCATGCCTAACTAATGTCAAAGTCGGATAGTAGTATTTCACGGGAATCATGCCTAACTAATGTCAAAGTCGGATAGTAGTATTTCACGAGATTCATGCCTAACTAATGTCAAAGTCGGATAGTAGTATTTCACGGGAATCATGCCTAACTAATGTCACAGTCGGATAGTAGTATTTCACGGGAATCATGCCTAACTAATGTCAAAGTCGGATAGTAGTATTTCACGAGAATCATGCCTAACTAATGTCAAAGTCGGATAGTAGTATTTCACGAGATTCATGCCTAACTAATGTCAAAGTCGGATAGTAGTATTTCACGAGATTCATGCCTAACTAATGTCACAGTCGGATAGTAGTATTTCACGGGAATCATGCCTAACTAATGTCAAAGTCGGATAGTAGTATTTCACGAGAATCATGCCTAACTAATGTCAAAGTCGGATAGTAGTATTTCACGGGAATCATGCCTAACTAATGTCAAAGTCGGATAGTAGTATTTCACGAGATTCATGCCTAACTAATGTCAAAGTCGGATAGTAGTATTTCACGGGAATCATGCCTAACTAATGTCACAGTCGGATAGTAGTATTTCACGGGAATCATGCCTAACTAATGTCAAAGTCGGATAGTAGTATTTCACGGGAATCATGCCTAACTAATGTCAAAGTCGGATAGTAGTATTTCACGGGAATCATGCCTAACTAATGTCAAAGTCGGATAGTAGTATTTCACGGGAATCATGCCTAACTAATGTCAAAGTCGGATAGTAGTATTTCACGGGAATCATGCCTAACTAATGTCAAAGTCGGATAGTAGTATTTCACGAGAATCATGCCTAACTAATGTCACAGTCGGACAGTAGTATTTCACGAGAATCATGCCTAACTAATGTCAAAGTCGGATAGTAGTATTTCACGAGATTCATGCCTAACTAATGTCACAGTCGGATAGTAGTATTTCACGAGAATCATGCCTAACTAATGTCAAAGTCGGATAGTAGTATTTCACGGGAATCATGCCTAACTAATGTCAAAGTCGGATAGTAGTATTTCACGAGATTCATGCCTAACTAATGTCACAGTCGGATAGTAGTATTTCACGGGAATCATGCCTAACTAATGTCACAGTCGGATAGTAGTATTTCACGGGAATCATGCCTAACTAATGTCACAGTCGGATCGCGGCTGGATTTACCCGTATGCAGTGTGGCGGCCCCTTAATTTAAGAGACGCTGATACGTTGGGTGTCAACCCATGCATTGACCCTACTGCTAACTAAAGACACTTGGGCTCATAGTGCAGTAGCCAAGGGGTGGATGCCTCATGCCTCCATTCGTGGAGCTGAACGACCCCGCCCACCTCCACGAGTCGCTCTCCCTGTGGGGGGGATACCGGGGGGTCTTTCGTTAAAAAAAATGGTTCCCCCACCTTCTGGAAGTTCTGTGCTTGTAACTTCCTCTAATCTGCCACTCTCTTTGACTCTGCCTTTTCCCTTTGCTTTATATCCTCTACCTACTATATTTCCGACTTAGTATTGACCCATTCTCCTTCCTTTTTAAAAAATATATTCTTCCAAATATTTTCCCTCCTTTGAGCTCCTCCGAAATCGGAATGTGTCGGCTGTACGCAGCGGGGAGACCAGTAAAAACTGAAAAAAACGCACACATGTACCTTACCCACTATGGCCGTATGGTCCGGGAACGCCGAAGAAGAAGAAGAAGAAGAAGAAGAAGAAGAAGAAGAAGAAGAAGAAGAAGGTGATTTCCCCCAGTAAAAGGTGTCCTTATTTCGTCTTCGCCGAGAGAGTGGGGATGTACCCTGAGCAGGGATTTTTCTGGATGCAAACTTACAGCCCAGCCTGCCAGAATAGCTGCCGCCTCCCATGCTGTCTAGACGCTATAGTTGGATAGGATTGAAAGGTACACACACCCGCACGCGCACATGCACACACACATTGTGCGTGCGCGTATGTGTGTGCGTGTGTGCATGCATGCCTGTATGTAGGGGAAGACGGGGTAAAAAGCGCATGGGCGGGTAAGAAGCCCACCCCAATTATCTCATGAAATAAAGAAAATTTCAGTCAAATTTGCCCATGAGACGAATGCTAGACATTAACGCTCGTCTCATGGGCAAAATGAGACTGAAATTTTCTTCATTTCATGAGATAATTGGGGTGGGCTTCTTACCCGCTCATGCGCTTTTTACCCCGTCTTCCCCTATTGGTGTGCGTGTGTGCATGCGTGCATGTATTTTTGCGTGTGCGTGTACATGTGAATGTATGTGTATGCGTGCATGTGTGCGTACGTGCGTGCGTGTGTGTGTATGTGCGTGTGCGTGTGCGTGCGTGTGTGTACGTGCGTGTGTGTGTGTGTGTGTGTGTGTGTGTGTGTGTGTGTGTGTGTGTACGTGCGTGTGTGTGTGTGTGTGTGTGTGTGTGTGTGTGTGTGTGTGTGTGTGTGTGTGTGTGTGCAGTGTCTACAATGAAGCGATCTCTCAGCTCTCTTCCCTTTCTGCTGATGGCTTGGGCTCTCCTTTTCAAGGGGACATTCGGTCAGTTATTTGTCCCTCATATCTCTCTCTCTCTCTCTCTCTCTCTCTCTCTCTCTCTCTCTCTCTCTCTCTCTCTCTCTCTCTCTCTCTCTCTCTCTCTCTCTCTCTCTCTCTCTCTCTCTCTCTCTCAGGGCTGACTGTAAAAAAGCACTGATGCTTATCTTATTACCCTTTTTAATAAAAAATATATGTACTATATACATGTTTAAAAACCGTTCTCTCTCTCTCTCTCTCTGTCCGTCACTGTCTTTGACTCTGCCTTTTTCTTTCTGTCATCATACTATCTTTCTGACTAATTGGCCCATTCTCCTGCCTTCCCCACAAATAAAAAACCCTCTTCCAAATAGTCCTTTAAGCTCCTCCGAAATCGGAATATGTCGGCTGTACGCAGCGAGGGGGTACCAGTGAAACCTGAAAACCGGACACATACGCATCTTAGCCATTATGGCCGTATGGCCTGGGAATGCAGACGAAGAAGCTCTGGTCTTACTGCGGCAGCCTAAGGGCTTATACTTGGCCGGCATTTGATGATCTTCCCCCATGCCCTCAAATCCTTTTGACCGAGAGAGTGGGGATGTACCATGGGCATCTAGACTGTACGAAATTCTAGCCCAGCCTTTCAGAACAGCAGCTATTCTCACTGCTATCTGGCAGCCGTGGTCGAAAACGACAACCTGACATAATATTAATAGTGATTCTGTTGACTTTTTCTTGCTTTCCCTTCTCCCTTCCCAGACTCTCACTGCTATCTGGCAGTCATGGTCGGAAACGACAAACTCACATAATATTAATAGTGATTCTGTTGACTTTTTCTTGCTTTCCCTTCTCCCTTCCCAGACTCTCACTGCTATCTGGCAGCCGTGGTCGGAAACGACAAACTGACATAATATTAATAGTGATTCTGTTGACTTTTTCTTGCTTTCCCTTCTCCCTTCCCAGACTCTCACTGCTATCTGGCAGTCATGGTCGAAACGACAACCTGACATAATATTAATAGTGATTCTGTTGACTTTTTCTTGCTTTCCCTTCTCCCTTCCCAGACTCTCACTGCTATCTGGCAGCCGTGGTCGAAAACGACAACCTGACATAATATTAATAGTGATTCTGTTGACTTTTTCTTGCTTTCCCTTCTCCCTTCCCAGACTCTCACTGCTATCTGGCAGCCGTGGTCGGAAACGACAAACTGACATAATATTAATAGTGATTCTGTTGACTTTTTCTTGCTTTCCCTTCTCCCTTCCCAGACTCTCACGGCTATCTGGCAGCCGTGGTCGGAAACGACAAACTGACATAATATTAATAGTGATTCTGTTGACTTTTTCTTGCTTTCCCTTCTCTCTTCCCAGACTCTCACGGTTCTTATGGCTAGAGTCTATATCTTCCCCGTGGGGATACCGGGGGGGGGGGGGGGGGTCTTTCCACACAAATAGTTCCCCCATCTTCGGGAAGTTCTGTGCTTGTAACTTCCTCTAATATGTCACTCTCTTTGACTCTGTTTTTTCCCTTTACTTTCTGTCATCTACTATCTTTCTGACTTATTAGCTCATTCTCCTGCCTTTAAAGAAAAAAATAATGTTTCTCCTTTGAGCTCCTCCGAAATCTGAATGTGTCGGCTATTCGCAGACGGGAGACCAGTGAAAATTGAAAACCAGACTCATATGTACCTTATCCATTATGGCCATATGGCCTGGGAACACAGAAGAAGAAGAAGTCTAGATCTAGGACACGATAAACAAAACGAGTACGAAGCCGTGTTAATCAACTCCCCCGAAGACGGAGTGCGGCTGTCCAACATGGAGGGATAATCAAAGAACGGTCACACATGTAGGGGAAGACGGAATAAAAAGCGCATGGGTGGGTAAGAAGCCCACCCCAATTATCTCATGAAATGAAGCAAATTTCAGTCTCATTTTGCCCATGAGACGTGGGTTAATGTCTAGCATTCGTCTCATGGGCAAATTTGACTGAAATTTTCTTTATTTCATGAGATAATTGGGGTGGGCTTCTTACCCGCCCATGCGCTTTTTACCCCGTCTTCCTCTAATGCTCTCCATCCCTAACTGAAGCGCCTGTGCCATTGTGTTCAAGTGTTTCGGCTTTTGCGATGGTGATCCCTGGAGTCTTTTAGCCAGGGTTCGTCATCAACAGCAATTAAAGCTCGTCATTCATGTTTGAAAAAGGATGACATCCTCCAAAGACACTCTAGACTATAGTCTATGCGTCCTCCAGGCAAACCGTTTGCTGCATGCTAGATGAAAGCTCGTTACTCATTGGTAGAAAGATTTTGCACATCCTCCAATCAATTCGTCCCAACCATTTTAGATCAAAGCTCGACACTCATTAGTCGAGCACTTTCACATTCTCTAATCAAATCCTTTCATGTATAATATTGCATGTTAGATAAAGCTCACCATTCATTGGCAGAAAACTGTCACATCCTCCAATCAAATTGTTTTAAGATCAAAGCTCGATGACACGCTAGCAGAACATGTTTAGAGTTCAGGTAACGCGTTCGCCTTGTGCAGAGTAAACCCGAGTTCGAACCTGAACATAGGGGATGTTTTTCTCTCACTCTGCACACTTTTTTTTTAGCCTTTGAATCCCCCCCCCCCCTCTCTCTCTCTCTCTCTCTCTCTCTCTCTCTCTGTCATTTTTTGGGGAGCATGTGTTCCCCCTTCCCTACTCTGACTCAGGGTGGAGCAGCTGCTCCCCCCCCCACTCCCCCCCTCCCTCTCTCTCTCCCCTCTATTCCTTGGTTACTCATTTACTGAAACATTACATAATTTCTGTACATGCATAACGGTTCTTACGAATTTCTAAGGACAGAAACGAAAAAATAAGAACAGCGAAGAGGGTACATTCAAACATCGCCATGCATAGCTCACAAACTCTGGGAATGAAGTAGAGGGCTAAACAAAGCAATCTGAAAACAATGCAACTGTGTAATAGCCCCCATTTCCTACGCCACAGCGTCTTAACCCCCTATTTTCCTACTGTGTGGAGTGACAGGATTGACGTACACCATATGTGTGCACACCGGGAACGACGGGTCGAACCAGGACCACTACATCACGATGCGTGGAAGGAAAGGTGAGGCCGGCAAGTTCTTCATGGCTATTGACGCGCACGATGACAACAGGCCATGGGCTAGGGATTGCTACCACTACGACTACGGCAACATTGGGGACGTAAGTAGACCGTGAGCCAGAAAACCAAATCACACTGTATGTCATGATAAATAAGTACCTGTCATTAAATATCTACCTCTCGCATGCGAACTGTACCCATCTAACCCTAACCCTATCCCTAACCCTAACCCTATCCCTAACTACGGAAAGAACCAAGAAATAGAGCAGGAGGGTGTAAATCTACATATTTGCCGAGAAATCGATGTACAAAGCCATGCACTTAGTTTCGTAGAATTCACAATGGCGGACAAACAAACGATTCTGATTGGCTACGCTAGGACTACTTCCGGCTAGGACTACTTATCTCATAGAGGTAAAAAATATTCTGTCACATGTACTATATAAGGATGAAGACGGGGTAAAAAGCCAATGGGCGGGTAAGAAGCCCATGCCAATTATCTCATGAAATGACGCACATTTCAGTCACATTTTGCCCATGAGACGAGTATTAATGTTTAACATTCGTCTCATGGGCAAATTTGACTGAAATGTGCTTCATTTCATGAGATAATTGGCATGGGCTTCTTACCCGCCCATGGGCTTTTTACCCCGTCTTCACGAAACCCATGCCAATTATCTAACGAAATAAAGCAAATTTTCTGTCAACTTTGAAACACCTTCTGGATTTGGGGCTACAACGCGCATCCTTCATGAGCTGGACGTTCAATGTGTCACGAATGATGGTAGAACTGTTCTTTCTGTGAATCCCACACTGCAAATACTGAACACCCATCAGAATAAATGCATATTTGTAAGATGCTCATTTGACTGGGACAGAATTCCAATGCATCTTAGGGTATGTAACTTATCCTTACTTTGACCATCAGAGGTATTTCTCACCAATTTAATCGGATTTGACTCGTTAGAAATTTCTGGTAGCATTTTCTAAAATGGGAGAAGTGTGCTAGAGGAAACTGAGAGTGGTTCTTGTATATGTCATAACAAAAAGCCTTATTTGTTGTACCCTTGCGTTTATTTTGTTGTGTGCCAAGTAACTTTCTAGTTATCTTGTTTTTTCTGCCTTTTTGCACTAGCAGATTTAAAGTTGCATCCTTCAAGGTCTGTTATCTTCTCACAAACTAAAAGTATGGCTTAGAAACAATTTTGTATGTGCGCAGATGGTTTTAGAGGATCTTTACTGAGCTGCGTGCATCTGAGAACAATTAAAGAGCTGCATGCTTCTGTTATTAGGAGACATTTCCATGTCACATTAACATGATTATACTATTGTCTATTGTTTTTTAATACTATCTGACAAATCTATACAAATGTCAATCTATACAAACTATATACAACAAACAAACAACTACACCACAAGTGCAAAGTGACGTTATTTTATTCACAAGAGAGACAAAACAAAACTACTGGATATTTCGGCGAACGCGCCTTTATCAACACAGACAAACAATTAAACAGCAAACAGCAAATATAGCAAAAGGAGCAAAAAGCAGGCAACAGAATCAGCAAAACCCCCCATCAAGATCAAAATAAAAACAATACTTCCCCTCTACAGTCCAACTTCTACCATCTATGATTGCGTACTCACTGTCCCCAACCTCTCTCATTTCATTTTTTTTCCTTCCGTGATTTGTGTTCACAGCCTTGCTCTTTGGTTTCAACTTTGTTGTATCATTTACGCGTTGGACTGTAGAGGGGAAGTATTGTTAGTCCCTGAGCCGAACGTTCGGGGAGCTATTGTTTTTGTCTGGTCCGTCCGTCCGGTGTTCGTCCGGCGTGCCTCCGTCCGTCTGGCTATTCGTCCGTTTTTCTCAAAAACTATTCAGTCTATCATCATCAAATTTGGTATACTAGTTTGCCAAGATGCAAGCTATCCACTGATGTATTTAGTTTTACATTAAGGTCAAGGTCGCGCCAGTTACGGGGTTCAAACCCCGAAACACATAATCGCTAATATCTCGCGAAGTTTTGCATGTATTTTAATGCAGTTTTTTTCACAACATTTCTTGATGAATGGTCTATAACACAGTTATCATGAATTTTTCTGTGCGCGCGTGTGCGCATGATCGCGCGCGCTCAAATCACGGGTCCGAACCCCAAGGCTATATATAAAAAACTATTCAGTTACGTGCTGTTTTGATGCGTTTTTATGTAGGTACGTGCTGTTTTGATGCGTTTTTATGTATGTGTACAGCCGACACATTCCGATTTCGGAGTAGCTCGGCGATGCTGCGAGGGGACTTTGCAGCCGCTTGGCGTTGCACTTGTTTTTATTTTGATCTTGATGGACGCGTTGGACTGTAGAGGGGAAGTATTGTTTTTATTTTGATCTTGATGGGTTTTTTGCTGATTCTGTTGCCTGCTTTTTGCTCCTTTTGCTATATTTGATGTTTGCTGTTTAATTGTTTGTCTGTGTTGAAAAAGGCGCATTCGCCGAAATATCCAGTAGTTTAGTTTTGTCTCTTGTGAATAAAATAACGTCACTTTGCACTTGTTGTGTAGTTGTTTGTTTGTTGTATGTTCCAGTGACGTTGCAGTCTGTTTCAGTTGTTTTTAATATACAAACCATAGTTATGATGGCAGTCTCTCTTCTTTACATTTGCATAAGAGCATTGTTCTCGTACTTTGTTGATCGCTCAGACAAACAGTATCATGTCATGTGAGCCCAGATGCGTCATACTGCCTTTAAGGGCTTGAAATAGTTAGACGCAGGATGTCTGTCTTCGGCTGAAAGAAATCTTTATAGGGGCTTCCAGACAAAATGACAGCAGAAGAATGGACCAGTAAGGAAGATGTATAGTAGATAACAGTAAGTGAAGGATAACGGCTGAGTCAGACAGACTGACAGATTAGAGAAAGTAACAAGCACAGAACTTCCTGAAAATGGGGGAACTATTTGTACAAAAGAGCCCCTGGTATCCCCATGGGATAACATTAATATTACAATTATTATACTTTTATGAAATAATTAGATTTTGGTATCAGTTTTCAGATGCGAAAATAAGTTTTGTGTCGCGGACTTCTTGGCGCACATCATTTCGGAGTACCGTAAGTTTGTGACCTTGCCATATCCACACCCGGAGGATGATCGAAGGCAAACATCCTGCTTTTGATACCTTAGGAGCTAGGAAAATCAGTAGGAGAGGGTTCGGCGGTGTGGTGTGGGGGGTGTGGGGGGTGTGGTGGTGGTGGTGGTGTGTGTGTGTGTGTGTGTGTGTGTGTGTGTGTGTGGGGGGGGGGTGATGGGATGGCTTGCGGTCTAAAGGGTTATGCGTCTCTCTGTGTGTCTCTCCGTCTCTCTCAGTTCATGCATGACGCGTGTCACAGTGTGTGTGTGTGTGTGTGTGTGTGTGTGCGTGTGCGTGCGCGCGCGTGTGTGTGTGTGTGTGTGTGTGTGTGCGTGTGCGCGTGTGTGTGTGTGTGTGTGTGTGTGTGCGTGCGTGCGTGCGTGCGTGCGTGTGTGTGTGTGTGTGTGTGTGAGAGAGGCCTATATCTATAGTAGAGCTAACATGAGAGCACGTTTTGCTGGCTCGCCATCCTGTGCAGGTTTACGCGGCGTACTATTACCGGGAGGCCTATTTGTTCAATAATTCGGACAGCCACTACCAACTGGTAAGGGTGACCATCGAAGTGCAGGGCAGGGCGTACACCTGCCTTCCTCCCAACGGCAAGCCCTACAGAATGGGATATGGGAGAATCTCCCTGACGTGTGCGTTCATGATGCCTTCTCGCAACTGTCTCTCTCTGTCTGTCTGTTTCAGTCTGTCTCTGTCTGCTTCTATCAGGGTCGGACCTAAGTTTTTAAGGGGTCGGGGCTGATTCATCGAAGGTGCAATGAGCACAAGACACTTGTGGTGGTGCCATAGCCGATGAGTTTTAACCGAGGCGTGGTCACCGCTACAGCTATCTGTATTAATAAAAAAAATCGGGGCTTTACTGGTTTCGTACTGCCTCCGGGCATTGCCTCCAGTATTGTTCCCACCACATTTGTATTTACAAATGTCCCACATGTGTCTGATTCAGACCAAGAGGACGTAAAACACCATTTTCGTCGTTATCGAAGGTGCAAGGCCCCAAGACCCCTAGAGGGTCCGGGGGCATGCTCTCCCGGAGAATTGTTAAATCCGGGAAGCAAAATAATACAATCTAGGCATGAAATAAAGGACTAATGCCATTACTGTTCATACCCCTATTGACACATGTTTTGAACCATTAAGTACACATCATGCCGCTTCCACACTGTTCTACAAAAGGGAACGCCCATAACACATACAAATACACGTGACAATGTCGTCTTAACTTCCTCCTCAACTGATAAATCAAATAATTATGTTGGATGGAAGTTCAGTTTAACGTCGCGTATCGGCTTTCGCCATGTACGACGGGCTGAACCAACCAACCACGGTATAAACATAATGTTTTGTTTATACCGTGGTCTCTATCTCTCTATCTTTGCCAAAGTGGATCTAGCATGTGCATGATTTCTCTCTGTCTCTCTCGTCTCTGTCTGTATGTCTATCCGTCTCTGCATCTCTCTGTGTCTCTTAGCTTTGCCAAAGTGGATCTAGTTACCAACCGCGATCGTAGAGAGCGGATTGGTAATGTTTTCACTCGTGTCTGAGGCGGACTATGTTTGTATGTATCCTCTCTAGCGTTTGAACGGATGGACTTAGGATGCTCAAATTTTGCATGCGGGTAGGTAATGGAGAGATCTAGGCCAAGTTCGATAATGAAGGTCATGGGTCAAAGGTCAAGGTCACTGGAGCCGAAAACGCTGCCGCGCGGTTGGTGATTTAGCGTCTTAACGCTATAGTATACATGATTTCTCTCTGTCTCTCTCGTCTCTGTCTGTATGTCTGTCCGTCTCTGTCTGTCCGTCTCTGCATCTCTCTATGTCGGCAGAATCGCTTCAAATTTTGTGTGGAGGTGTGCCACCTTAATATGAAGAGATCCGCGCGAACCATTTTGCCGTCGTGACCTTGACCTTGACGTATGACCTTGAAAACCGAAAATATATTTTTAGCCATATCTTGGGCACCGATCGACATAGGATGTTGAAACTTGGTATGAAGGTGGTTTGGCTTATGCCCGTTCTGATGATGGCATACCGATCAAGGTCAAGGTAAAAAAGATCGCTGGAGCCTGAAAATCCGAGGGTCATTTTTTCTCCTTCTGTCTGTCCCAAGGATATCTCCCGAACCGCTTGACCGAATCGCGTCACATTTTGTGTTGCTGGTGTGTCACCATGAGGGGAAGGCATCCGCGCAAAAAAAAGAAGCCGTCCTGACCTTGAGCTTGGCGTACGACCTTGAAAACCGAAACTCTTTAAGGGGCCATAACTCCCACACCGTTGGTGTTAGTCTTCAAATTTAGCATGTAGGTACTTTGGCTTATGCCCGTTCTGATGTGGCATACCGATCAAGGTCAAGGTCATGGTCCGGGAGATGGGTAGGCCTTGAAAGTGGGGCGAGGGGGATGAGGTGGCAGAGAGAGAGAGAGAGAGAGAGAGAGAGAGAGAGAGAGGGTACCTTCTCTCAATTTCTTTTTTTTTAAAGTCCATAACCCTAACCCCTCTCTCTCTCTCTCTCATATGGTAATGCTTTCTTACTATAAGTTTGCCTCACAGCATTTCCCAGCTCCAGTAGTCTCTTTGACCTTACCTGGCCTCTGCTGTCAAATCAATTTGGCTACTGTATCTAGAGCTGTGAAATGAATTTGACTACTGAATGACACAGTTTTAGGGATACGTGCATCATGATATGTGCGTGTGCGTGCGTGCGTAATGTGTGCACGCGCGTGTGTGTACAGGTAAGAACGGGATGAGCTATGCAGACTACAACTCGGCCCCTGGTGTGCTCGTTTCTCCCGCCGTGATGGTTGTGGTGGGCGTGGCCGCGTTGATCACCGCCGGGCCGTGACGTCGTACGTGACGTCATTACCGGCCTCACGTGCCGTGCCCTGACCGTCATCAGTGACGTCATCACCTGCACGTGCCGTGCTGCGTGCTCGCATGCGTTAGAGGGGGGTTGATGGGTGTTTTCTTTCATCAGCCCAAAATTGTTTTCGGTTTACTTTTCAACATGTTATTATTATTATTATTATTATTATTATACCGTTGGCTTTTGCCGTTACCATAACTGTTGTAGATTTTTAACATGGTTAGTTCCTTTTAGCCTAATCCGTTCGGGTGAAACTTTGCCATGTTTATTTCATCAGTATCTGATCCGTTTCTGTGGGTCTTTAAATGGAAACATTTACGTATGCCAGTCAGTCGTTTCCGAACATGACTGCCAGGTAGCAGAGGGGGCATATGCTATTTGTTTAAGAAAATTTATATAGCGCTTCACCCTTGTGCTCTAAGCGCTCTGGTGGGTGGGCCAGAATTTGTTTATAGCGGAGACACCTTGCCCAGGGTATATGAACCCCAACTCTCTCGGTCAAAGGGATTTGAGGACTGCTGGCGTTGGGGAAGGTCCCCCTAAAGGCCAACTCATCCCTCTGGCTGCAGCACCAGAGCCGGTATCAAGCCCCCCCCCCCCCCCCCCCCCCCCCCCCCCTTTGAGAGTCACTGTCTTCCCCGAGAGAACAAACTGTACCATGGTTTTCCAGTACTGTAGAAAATCATCTAGTGCACAGCTTTCATGTTGTTATAAAAGTTTGCTGTCTGGGAACACTTTTTTTTCATCGACCTGACCTGTTATTGCTGTAGAGATTTTAAATGGAAATTGTTACACTATTGGCTAATGGAAGTATCATGAAATCTTTCAGTGTTGATATATTGATTTGCTAATGGTGTTTTTTCTCTTTTTAATTGAGCTTTGTTTTATATTTTCAAATACAGCAACATAAACATAACTAAACAAAATAATACAAACCATATGAAAACAACACACACACACACACACACACACACACACATACACGCACGCACGCACACACACACACAACACAACACACACACACACACACACACACACTGTCTAAGCGATCGAAGAAGAAAAACAAGAAATTTGGTTAATGCAATGCGTTTGAAGAAGTGTTTCAAGACAGATGCGAATTCTGTGTGTGAATCGGAGTGTGTGAGAGGCAGTGTTACCAAAGAGCCTAAATGTCACAAAGAGTGAATACTTTCGCAGCCTACCAATATTGGCAAAGAATGAAGCCAACTTTCTCACTTCCCACCCGGAGGAAGGTGAAAAGGTGCAAGGTGGGAAGTGTTAACCATGGCAACAGTAGGCAGTGACTTCACAATGATCCCCACCTGTAGTGTAGATGAAAGGATGGGAGTAAAAACAAACGGCTTCAGTCAGTTGCGGAGTAATCACTCTTTTGTGTGTCTATTCAGGCTTTTTGGTGGTACGTTGTCTTCACGGACGGAACTGGAAATTACCGTGTTTTGTTGTTGTGACCGAGCAAGTCAAAGTCAAAATCAAAGTCAAATCAAAAACGCTTAGAAATTACAATGCGGTCTCAGTATGCAGATAACAAAACACCACCATTTCAAACTTGGCATAGAAGGTACTGTTGTCCTAAAGGAACAGTGTGCCAAATTTCATATTGATAGCTGCAATAGAAGCTGAAAAACTAAAATGGCCAAACATCTACCCTTAGTCCCCCCTTAAAATGAAGACAACACATTAGGAAAAAACAAATGGCACTTAATCAAGCACTAAGATTAAATCTATTGGGAAAATGCGTGGATTTCTGTGTTTGCATGCATGTAACCAGTATAATTATGCTGTATAATCAAATGATGGAGTTTTGAACTTTTGAAAACAATAAAATGTGTTGAAAACGAAATGGCAAATGTGTTCTTATATTTTGCTGCTGCGCATGAGAACGCAATGACTTAGTTCTGATGTGCACACCAGAAGGGCTCTAAGTGAATGCATTCATCACAAAATAATGTTCCTGTATATGAAATAAAGAATGAGCGAATTTACTTCATTCACGCCTTGGCAGACCAACTGACATGGGCTAGAACACCAAGGCTATATAATAACGTTGTTATGCTCTGCATAGTTATGTGGGGATTGTTTTTAGCCACGACAAGCTCCTATCATAACATAATCAGTCTCCAAAACAGGGTGGGGGTCTAGGCAACGCCCCTGGTGAGGGTCATCCTGAAGCTTAAAAAACCTGAAAAGAAATTACAAATTAAAGTGCAAAAACCCCCTAGGAACCTAAGAACAATTAAAACAGTAAGTTGGACTACTTGTAGTTTAGCCTGCATCTCTGTCTGTCTTTCTCTCTTTCTCTCTGTCTGTCTGTCTCTCTCACACACTCTCTCTGTTTATGTATTTGCATTGCGAGGATTTCCCATTGTTACCCCCTCTCTCGTGACATGGGCAGATGGCCTGGTCATTAAACAATTGTTCATTGTTCTCTCCATCTCCCTCCCTTTTGATGGGCGGGAAGGGGGGTTACGGAACCCAGGTAACCCTCCAGATCCGGCACTGCTATTTAAGTCACATAGAATATGCCAGATTTTCCATATTTGCTTTCAAAATCCTATTGCTTCCACAATTTAAGGTCAAAGGAATACATAAAGGAAGCATACAAACCTTCACTGATGCGTTTATCATGATTGTGTACCCTATGACAATGGCAGGTATTTCATCGCACCCCTTTTTCCCCTGAGTTTTAATTTCCCCTCCCCCCCCCCCCCCTATACTCTATAAGATTTTTTAAAAACTTTGCGCGCCCATCTGTAATGGAGACATCAGTTTTAATTTCCACCTTAGTTTGGGCCCTTGATATGTTAGGGTCAAAGTCAACAGAGTGTAGAGTGGCACAGTGGTAGCGCGTTCGCTTCGTGTCAAGTAAACCCCAGTTCGAACCTGGGTACAGGGGATTTTTTCTTCTCACTTTGCACTAAGCCTTACGGTCTGAACGTGGAGTCTTTCGGATGAGACGATAAACCGAGGTCCCGTGTGCCCATGCACTTAGCACACGTTAAACCCAGTGGCAACGAAAAAGTTGTCATTTGGTCAAAATTTACCCCCGCCCCCTTTTCTTCCTCATCAGTCACACAAAAATCGCATGCAAAAAAAAGAAACGAAAAAAAAAAAAAAGGGTGGCGCGCCTCTGGCTGCGACGCGCTCTCCAGGTGGGAGCAACCCGAATTTCACAGAGACGCCTCTGTGACCATAAAGTACCTAATACTAATAGTATTGGCAGTTTTACAAGAGGTGCCATTAAATGGACGTGGTGGTGGCAGCTCCTTGCTGGCACCATGACAGAGCCGTCATTCAGCATCAGTTGTCATTAGTGTCATGCATATGTTTGATCAGAACAGGTTCCACTGAAGTGGGTAAACAGCAGACCAGGGGTGAGTTTCTCTAGATAACGGTCGCCGAGCGAATAACGCTTACGGCAAACGGGGCCTAAGAAACACTTTAGAAAGCGTTTGCGGAAGAATATTACAAGCTGTTATCTGATAGGTCAATTTTTTAAAATTATTTTAACCAAACTTTAATGGACCAATCAAAAACAAGAAATGCATTCACCCCATGCTAGTCACGTGATAGTTCGCGAAAATCTAGCTCGATGACAGCCACAAAACGTTTTTGGCAAACGTCGGCGAAAGAGGTGTTTCTAAGTACCGCTTTTGCCGATTTGCGCTCACGCTACGTAACGTTAGCACTTGTGAAACTCACCCCTGGTTACCCCCTACACAAGTCTTGAGCAGTCTGGATAGCTTTTTTTTTTTTTTTTCATTTTCAGAAAGCGAACACGATATTTTAATGAGGGAAAATTAAAAGACTATGGACAATGGTGTAGTCCGAGAGACCAGTAGCAGCAGCACCAGTGTTTTTTTATATTTTTTTTTTTATAAACCCTCCACTGTCCCCACCTTCTTTTGTTTTCCTTTTTTCTTTCTTTTTTGGGCGGCTCATCTTTTTTCCTTTTTTTCTTTTATTTTTTCTTCGTTGTTTTTTCTTCACATTTTCCCTCTCTCTCTCTCTCTCTGACATTTCCATGTGTGTGTGTAATGCTAAGATGGACATTTGTGGTGAACAATTAATGTTACATTTTGATACATAGATGTCTGGGTTTCTGACTGATCTGATGTATCATTGTCTTTTTTCATGTGTGTATAATGCGTACAAACAAAGAAAACCAAAGATAGAGGCCCGTTTGTCAGTTATCCGCGCGTCTAGACCGACGGGTCCACTGTAGCTGTAACATTAACAGAAAAAGTCAAACATTAGACATAGTTATATCAATATGAAAAAATTCACAACTAGGAAAGAATAGTTGCAGCTTTTTTTTTTTTTTTTTTTTTGGACAAAATATTGTGAGGGGGGGACCTTTCCATTGTTCATCTCCCCAGCGCCTCACGACCCTTGCATAAGTGAGCAAGAGCGTGTAAGAGGAGTGAACGGAGTAAAGGCTGTACACTAACAACAACACACACTTAAACAATTATGTGTTGTACCTGATTTTTTTCCCCCCTTTTAATCTCATTGACAATCAAAATGCT
Source organism: Phymorhynchus buccinoides (assembly GCA_017654935.2). Classification (NCBI taxonomy): domain Eukaryota; kingdom Metazoa; phylum Mollusca; class Gastropoda; order Neogastropoda; family Raphitomidae; genus Phymorhynchus; species Phymorhynchus buccinoides. Next base: position 36,040,082 of record CM065704.1, read on the forward strand.
TATTCCGTTTTTGCTTTAAATAATCTGGATAGCTGAAATGAGTAGTTACGGTGCGAAATGTGTAGTTTTATTAATTAAACCATCAAACAATGTTTTCTGAAAATGAGTAGAATCTAGCATTATTTTCAATTCTGAAGAGTAGTAGAGATCCAAACTGAGTAGACTACTACTCGAACAGAGTAGAGTAAGCAGGTCTGAAACAGCAATGCACTGTCTCCTCTGGTGGCTGCCTGCCTCTTGCTTCCTACGGACCCCTGTTACAGGGGCCTGTGACCCTGTCCCACCACCTGACAAAGTGAAACCAGAGTGTGGCTGCGAGTTGGGACTCGGAATGAACAGCATGAGAGAAATGACACTGGGTGGCCAAGAAAGAGATCCATACAAATCCTTCAGCATTATATCATGATCTGTTTTGATTTTATGATGTGAGCCCCCTGACGAAAGTTGGGAATAAAACCATGGAATGTACGGTGTGCTTGTTTTCCTTTCCTTTGATTTTTGTGCGTCATGATCTGTTTTGATATAGTGTCAAAGTTGATGTAGCACCAAGTTATGTGCTCTTTCAGTAGAGAGCTGTTTGTTTTACAGTGGAACCTCCATTATATGACCTTCAAAAATCATCCAAAATGAGGTCTTATAATGGAGGGGTCTAAGGGAGGTAAATGTAATAGTAATACTTACAAAGAAGGGCAATGTCTCAGAGAAGTAGATCTTATTTAAAACAAGCGCGAAATCGCAATAGTTTGTGGCACGATCTATTTTCACCACTCCAACCATGAGTAACCTCCCCTGGCTTTTCAATAATTTTAATCTGTAAACCAGAATGTTATCTCTGCACCATTTCGTAACTTTTTATATCTTTTGGAAAACATTTAAAACTATGTATCCTACTTATACTCATCGAAAGAAGCACCGCATACTCGTCGTGTCTGTTGTAGTGTCTGTATTACATATGTTTATTATTTTGTACGCTTTTAAAATACATCATTTTAAAGAGCGGCCAGAAGTGTAGCCTCGATTTGAAGTGCGACAATTTTGTCAAAATGTGCGACAATTTTGGAACGACAGACCGACAAAGTGAGTTATAGGTTTGTGGCTTGAGCCACAAACAAAAGCCACAAAACACCAATGCTTTCAAGTTTTTGAGATTTTCATTATTTCTTATCAGGAAAATCTTATGTGGGAGGGAGTCATAATGGGAGGTTCCACTGTATCACATTCTGAGCCTTCATATTTAGGCTAACAGGAATATGGTTATGTGCATGCTGCTTTGTAAGAACCATACAGGCATACTGATGTTGAATAGTGCATTTACTGATGTGCATTTAACAGAAACGACAAAAAAGAACAACAAACAATTTGTGCAGACCACTTTATTTCCGGTGCAAGCCAGAACCATAGCTATGCACAATTCAGTATGTACTCATGTTTTCAGTACCAATGAGTTTTCTCTTTGACAGTACACATCCAAACACTGATTCAAATACACTCATAGTAATGTTGAATGCTCACTCATGAAACATAACTTTACACAAAGAGATAGGAGCATATACTTCCCAAATTAACATGCACAAATCATGAAATTAATTTAAAACAAAAGTTTAGCATTAATTAATTGTATGCACACAGTCACCAGTCAATTTTGGAAGACCTGTTTGTTGTTGTTGTCTTACCCTGGCTTAAAGACTCCAGGGATCATCCCAACAGCCGAAGCACTTGAAGACTATGGTACAAATGCACCAGCTACGTGTATTTGATTACCCCGTCACGTGGGCAGCCACACGCCGATTTCGTAAGATTTTAGACTGATGATGTTATGCTAGGAGCTTGTCATGGCTTAAGACAATCCCCGCACAACCATGCAGAACATAACATTTTGATGTAGCCTTGGTGTTCTAGCTTATGTCAACTGGTCTGACACAGCCTCATGACAAGACGTAGACCTGTTTGTAAACCGAGGGGCATAAATTTGCCAGAAGGTGCTATCAGTCTTCTTTGTTTCTTTTGCGATACATTACATTCTGGTATATACCCCTCGAAATGTTACCAACCTTCCTTCTCAGCTCCATTGATTCACACCCTTTCTTTCTATTCCATGTAACCAAGAACTGATACCCCCCCCCAAAAAAAAAAAAAAAAAAAAAATCAAAAAAAAAAATCTTTCTTATCTTTAAGATAGTTTTATCACTTCACAGTCAACTTTCTTAAAAAGGCTTTAGGCATGATTGCTATGCTTTTTGGTCTGCTACAGCCATATATGAGAGAGAGAGAGAGAGAGAGAGAGAGAGAGAGAGAGAGAGAGAAAAGAGAGAGAGAGCAGACAGACAGAGAAGCACACCATCATAATCCTATTCCTAGGCAGGAGCAGCATTCTGATTTTCCGAAGAAGTGTCATTGTCTGCACTTTCCATGGTCTTGAGAATCTCCCGCAACTTGTCTCTTCTTGACGTGAGGGGCATGGTGGGGGTTCTCCCAAAGTGAATGTCATTGCCGTAAGCGGTGTAGCGTTTACCCCCGTCCGCACCCATCAACGCTCTCAGGGCGACGTTCCGCTGGCACTGTTTGTTGTAAAACTCGACGCCACCTTCTGCATACTCCAGCCCCAGTTCCGCCGCTTTCGTGTCGACTTTCCTGTCTCTGTGGCAGTGGTAACTGTCCGACAGGAAGCAGTACAGAGTGGCACCCATGCCCGCAAACAAACTGTAGATCACGACTCTGGAAGGCGTCGGCAGCCTACGCGAAAGACCGTACACCGTGTTGGCCGCGAAACCCATCCAATACGCAGCGAAGCTCGACATGACCACAGTTCCACTTCTCACGTACATGTGAAAGGTGTGGGCGTAGAACAGCTCGCGAGCGATGGCAAACTTTCGTGCTTCCTCGCTCAGGATGAGGGAATCTAACAGCTTTTTGCCCGGCTCCGAGTTCCAGTCGATGGTTGTGTTGTTCAGGGTGATCTTCTCCTTCTCGACATCGGAAGGGGTCCTGTACTTGAAGTTGATTGGTACGCCGACGATGGCGCCCTGTCGAGTGTAGGTGGAGCCGCGGTGAATGACGTCTTGACCGTAGGCTGTGAACAGTTCAACTGAAGCTTCACTGGCGGGGTCCCACAGCACTTTGTCAAATACCTGTAGAAAAAAAAAAGAGAGTACAAAACCAGAATTAGAGACAGAACCTAAACAACTACAAGCTGTGAAGAGGTGTCAATCTTGTACTTTAAACACCCCCTCTCTTACTAACAACCCTCAATCTCAAAGTCTGCTTCTTTCCGTTTTATGAAAAATGGTTCTAGGCTCGTTCCAACCTTCAGGCATCAGAATACTCCGGAGTCCAATCTGCAGACAAACAACACTCAGAGTCGACATCGAGTCGAACCCCACAAAACTCCATAGTCCGTAGGCGGCATCATTGCGATCATTCACTACCCGATCTCTCGCGGAAAAGTTCAAAGTTCTCACATCATCGTAGTCTCCCGTGATCATATCCTCTAAATCGACTCATTTAAAACCCAAATCACAATCACTGTCATCAAAACAAACTCTGAAACAGTGAAAGTAAGAGTCTAGAGAGCTCTAAACTCGGAAGAAAAAACAAACATGGCCGCGATTTTTCGTTTCCGAAGGCGCAGTATGAAAACAAACCGTTTAAGAATACCATTTGAGAATAAGATCGCGCTGCCTCATGAAGTACACTGGCTATAGTAACATTACAACTCCCCAGCCGCATTTGGTTTTGAGTTCATTAAAGGAATGTTCTTTAGTTGATACCCAACCCTCCCCACAAAGGAATACAACATGCTTCAGGTAACATTCCACTTTGCAAAATTTAAAGTGATTCTGTGCAGGGGTTCACAAGGCATTACTTGGGCAGACACATGCTCATTGAACCCTAACCCTCCACATATTCCCTCAGTTTTTTCCTATACTTCTTCTTTCTTTCTCTTTTCCATCATTTTTTTCTTTAACAACATTCATAATTTACATGTACATAGCAAACCAACAAGTCAAGGTGCGGTTATCCTCAACATTTCGGCGGGTAAGTTTCTTATGTATGTATCCGCAGCAGGTAATATGCTATGTACCAATTTTCACAAGGGGAGGGGGGTATAACACCATAGAATGAGAGAGAGAAATTCAAATGATCTCAAATAGTAATTACATTAACGAAATTGAACAAAGGGTGATAACTCTCCACCCCTCCACCAAAGTTGATTTCGATACAGTGAAACTCGCTTTATTTCAACTTGGTTATTTTTAATTTTGGGATCATTTGAAGTCATTCTAAGGTCCCGGCCAGAGGCCTTCTTTCTATCTGTTACAAAACCCTGGATAATTTCAATTCGGTTAATTTCAATTATCGGTTAATTTTAAGTAAAATCTCGGTCCCAACTGAAGCGAAACCCGGTTAATTTCAAGTGCTCGGTTAATTTCAAGTCAGCACATTTTTCAAGAGGAGGAGATCGGCTAAATTCAATTTTTTTGCTCGCCTAATTTCAAGTCAACACACTTTTACTTCAATTTTTTCTCAGGCTTGTCTAAAATCTCTACGCTCACGCACATGTATGTCACTGTGTGTCGTCTGACTTTGACTCAGTGAGAGGAAGTGTCAATCAGATCACCTTGTGTGTGTGTGTGTGTGTGTGCGTGTGTGTGTGTGTGTGTGTGCGCGTGTGTGTGTAGCTTTAACCTTTGTTTCAACCCTGGTCTGAGGGAGCGGGAGAAAGGGGAGTGTCGATCAAATCACCGCAGTTTTTTGGCTGTCGCCGGAGATGCTCATAATAGAGTAAGATGGCGGACAAGAAAGTGAAGCACGCTACACTTACTTTAAAAAGGAAAATAGAATTAATTCAGTGTGTGGAGGCACTGTCTCTCTCTCACTCTCACTCCTTCTCTCTCTCTGTCTCTCTCTCTCCATCTCCCTCCTTCTCTCACTATCTCTCTCGCTCTCTCTCCTTCCTTCTCTCTCTCTCTCTCTCTCTCTCTCCGTCCTTCTCTCTCTCTGTGTCTCTCCCTCCCTCCTTCTCTCTCTCTGTCTCTCCCTCCTCTCTCTCTCCCTTTTCTCTCTCCCTCTCTCCTTATCTCTCTCAAGTGAACAGAGGGCCTCACGTGAAAGCGCCACCTACATAAAATTATCGCCCTTGGGCAACACGAATAAGCAGTATAAAGCCTCATTGAAAAGTAATGTACACTTTATTTAATGCACGCACGCACGCACACACACACACACACCAAATCCGTCCGTCCATCCCGCAATTTTCTCAAATACAGTATAGACCTTAGCGCTTATATGAGTTGAAGGTTCAAACACCATTTAGCCCAAAGTAGAACAGTTTGTATTTCTGGTAAAATATATAAAAGATGCAAGTGTACACTTTCTAAACACATCAATGTGAAAATATCCATACTATAAAAAAATTCCTTTCTCCACCGTCATGCTCGGTTAATTTCAACTTTGCTCGGTTAATTTCAATTTTGTGTTAGATTAGGCAAAAACTTGAAATTAACCGAGCACTCGGATAATTTCAAGTCATTTGGTGGTCCCAAGGCACTTGAAATAAAGTGGGTTTCACTGTACCAATCATCTAGCAATGCGTGGATCAGAGCCAAAGGGAAGCAAACAAAGCATCATCCTCAAAAAAGGATGTGCCAGGTTTTCGCCTTTATGACCCTTCACCCACACAGTACACGTCAACATTGGTGGGGAGAATGATGCACAAACAAATCAACATTTATTCAAGAGTGGCAAAGCATTCTAATCTAGAATATCGTCAGTGAAATAAAAAAACCAACCTCGTATCTCAATGTTGGTAGTTTTGAGAAAAAAGAAAAAAAAAGTTTTAAAAATTAACCGCGTTTACCACAATTGATTAACTATGATGAATATGTTGTTCAAGACATTGCGAATTTAGTCCTGCATTTTGTTAAATTAAAAAAACCAACAAAAAACTTTAAAAGAACGAAGATACAAAGTTTTTGTCCTTAACTAGATCTGAATTTGGGACTTAATTTTTCTCCTATTTACACAACCTCATTTACCCCAAATAGAAAGTCGTTAAAGATACAAGCTTTTGGTGGAAGGTGGCGGGAAAAATTAGAAAGCTGACAATGTATCTAATTCTAACTCACCCCCCAAAAAAATCGAGATACGAGGTTCTTGAATTTCACCGACGATATGTTCCACATAAACAACACACAATACAGAACAAACTGGCAAGCCTCAAAAGGAATTTTGGTTAATCAAAGATTGAAATAGTGAAGTCCCCCGTGGGGATACCGGTTTTTTTCTCCATACAAATAGTTTCCCCACCTTCTGGAAATTCTGTGCTTGCAACTTCCTCTAATCTGCCACTCTCTTTGACTCTGCCTTTTCCTTTTGCTTGCTATCATCTACTATCTTTCTGATCCATTCTCCTGCCTTTTTTGTTTGTGGCACAAGCCACAAACCTATAGCTCACTTTGTCGGTCTGTCTGTCTGTCTGTCGGTCGGTCCAAAATTGTCACACTTCAAATCGAGGCTACAAAATTGTCGCACTTCAAATCGAGGCTGCACTTCAAATTGAGGCTGCTCTTTAAAACAATGTTTCGTTTTCAATTGTCGCACGCCACAAACGATTGCGAATCCGCGCTTGTTTTCTTTCAAGAAACACTTTCAAAAACATTTCCTCCAGCCAAAGTCGGACATTCTGGGCCTAATTATTTCTTACTTATGCGCATAACGGCAGCATGACGGATCTGCGCTCATAATTGACAGGAAACTGTCTGAGCGATCGAAGAGGAAAGAGAATCAGTCACATATATTTATATTAAGGCACAGGGGTCTCAGTCTATGAAAATGGTACCGCCTTATACTACAGTGGAACCTCCCTTATAAGACCTTCAAAAATCATCCAAAATGAGGTCTTATAAGGGAGGGGTCGTATAACAAGGGAGGTACTTTTAATACTTACAAAGAAGGGCAATGTCTCAGAGAAGTAGGTCTTATGTGGGAGGGAGTCTTATAATGGGAGGTCTTATAAGGGAGGTTCCACTGTACATAGACTTTATAGTCCGTAAAATATGGTACTTTAAAACCAGACTGTTGTCTGCAAGCAACAATTAGGTCTACTATTCACTCTCTTCATTTCACCCTACCTGCTGAGCAAAGCGTATGGAGTCTTGGTCCACAGGCTCCGGCTGGCCGTCTCTGTACATCTGCAGCATGGTCCTCATGCGGGGGACGCCCCACACGTCAGGATACATCACGACGGCACCCAGGCCCATGGTGCCGATTGCCGCCACGAACTGCATGTTCTTCAGAATCGACCGCCATGCTTCCCGCAGAATGGACTGAGACTGCACGAAAGTTTAAGAGAAAAAAAGAATGTCAGAAACAGTTACATACGCAGACATAGACAGTGAATGACATCTGCATGTATGCATGCATGTGTGGCGGTGTATTTTTTACCTCTATGAGATTTTTACCTTTAGCCGCGTAGCCAATCAGAATCGTTTGTTTGTCCGCCATTGTGAATCATTACGAAACTAAGTGCATGGCTTTGTACATCGATTTCTCTGCAAATATGTAGATTTACACCCTCCTGCTCTATTTCTTGGTTCTTTCCGTGGTTAGGGATAGGGTTAGGGTTAGGGATAGGGTTAGGGTTAGGGATAGGGTTAGTAGTAATCACGTTGAGATAAGTAACTGTTATAAGGCGCATGCGCAGAGGTAAATATTTCATACTACTTATTTATCGTGACACATGCACACATGATTTCTTTGTGAGAGACAATGAAGACATTGAAGTGATTTTGATTCAATCGTACAAACACAAGCACACATACACCCACATGTAACCACACACACAACAAAGACACATAAAACAGCATTTAAACTTTTTCTTCCTTATAACGTCCAACTTAATCGTTTTGAAGATTAGTTAATTTAGTATGACAACAATGAGGGTTTTGCAAAGGAAGTGTATGAATAGGTGTCTAACTAAGACGTCTTGGTTGGTGACGGACACGGAGTGTGGGGAAACAAAACAGGGGGAGGAGCAGACAAAAGGGGGGAGGGGCATGAAGCAGCAGAGGGAGTGTGTGGGGTGAGATGCCATGTCGCAGTCAAAAGTGTAGCTCATGCAAATCTGCTGCTCACTACTATGAGAGTGTATTTGCGACAACCACAAATTTCACTCTTTTTTTACTTGAACCATTTACCTAACCCTAACCCTACAAAAAAAGTGAAATTTGTGGTTCATGCTCAATGTCGCAAATACACACTCTCATTAGTCTCATAGTAGCGAGCGGCAGATTTGCACGAGCTACACTTTTGACTGCGAGAAGCCACTCAACAGATGCAAGCACTCACACATTGATTGACAGTGCATTGGTACTATCTTCAGCCTGATGAAGGAGACCGATTTAAAACAAGAAAAAGAAGTTTCCTGATGCGTACCATCAAGGTATGGAACAACCTCTCCGAGCACTGAGGCTGTTGAGGCACCTGTGTCACAGGTCTCCAAATCACACTAACTGCACCTCTTCCCCTCCCCCACCCCCCTTTTTTTCTTTTCTTAATGATGCGGCATCATGTTCGGGCCTGATCGGCGGGAACTGACAGGCTTGGTCATTCTCTTGCTTGGCGCGGCATCACGTTGGGGACCAATCAGCGGGATAAAAAAACTTTCTATATGCCTCAGCCAGCTCTCACTGTTTGGGCCCTCAGCATGAACGAACGGACAAACGCAATTGTATTTATACAGGGTAATGAGACAAGTATACATACTTTTTTACACCCGGGGTGGTTTGGGGAGAAATGGGGGGGGGGGGGGGGGGGGGGGGGGGGGGGGGGGGATGGGGATGGGGAGGTGTCACTATACCAATATACGGAAGGAAGGAAAGATGAAGAGTGACACACACACACACACTGAGTGATTGCCACACCCTCCCCCCTCCCCCCAGACACTTGACTTACAGGTGAGGTGTGTGTCACACTTGACTTTTAAAGTTTTAAAATAAGATATTCTACTCAATACAGGCAATGCAAGATCAAAGCAGAGAAATGAAATAGCCATTGCGGACTGACACACAGACATAAATAAACATTTCTAAAACAACATAATGTACCATTCCGTTCTGTCTAACAAAACTTGCGACAGTCCTCTCGACTTCAGTGTGCCCTCGCTACTACTTCTAAGGACGCGGCCATTACAAGCACTCACTTCCGGATCCGGTTCACTTCCATATATGGAAACCTTCGTAATTGTTCGTGTAGTAGACCATTCCGAAAGCAGTCGGTCAACACAGGAAGAGACAGACGTCTGAGATCATCGTCTTGACTTTCTATGTGTCCAAATGGATTTTAAATCCCGTTTTTACGCCTTACAGTTGTTTTGTGCATCGAACTACTGACAATTTAACCTTCTGCTGACTGCTACAGCTCAAGGATGGCAGCATTTTTCAGATTTTTGAGCAAACGACGTTCCCGTCGCACTCAGCACAGGACTGAAATAGGACAAGCCCTGGACAAAAAAAAGAATGTGTTAACTTGTACAATAATGTTACTGGACGGGACGGATCTAACCGTGGACGTACCGGTATGTCATTCGAGTTTATTGTGTGTGTTTATTAAGAAATACAACTGTTGGACAATTAGATAATATAGAGTACACCTACTTTGTCAAGTTTGTGTGTGAACACATAAATTTGACATTGAATCAAATTCTGCTACTGTCCTAGTCTGTAGTCAAGTTATTGGAAAGTGGAACTCCCTTCCACCTGAGGCAATAACATCAGCCTTGGTGGAAGGCTAAGTCCCGGTGTGGCGTTCTCAAAATGGATTTGTTCTCAACATGTCTGTGCATGTGCGAAGAGTTAGGGATAGGGTTAGGGTTAGGTTTAGGGTCCTGACTGGCTGGGTCATCTTCGTAGAGTAGTTTAAGAAATTTTTGTGTCTCTTTTTTGGTTGGGACCTCGACCGCATATAATATAGTATCATAAAATCAAGTTTTATTGGGTTAGATAATATAGTATTTTTAAAACTATATAAAAGTTTGGTCAGACCTCATCTAGAGTATGGAAATCAGGTCTGGATTCCGTTTTTAAAAAGGCAATCAGCAGCATTAGAAAGGGTCCAAAGACGAGCAACAAAATTGATTAAAGGCGTTAGTCACCTTGATTACGAACACAGACTAAGAAAGTTGAAATTACCATCTCTGAAATACAGAATTCGTGGGGATCTGATAAATAGTAAATACATGCAAAATTTTTCACAGTGATAACAATACTAATACATTTTTGTTCCAGCTAACAACTGACTCAAGAACCCGTAACAGTGATTTAAAAATACTAACCCAGTATAGCCGAACTAATATTAGAACAAATTTATTTTCTAACAGAGTAACAAAGTTTTGGAATACTCTTCCTGCACATATTAAACGAGCACAGAATCTAACACAATTCAAAAACCTCCTTGGTGGATACACCAACATATCAAAACTACAATACGAGCATTACTAAAACTAGGCAGATTTGCCGAAAACAAAATACAAAAACCTCTCAGCTGTGCAAAAGTTCAAACAAAAATGACAGGACAGTGAAGAGGTCGCGAGGCCTAATGTCCTAACTACCTGACCTGACCTGACCTGACCTGACCTGACCTGACCTGATGATTGTGGATACTCAACGGGAGAAGAAGAAGAAGAGAAGGGTCAATTTAGAGTCAAATACACAAAAGATAAAATTTGATGGTACGTCATGATCGATTTCGCACATGTATGCGCAGACATGTTGAGAACAAATCCATTTTGAGAATGCTACATCGGATCTGAACAACGCTCCCCCTCCCCCCTTCTCCCCCCCTCTTTCCCTTCCCCCTCCACCCGCAGCACTCATCCCTCCCACTCCTCCCTCCTTGACCCCACCCACCCCTGTAATACTCCCTTCCCGTCATCCACTTCCCCAACCACATTTCCACCCCCTTTTTCCAACCATAACAATGCTGATCATCCGGGCGGCAATGTTCTCTGAGTTTCTGCAGTTTAGCTAACCCCCGATTTCATTAGCGTAGGCCTTAGTCTAGTTTCTACAAATGTGCAATTCTGGTTTAAAATGTCTAGAAATATTTTGGTTTATATTCTTGGTTAAAACCAACGTCAGTATCGGAAATTATTCAGTTTAGGGCTATTTTCATAATTTAAGAAAATAAACAGCTGCTCGAAGCATTGCTGTATTGATATGTATGTGTGTGTATGTGTATGCATGTTATCCGGTTTGATGTACAACATTACTAGATGCATTCAATCTTGGGACACATACACGCACACACGTCACACTCATAATAGTCATATATATATGCACACACACACACACACACACACAAGTTGACACACATATACACACATGTATACACACACACACACACGCATACACTTATGACACACAATGCAGTACACTCACAATAACAGACACTGACACACATACATGTGACACATCTGACATAGACCTGTTCATTATATCCCATTTTTGGGATGTCTGTTTAAACAAAACAAAAGTAAAAAAATTGGCTAATTTTTCACATATTTGATCTTTATCTTTCATATGTGATGGTGCATGGGAAAAACCTACATAAGTCTCTCAGAATGTTTTTAGCCAAAGCCAAAAATAGTCAACAACCTCCAAAATATAAATTTTCTATGTAGGGTATATTTATGTCTATTTTTATGTGTTCTACCAGTATCCACAACATAAAATTAAAAGACAATTTTGAATGATTTCTTTGTTTATTTGATTGTTTTCTAAATCAAGTCAATAGAAACAAAGAGGCAAAGTTGTATCTTCTGATGTTCTATGCCCAATTTCTGCAAATGATCTATTTTGAACGCCAAACTTCAAATAATTATAAAATAAAAACTAGACAAGATAACTCAGTTCGGCTTTCTGTGTATACTATAAACAAGGAATCTTTGCTCCACCATGAAAAATTAAAATCTCAATATGTACTTAGCACACGTTAATCCCAGTGGCAATGAAAAAGTTGTCATTTCTGTCTGGGAGGTCTTGGGTTCGAGTCCCATCAGAGGCGAGGGTTTTTTCGGTCCTGGACCGACTCCTACCCAGAGTGAGTGGTTATGGGCTCAATGGGAAGACTGAAACCACACAGTCGAGTTTCATCTGCTTAACGGATGCGATTCTGAGACTGTGAGAGTGTTGCTCTAATTGCAAGACCAACACTGCAGGTGTCTGTAGTTCTCGGGCCTGGTTAACGCCGGGATATCATGAAGGGAAGCATAGAATACAGCCCAGTGCCATGCAGTCTCAGACCGATACAGAACTCCATAGCATCATCATCATCGTTATCATCGGCCTCATTTTCCATCAATCATAAAATTAAAAAATGTCTCAAATTCTGTGGCTTTGCATGCCCTGCTCTTATGGTGACCTGAGTTTCAGTTTCCAATCCAGTCTATGCCTTGGTGCGTTCGGGTCAAAGTCATGGGGATCAGTGTGTTCTGGGGAGCTGTCGGTGGACGGTCGTGGTGACGCCCTCGGAGGAGGACCTCACTCACGCTGGCTCCACGACTAAGAGAATAGTGTCGTCAGTAGGGGGCTTAGTAGGTGGTGTCCTGAACAGGCTCCACTGAACTCCACCGAAGTGACTCAGCAGAAGTGCAGTGTCTCCTCGGTTGGTTGCCTCCTGATGGCCTAACATAGATTCGCTCCCCTTGGACTGCTGGTTTCGGATTCTGTGACTTGAACAAACCGGGGTGTAGCTGCGAATTGGGATTTGGAACGAGCGGCGTGGGAGCAACGCCACAGAAGATGGGACAGGAAAAAAAAGAAGAACAAAAAGTTTTCATTTGGTCTGTATTTGGTATTTGGTACTTTATAGTCACAGAGGTGTCTCTAATGAAATTTGGGTTGCTTCCACCTGGAGAGCGCGTCGCAGCCAGAGGTGTGCCACCCTTTTTTTTTTTGGCATGCGATTTTTGTGTGACTGATAAGGAAGGAAACAGTGGGGGGAGGGGTACATTTTGACCAAATGACAACTTTTTCATTGCCACTGGGATTAACGTGTGCTAAGTGCATGGGCACACGGGACCTCGGTTTATCGTCTCATCCGAAAGACTCCACGTTCAGACCATATAAGGCCTAGTGCACAGTAAGAGGAAAAATCACCGGTACCCAGGTTCGAACTCGGGGTTTATCGTGCACGAGGCGAACACGTTACCTCTGTGCCACTCTACACGCTCTAATGCCAGGCGGCTACATGTGTGACCCGTGTTATATTTTCTTCTGGCATCCAAATTTATGCAAATGACATGAAGAATAAATCTCAGGAACAGAACTTTGCTAACTGTGACAAGTTGCCATCAGTGTTGCTATTTTTCATTAAAGTCAGAGAGAAAAATGAGAAAAGTTCTAAGAAAAATGATATTGCCACAATTGTGTAATCAATGAATTTTTAAATTTGGTTATCATTCATTGACCTTTGTACAGGCTTAAGGAAGTGAGATTGGGTGGTGGGTAGGTAGGAGGTGACGTGTGTGTGTGTGTTTATGGAGGGGGTGGTGGTGGCATGCTTTAGTGACATTCATGTGTGACCTTTCATTAGTTTCATTTCCGCTTGGGTGAACCTGGCAGACACAGTCAGTTGAGTTACCCTGATCCCCCAATTGTAACGTTACAGACAATGTGGTATTTCCCCATATAGTGTTCATATAATTTGTGGGCCAGAAAGCTTATAACTTGATCACAGGTTCATATTGAACTCTGCTAGCATCGTATTGTGTGTGTGTGTGTGTGTGTGTGTGTGTGCGTGTGCGTGTGTGCGTGTGTGCGTGTATGTGTGAGTGTGCGTGTGCGTGAATGTGCATGCGTATATGTATGTGTGCGTGCATGCGTTCATATGTGTGTGTGTATGTGTGTGTGTGTGTGTGTGCGTGCGTGCGTGCGTGCATGCGTGTGTGCATGCGTGTATGTATGTGTGCGTGCATGCGTTCATATGTGTGTGTGTATGCATGTGTGTGTGTGCGTGTGTGTGTGTGTGTGTGTGTGCGTGTGCGTGTGCGTGCGTGTATGTATGTGTGTGTGTGCGTGTATGTGTGTGTGTGCGTGTATGTGTGTGTGTGTGTGTGTGTATGTGTGTGTGCGTGTATGTGTGTGTGTGTGTGTCACTGTGTGTGTGTGAGGAAGAAAGAGAACGTTGTGTGCAAGCATCTTGCTTATTTTACTTTCTAATGATTCATTACTTGTTTGCCTTTAATGTTCTTGTTATCAATGTAAAGCGCACTGGGCTCATGTGAGAAAGAGCGCTATATAAATTCACATTATTATTATTATTATTATTATTCGCCCAAGAGACCACTCCCACCAAATGCAAAGACATTCACTGCCATGTGTTTGTCTGTTGTTCTTTATAGCTAAGATTTGTCACTGTTTCTGCCGTTAAAGCAATTCATGCGCACTCAAAAAGAATAGAACTTTTCTACCCTTTTGTAAGTTGAGATGCAACGGACAACCAAGAACGTCAAAAAATACATGACGCCAGAAGAGTTGAAGCCAATGGCTGGTACCCACGTGTCGTCATATCCGGCCACAAGGAGCGCCATATTATGGGAGACCGCCATCTTAGTCATTAACTTTTTTTGAAAAATGCCAGATCAATGCTGCGTATTTGGCTGTTCCAATTCGAAACTTATTTAAACTGTATTTATAACATCTGGATGTTTTCTTTACACATTTAGATAACATTTTCACTTTGTTTACACACAAATAAGGACTAGGATGGCGACACTTCCGTTGGAAGGGTCGAGATGCGCATACAGGTGGGGGGGAGCCATGGATATGCTAAGCATGTACCAGTTTCCACCTACAACTTCTCTTTCTTTCAATCAATCAATCAATCAATTATTTATTGTCCCCATTTGTTGTTGTTGTTGTTGTTGTTACCTGGCTTAACGACTCCAGGGATCATCCCAACAGCCAGAGCACTTGAACAATTCTGTACAAACGCACCAGCTAGGGATGAGAACATTACGTGTGTGACCGTTTTTGATTACCCCGCCATGTGGGCAGCCACACTCCGTCTTCGGGGGATTTTAGACTGATGATATTATGCTGGGAGCTTGTCATGGCTTAAAGACAATCCCCGCACAACCATTCAGAGCATAACAACATTTTGATGTAGCCTTGGCGTTCTAGCTTATGTCAACTGGTCTGACACAGCCTCATGCCAAGGCAAGCGCCCCCATTTAAAACAAGAAGGAAATTTGTCTTGCAATCAATATAAAAGAATACAATGCAATACAATAAATACATACACATCAAAGAGACAGCACACGTGAACACTCCCCACCCCCAACCACGGCAACACAGTGAAAGGCCAGTCGCAATATAACTCTCCCATTACTATGCCGCCATAGTGAAAGAGTGAAAAGAACGCAAAGACACCCCAACAAGTAAACACACACACACAATAGGCTCATTTTGATGTCAGATAATCAGCAACCTACTAGTACTACTCGTACTTGTAGTGTATGTTTGGTTTAATTGTCTAGTGTATAATATAGTCTGCTCAGGTTGGTGGTGTGTTTCTTTTGTGGCTGTCAAAGCTGTGACCAAGCCTGCGATAAGATAATCGCAGGCGAAAATTCAGAAAAAATAAAAAGAAAGAAGGTATCCTGGTGTTGATTTTCAAATTTGTTTTTTTACTTTGAATTATCTATCCAGTACTTGATTCTCCGTTTGGAGTGAAAAGGGCTCTCATTCAATAAAAGAATACTGGGTAAAGGTCAAGATGTGCCACCCCCCCTACATTTTTCGGTTAATTGTATTTTTCCGTTATTGCCTTGCCATACATAAAGGTGTATTTTAGGAACATTTTTAGCTAATAACCTTTTTGGAATACTAACCCTATCCCTAACCCTAACCCTACCCCCCACCCTATAAGACGGAAAAAACGCCACGAACCACAACTGTGACAAATCGCGGTGTACTGCAGTACATAGTGGGGGGTAGGGTTAGGTTTAGGGCTAGGGTTAGGTTTAGGGCTAGGGTTAGGGATAGGGTTAGTATTCCAAAAAGGTTATTAGCTAAAAATGTTCCGAAAATACAGCTTTATGTATAGTAATAAAGGCAAAAATGGAAAAATAGAATTAACCGAGAAATGCAGGGGGGGGGGGGGGGGGGGGGGGGCGGCACATCTTTACCTTTACCGAATACTGGATTATTGTTTATGATTGTCAGGTGAAATTAAGAAACAACAAACTTTATCCTTTTTGTTCAAGCTTTTTTTTTTTTGGTATGAAAATTGAAATGCCTCTTAGCTCCCCACCCTCCTGCCCCCAGACAGTGTTGCCATAACTACAACAAAAGCATGACACCGGTTATGACATCTTTTTAGCCCCTATCCAAGCCTTTTCCAGCATCACCCTCACTTATGCCCCTAAACGTAACCATGTAGCACATGCAGGGCTCCCAATCGTCCCGCAAAACAAGGGGTCCCAGGGACTCCTTCACTTACAGTACTTATAGAGGGTCCTAGAGGCAGGATAGAGGGTCCCAGTGGCATTGCGAATGCTAAAAATAATTTTTCTAGTGCATCACTGGGACCCCCTGCACATTCTTTTAGAAGGTCCTTTAGAATGTTAGTGCTTCATAGACCCCCAAATGGGGGTCCCCGGGAGCCCTGCCATGTAACCAACCAGATAACTCACTTGACTTACCAACATACTAAACAAAACAAATTTGGACAGAAACAACCATAATTATGTCGCCAACTCCAATGTGTTTTGCAAACTTCAGAGTTAACTAAGTAACTAAGAACATGCACTGTAATAACATCCACGAATCTATGCAAAGTTTTGTTTCAACAGCACCTACCTATCTTGGGAATTTGATGGTTTCACTGGCCTGTTTGTTGCTTGCAGAAAAAGATCTCACGGCAACAAACCAACAAAACCAAAGAAACAAATTTGGACAGAAACTTCTTCTTCTTCTTCGTCGATTGCTCGGACAGTTTCCTGTCAATTATGAATGCAGATGCGTCATGCTGCCGTTATGCGCCTAACTAAGAAATAGTTAGGCCCAGCAAGTCCGACTTCGGCTCGAGGAAATCTTTTTGAAAGTGTTTCGTGAAAAATTAGGCAGGAGAATGGACCAGTAAGGCAGAAATATAGTAGATGACGGTAAGCAAAGGGAAAAGGCAGAGTCAAAGAGTGACAGATTAGAGGAAGTTACAAGCACAGAACTTCCAGAAGGTGGGGGAACTATTTATGCAAAATTGGTACCATATTGTTCGGACTAGAAGGTGCACCTGATTATAAGGCACATCTCCCAAGTCTTACACAAAATTCTGATTTTGTTATTATAGGTTTGTTTGTACTATGTTATCAGTCGCATTATAAGGCGCAGGGGTCTCAGTCTAGGAAAAAAAAGTATCGCCTTATAGTCCGTAAAATTCACGAATCACCGTAGCTTTTCTCAGGTCCTTTCAGTTCATGCCTTTTGTTAACACTCGTCACCAGCATAAACCAATTTAAAGTGTTTTATCCATTAGGCTTGCATTGTTTTATTGTGGTATACCACTTGTAAGGTCTTTTCCTATCCCTAACCACAATCAATGATGAGAATATTTGCTGCTGTTAAAATAAATAACTTGAAACAAATAGCTCTCTGTGGAAAACTGAAAGGAGCTAGAATGAGGGGAATTCGTGTACTGTGGAATCTATGAAAAGTTGGTAAAGGTAAACATGTGCCACCCCCCCTGCATTTCTCAGTTAATTCTATTTTTCCGTTTTTGCCTTTCTTACCATACATAAAGCTGTATTTTAGGAACATTTTTAGCTAATAACCTTTTTGGAATACTAACCCTAGCCCTAAACCTAACCCTACCCCCCACTATGTACTGCAGTACACCGCAATTTATCACAGTTGTGGTCCGTTGCGTTTTTCCGTCTTATAGGGTGGGGGGTAGGGTTAGGGATAGGGTTAGTATTCCAAAAATGTTATTAGCTAAAAATGTTCCTAAAATACAGCTTTATGTATGGTAAGAAAGGCAATAACGGAAAAATACAATTAACCGAGAAATGTCAGGGGGGTGGCACATCTTGACCTTTACCGAAAAGCTTTGTTCATGTTTCACTCAAATCACTGTGGATTTGATGGTTTCATTGTCCTGTTTGTTGCTTTGCAGAAAAAGTCCCACGGCAACGTGCTGATGGAGCAAGTGTTATACCACCTGGATATTGTGGAGAAGGATTACTTTGGCCTGCAGTACACTGACCACTTCAACGTCAATGTGAGTCACAGCCATTCTCATAGCTGCCCGCCTTGGCTTAAGGCTGTGTCAGACCAATGGTCAACTTAGGACGATGATTTGACCGCCAGGGGGCAATCAAACCAGTAAGGGCTTAGCGCGTTATATTCTTAGTTGGGCGTAGTGAGAGAGAGAGAGGGAGGACTCATCTCCCTCTCTCTCTCTCTCTCTCACTACGCCCAACTAAGAATATCACGCGCTAAGCCCCTACTGATTTGATTGCCCACTGCAGTCCCTCTCTCTCTCTCTCTCTGTCTCTCTCTCTCTCTCTCTCTCTCTCTCTCTCTCTCTCTCTCTCTCTCTCTCTCTCACTACGCCCAACTAAGAATATCACGCGCTAAGCCCCTACTGATTTGATTGCCCCCTGCAGTCCCTCCCTTTCTATCTCTCTCTCTCTCACTACGCCCAACTAAGAATATCATGCGCTAAGCCCCTACTGATTTGATTGCCCCCTGCAGTCCCTCCCTTTCTTTCTCTCTCTCTCTCTCACTACGCCCAACTAAGAATATCATGCGCTAAGCCCCTACTGATTTGATTGCCCCCTGCAGTCCCTCCCTTTCTCTCTCTCTCTCTCTCTCACTACGCCCAACTAAGAATATCATGCGCTAAGCCCCTACTGATTTGATTGCCCCCTGCAGTCCCTCCTTTTCTCTCTCTCTCTCTCTCTCTCTCACTACGCCCAACTAAGAATATCACGCGCTAAGCCCCTACTGATTTGATTGCCCCCTGCAGTCCCTCCCTTTCTATCTCTCTCTCTCTCACTACGCCCAACTAAGAATATCATGCGCTAAGCCCCTACTGGTTTGATTGCCCCCTGCAGTCCCTCCCTTTCTCTCTCTCTCTCTCTCTCTCTCACTACGCCCAACTAAGAATATCACGCGCTAAGCCCCTACTGATTTGATTGCCCCCTGCAGTCCCTCCCTTTCTCTCTCTCTCTCTCTCTCTCTCTCACTACGCCCAACTAAGAATATCATGCGCTAAGCCCCTACTGGTTTGATATACCCCTGGCAGTCAAACCATCGTCCTAAGTTGCTTATTGACATCTAGGCTAGAACACCAAGGCTACATCAAAATGTTGTTATGCTATGCATAGTTTAGGCGGGGATTGTCTTTAACCATGACAAGC